>CP129454.1:48145000-48650000 GCA_030445155.1 Quercus variabilis
AATTGATCATTCTTGAACAATACATCTCATTTTGAGATCGATACCTGAAATTTTTGATATTTCAATTTGATGAACAAGCCTTTGGCTTTTTGGACATCATACATTTTAATAACAAAGTGGAAAGATATATAGACATAAGTCTATACAAGTCTCAAGATCAACAAAACTATTGACTAATCATTCATGACAAGGTTGAAGATCTATTTACAACAGTCACATAGATGTCAAGATTTTTTCCACAATGATATGAATGCATAAAAAACAAGCTACGCTCGTAAATGCACAAAACCATTAGTACGAAGGTACAAGGCAAAACATGTGTGTGACAAAACACAACAATGTCGAACAAACTTTTTGGATTTTCTACCTTTTATGCGTTTTTGGATTTTTGACACAAAAACAAGTAAAGATTGAAAAAAAAAAAAAAACATTCAAAGCAAGAAAAGAAAACAAACAAAAATTTGTCAAAACATGCTAGAATCAAAGAAAACAACCAAGCAAAGTCACAACATATAGGGAGAATTAATGCATGGTCATGTTCTAATGCTTATGCATGTGTACCCTTCTTCACCCACACAGCACGTGCATTTGGAGTGATATCCTTAGAGGATTGGGTACTTGAGTTACGATTCTTAAACTTTAGGGTGAATTTTGCAAAACAAGAAGTGATGGTGTCTATCATCTTCATTACATCCCCAATGTTAGATTCAGCTTCTCCCTCTTTTGATTGCTCGAAGTTCCCTTTGCCATTTCTTTGTCCACTTGTCCTTTGATAGCTGCCATTCTTTAATGCCCAAAGCTTGTAGCAATTAGGTCTAGTGTGACCTTGGATTCCACATTGGTGACAAAAGTGTTGAATTTTCGATCCCCTTTGTGACTTTGGAAGAGATTTTCCTTTCGCCTTGAGTTTAGCCACTGCTGGATTTGGAGGCTTTGTTGAAACCCGTTGAGCAATCACCTTTGGCTTCTTCTCAAACCTCACTTTCTCAATAGCTGAAGTTGTTACCACTGGTTCCTTTGCTTTTACAAACTTCATCTTGTTAGACACAATGGTGCTTGAACCAGCCTTTCTAGTGTAACCTAAGCCGCTTTTGTCAGAGAAGGGCTTTTGATGTGCAAGCACTTCATCAAGCCTTTTGGAGGAAACCCGCTCTACTTTAGCATTAGCTTGAATCACCTCAAGCTCAAGAAACTTGATCTTTGAATAGGGTTTGGTTAGCTCTCCATTCAGCGTCTCAACTTCACACTTAGTCTCCTTGTACCGCACTAAAAGAATTTTGTAATCTTGCTCTACTCTCTTCACTTTCTTAATGGCTGCTTTAGCCACTCTTGCATATTCACTGGTCTTCTCAATGAGAGTATTATAGGATTCTTGTAATCTTATTGTTCCTTCATGTTCCTCATCATCGAATTCCTCTACTATCCCCATCAACTCCACTTCAGTGTGCTCCCCAAGCTCTTCCACTAGCAAACTTAAATCATTTGAAGATTGTATGGGAGCAATGGCCATGAATGCAGAGTAGTTTCCCTCTCTGTCACAGCTTTCTTCCAAGTCTAAATTAGAGGAGTCTGTGTCACTAAGAGTAGTGGCATACACTTTACTCTTCTCTCTCAAATAATTGGGACATTCCTTCTTTAGATGTCCATGACCGTTGCATTCATAGCACATAATTTCTTGAGAGGATTGAGAATCCTTCCTATCTTTCTTCTTGAAATCCTTTTTCTCCTTCTAGGAATTTGGGAATTTTCCCTTCTCAACAAACTTTCCATTCTTTTTGAACTTTAAGAACTTTCAGAAGTTCTTAATAAGATACGCCACATCCTTTTCGACCTCATCCTCATCTGATGAGTCTTGAGCTTTCACTCTCTCATTGATTGTCTTTAAAGCAAGAGATTTGCTCTTCCTTTATGATGGTAGAGATAACTCATAGGTTTGAAGTGAGCCAATAAGTTCTTGAACTTTAATCTCATCAAGGTCTTTGCTCTCTTCAATGGCAATCACCTTTGCACGGAAGCTCTCTGGTAATGATCGTAGAATTTTTATCACAATCTTGGAGTCTTCCATCTTTTCTCCCAAGTTAAACTTCCCAATACCACCTTATTTAACTTCCCATAAAATGAGTCAAATGACTCGTCTTCACTCATCTTCAGCTCTTCAAAGCGTGTGGTAAGCATTTGTAGCTTGGTGTCCTTCACTTTTTTGGTTCCTTCATAAGTCGTTTCCAAAATTTGCCACACCTCCTTGGCAATTGTAATGTGAGAAATCCTGTGAAACTCATCAAGAGAAACACCAAAGAAAATAGCATTTAAAGTCTTGCTATTAGCGTTAGCTGCCGCAAGGGCTACTTTATCCCACTCGGATTTGGTGGCTTCCAACCTAGTGCATCCTATATCTACAACATCTCAAACATTCTTATCAATGGAACATAGGAATGCCCTCATATGGACTTTCCAAAATGCATAGTTGCTTCCATTAAAGTATGGAGGAGCATTAAGAGATTGAGATCGATCCATCTCAAAAAGGGTCTAGGATCGCATTTAGGTAATGAAACCACAACAAGTGCACCCGCTCTGATACCAATTGAAATTCCAATTAGTGTGTAAAACACCAATGAATATTTAGACCACCAAATTTAAAATTACCAACACAAGTTTATACATAAACAATATATGTGCGAAAAGATGAATATAAGCTAAATCCAAATTGGTAAAACACTCCAAACCGAAATTAATCACAATCATAGTAGTAATTAAAAGGTAAAGAGTAAGGGAAGAGAGATGCAAACACAAAGATAACACAGAGATGTGTTATCGAAAAGGAAACCGAAATACTCGACGAAAAACCTCTCCACCACCTTCTAAGCGGTCAATAATCCACTAGAAAATAAAGTTGGGATACATTAATAGCAGAAAACCCTCCAAGCCTAATTTACCTAGTGCACCTAAGCCCTCCAAGCTTCTTACTCCAACAGGGTTATGCTGAACCTTATCTTCTCTAACTTACCAGATCCTACAATAGCCCATTGCATCAACCAAATGAATTGGTCCCTTATGAACTGCTTCCCAAGCACCAAAACACCTTTTCACTTATATGGGTATAGTGAGATAAGAATTTGACAAAATGTACCTCTCAAGGATATGTCAATGAAAAGGGTGAGAGTAAAAGAATTTGGAGAATCAAATGATGAAGATTGTGGATGAGTCAATCTTGTTTTTTTCTAAGGTTTCTCTCTTAAAATTCTCTCTAGATGCTCTCAACATTTTGTGGGTATAAGGGTATTTATAGTGGTGTGTATGAGGAATGCGAAAAGTCATGTTTCAACCAAATAAGGCATTTTGGTGACTCAACCTTGCAACTAGAACGGGTTGCAAGTTTGAGTCGCGAGCTAACTGCCTAGCCAGACTGGAAGTTTTGTCCTCTAGTACTCCAGTTATCGTAACCCTTTAGCTTTCTTACATGCTTCACACGTGTGCCACCTTTGGCAACTTGCCAGTCACGAGATCCAGTCACAAGGCTCTTCTTAAGTGCACACATCTTGAGTTTCTTCATACTCTCTCATACATTACCTTTACATGAATCTCACCTAAATACAGGGTATCTAATTGCTAAATTACAAGCAAATTTGGCACAGAATAAAGTCAACACATGATTGAATAAATTCAACCTTACAGTTTGAAAGGCAACCATCAATAAATAAATACTTCATGGGATGTGTTGAAAAATACATATATAAATACTTCTTGGTGTCGTAGCTTATCAATCTTTAGAAAGCATTCTATATAGGTTATCATGATCAAGACTGTATCTGTAGGCTGTAGCTTTGAGCTAGGCCTCACGGGCTAGGCTCACATCTTCCCTTTTGGGCTGGCTCAAAAAACATTTTGTCCCTTTTTACTTGAGTGTTGGCCCAATTAGTTCCATGACCCAAATCTGAACTTATTCAATTCTGAGAATTGTTTTGACCAACCATGGGTATCAGTTATAGGCTTTGATTGTTTGAGGGCTTTGTTTTGTGAATGGATTATTGGGCTAAAATTTTGATTTTATATTATTTTGTACAATGTGTGGTTAATTTAGTGGACCTGATTTTAGAAAGAAGTGGTATTTAATTTTCATAGGGTATTGGACTATGGGCTTTATGTTGACTATGGGTTGAAATTTCGGTTTTATATTTACACCATTACTATTCATTTGTATTTTATATCTCTCTCTACAAACACGTAAAATATATTCTAATAAAATATAGTATAAAACAAATAATCTAATATAAGGTGTTTTGAAATGTAATTATGTAAAATAGACAAAATAGATTTAATGCTAAAATAGATAATAAAAAAATTTACATTGACTTATGCGAATACTCTTATGCAGACAAGCCCAACCCCACGCCCCTCGAAATTTAATTTGGCTTTTATTATTAATGCATTAAATTAAATTTTACACCAACTAATGTGAATACTCTTATGTGGACAAGCCCAACCCCTACCCCTAGCATTTAATTTGGCTTTTATTATTAATGCATTAAATTAAATATTCCCATAAAAACATTTCATTTCCATGTTTTTTATTTTCACCTCGGATTTCAAATTCCCAACATTACAATGTTTTTATTATTATTAATGATTCAATAATTAAAGTGAGGGGATTTGAATTTTAGAGATCTCTATTTAAAACAATAAGATTTGTTAGTTGAACTACAAGACTTTTGGTATAGTACTCTTAAACTAACAATATAAATTAATTAAAATTTTGTCTTCTATGTCCTAACGGGTAATTCTACCGTACCCCTCATTTTTTTAGGGATACGAAACCCACTAGTAGGCAACTTAGTATACTAGGTTATGAAAACATCACATTTGATGGTATTATCCTAACATTGTGTAATACTAACATCACATGTGACTGTACTTTTGTCACATTCAATGGTTCTTTTATTTTTTTTTTTCTCACATTTGATGGTACCATCCTCACATTGTCTAGTACCAGCATCACATGTGACTAGACTTTTGTCACATTTGGTAGTTTCCTTATTTTTTTTTCTCATATTTGATGACTCCATTATCACATTAAGCTGTACCAATATCACATTAGATTATACATTTCTAACATTTGGTGGTACTTTAATTTTTTCCTCACTTTTGACAGTTTTATTGGGCAGTACTAACATCATATTTGACTATACTTTTGCCACATTTGGTTGTACTTGTATTTTTTTTCACACATTTAATAGTGTCATCCTCAAATTGTGCAGTACTAACATTATATGTGACTGTACTTTTATCACATTTGGTGGTTCCCTTATTTTTTTTCTCACATTTGGTGGTTTCATTGTCATATTGAGCAATACTAACATCTTATTTGACTGTACTTTTCTCACATTCGATGGTACTTTAATTTTTACTCACATTTAACAGTTCTATTGCCACATTGGGTATAGGGGTGGCAAAATCTGACACGACTCGCGAATTTGACATGATTAACCCATTTATAAACAGGTCATAGGTTGAGACTAAACAGGTTCAGGTCATATTTGGGTTGATATGACTAACCCATTTAATAAACGAGTCGTGTTCATGTTCAACATGCAAACCCGTTTGATCTGTTTAGCTTCTAAAATTATTAATTATTTTGATATTATTGCTTATTTTATGGTTGTTTTTATATGTTTATTACTATATTTATGGTTGTAATTGTATATTAATTTTAGATATATGTGAATTGATAAAAATTATATAGGTTAGATATGACCTATTAATCAAATAAATTATTAAACGAGTCATTTATATTGACTTTTACATGACTTGTTAATTAAACAAGTTGAACTTGTCGAGTCGAGGCAACCTGTTTAAGAAACAGGTTGTGTTTAAGTTGAGGATTCCTGACACGTTTAATATACATGTCAGGTTTGGGTCAACTCATATGATCAAATACTCATATCCTGACACAACATGAACCTGACCCATGAATAGGAATTGCCACCTCTAATTGGGCAATACGAACTTCACATGTGACCATACTTTTGTCACATTCAATAGTTTCCCCATTTTTTTCTTACATTTGATGGTTCCATTATCACATTAAGCAATACCAACATTACATATGACAATATTTCTGCCACATTCGGTTGTACTTATATTTTTTTTCCTAACATTTAATGGTACCATCTTTAAATTGTACAGTACCAAAATCACATGTGACTATACTTTTGTCACATTTGGTGGTTCAATTTTTTTTTTCTCACAAATAATGGTTCTATTGTCATATTAGACAGTACTAACATCATATTTGACACTTTTCTTACATTTAGTTGTACTTAAAATTTATTTTCTCACATTTAATGGTGCTGTCCTCACATTGTGCAGTACTAATATCACATGTGACTATACTTTTGTCACATTTGGTGGTCCCCTTATTTCTTTCTCACATTTGATGGTTCAATTGTTACATTAGACAGTACCAACATTACATTAGACCATACATTTCTCACATTCAATGGTACTTTTGTCACATTCAATGGTTCCCTTTTTTACTCACCAATTACCATAATACCTCTGAAACCTATAAAATGACTGAAATACCCTTAGAACCTAAAAAATGACAGAATCACCCTAAAACTTAACAAAATTACCAAAAATACTATAAAACCCAAAAAAATGACCGAAAAAACCATGAAATTTAGAAAATGATCAAAATACCCTTAGGGAAAAAAAAATTACCACATGACCTTGAAACTTAAAAAATGACTGAAATTACCATAAAACCTAAAATATGACTAAAATACGCACGAAACCTAAAATATGGCCAAAATACCCCCTAAAACCTCTATTAACAAGACCAAAATGAAAATAAAAATTTTATACAACCACTCGATTTGCTTGATTTGCAACCCATTGATTTTGAAATTAATGGATTTAAAATGTCTTGATTTGAAATCCATTGATTTTTAAATGCCTTGTATTGGTATTTTTATACAATGAAGGATTTGACAAGATGATGACTAAAAATTTGTCATCATAACCAACTAAAAAATCAATAGACTGTACATTAGATCGTGCAACTAAAAAAATCTGTCATCATTAGACCGTACATTTCCCACATTCAATGGTACTTTTGTCACATTCAATGGTTCCCTCTTTTTACTCACCAATTATCACAATACTCCTGAAACCTAAAAAATTATTGAAATACCCTTAGAACCTAAAAAATGACAAAATCACCCTAAAACTTAAAAAATTACCAAAATTACTATAAAACCCAAAAAATGACCGAAATAACCATGAAACTTAAAAAATGACCAAAATACCTTAGGACAAAAAAAAAAAATTACCACGTGACCTTGAAACTTAAAAAATGACGAAAATTACCATAAAACCTAAAATATGACTAAAATAAGCACAAAACCTAAGCACATGACTAAAATACCCTCTAAAACCTCTATTAGCAAGACCAAAATGAAAATGAAAATTTTATACAACCACTCTATTTACTTGATTTGCAACCCATTGATTTTGAAATTAATGGATTTAAAAAGTCTTGATTTGAAATCAATTGATTTTTGAATTCCTTGTTTGGGTCTTTTTATACAATGAAGGATTTGACAAGATGATGACTAAAAATCTGTCATCACAGCCAACTAAAAATGTTTTTTTGCCAACTATGGACAACTAAAATGTTCCATATCAACATAACGAGAGAACCCAAATGCATGAGTTTTTTTCTCAACATTTAAAATATCAAACTAAAAAATTGTTTCAAAGTTCTTAACAACTAGAAAGTTCTATTTCAAGAGAGACGATAAAGTATCCAAAATGTGTTTTTTTTACACAAAATTCAAAACAAAGAAGCCATTGATAGACCAATCGGCAAGATAATGACTAAATATCTCCCATCATAGCCAACTAAAAAAATGTCTTGCTAACTCTTGCCAACTAAAATATTTTAGAGAGAGAGAGAAAGAGTACCCAAAATACATGGAAACAATATTCAAAATCTTAAACTAAAAAATTGTTTCAAAGTGGATCTTTTCTAGACTTTTTTCTTTTTAAAATTGCTTTTTACAATGTTTGAAAACTCAACAATACAAATCTCTCTCTCTATTATACTGATGAAAGAGGTATAATATCTAGGCGTAAATGCATTTTTAGTTCTTACATTTTGATGTTTTTCCATTTTAGTCTCTATATTTTATTTTTTTCACTTTTAGTCCCTAAACCAATTAACGCGTTCAATTTTAGTCCTTTTCGTCAGTCAACCGACAGAAATAGCTAAGGTGGCAGCCAGAGCAATTAAAATATTATAAAAAATGCCACATCACCATGACACATCAACATATAAATTTAAAAAATTAATTTATTAATTTTAACTAAATAAAAAATTAAAAACATAATTAAAAACAATAAAATCAAACCCAATCCCAGAAAATCATACCCAAGAACACGAATTCAGAATTAAAAACAATAAAATCAAATGCCTATGAACACAAGAACAAAAACCCAAAAAATCAAACCCAAGAACAAAACCCAGTTTATTTCAAACAATTAAACTCAAAATAACCCAGAAACCTCAAACAAAACCCAGCCAAACTCAGATCATTGGATCAAACTCGGCTTTTTGATTTTTTTTTTTTTCTGGTTTCATTTTTTGGGTTTGGGTATTTGATTTTCGGGTTTGATTTTCTGGGTTTGGGTATTCGTTCTGGGTTTCTTATACTCGGCTTCGGATCTAGCTAGCGTTTCTAGCGCTTCTTTCAACCGAGCTTGAAAATTGCCGGCGTCGGATTCTTCTTCGTTTTGGTGGGTTCGAAGCACGGTCTCTAAGGATGAGGGTTGAGCTATCTCACTCGATGGTGAAGCTTGAAGGCAATGGCAGAGCTTGAAGATGATAGTGATAGTGGCAGAGCTTGAAGATGATGGCAGTGATGGCAGTGCTTGAATGTGATGGTGGCGATGGTAGATCTTGAAGGCGATGACAGCAATGACAGAGTTTGAAGACGACCTTTTACTCGCTTGGGTTTGTTGTTGTCGGTTGTGGCTTTTGCTCACTGGGGTTCACTTGTTGTGGGTTGTGGCTTTTGATCGCCGGAGTTTTCCCTGTGGGTTGAATCGATTTTGAGGCTTGGGTTTGAATGGGTTGTGCTTCTTAGGTTGGTTTTGAAGTTTCAATGGTGTGTGGTGTTGTTTCGGTGATGGGTATAAATTTCTGTGGTCGTGGGTTGCTGTTGGTGGGCATAAATTTCATGTTCTTGGGTATGATTTTCTGGGTTTGGGTTTGATTTTATTGTTTTTAATTATGTTTTTATTTTTTTATTTAGTTAAAATTAATAAATTAATTTTTTAAATTTATATGCTGATGTGTCATGGTGACATAGCATTTTTATAATATTTTAATTGCTTCGGCTGCCACCTCAGCTATTTCCGTCAGTTGACTGACGGAAAAGACTAAAATAGAACACGTTAATTGATTTAGGGACTAAAAATGAAAAAAAATAAAATATAGGAACTAAAATGAAAAAACGTCAAAATGTAGGGACTAAAAATGCATTTACGCCTTAAAAATTTTCTTGGTTTTGCTACCAAACTGTGAAAACTAAAGAGGCTACAATTTTTTGGATTTACATCAATACACCCATTTCCTTCACAATTTTTTTTACTTTTTTTACTTTTTAACTTTAATTTTTTAACTCTTTTTTTAATATATTTTATTCAATGGTTGAAATTGTTCAACTTTCAATCTCAACCATTCATTTGGTATTGCAAGTGCTGACGTGAATCCCAATTTTTTATACCGATGAAAGAGGTCAGCTCCTTTCTGGTTTGTTATTCTTCTGTTCTCTCCCATTTTAATATGGATGAACACCGTGGAAATAAAACAATCCAAACGCCAAAAAAAGAAGCCACAAAATTCTCTCTTTAATTTCTCCACTCTCTTCGTCACTTCACCTCCTTTCTCTGATTATCACTCTTTATCACTCTCTCTCTATCTCTCCAGATGGACCAAACCTGAGCATCGGACTATCAGAGGGCATCAAAACAAAATGGAACAAAGGATATGAGTTTTGTGCTTGCGATTTTATCATTTTTGGCAAGAGTGGTCTGATTGGGTTCCTCCTAAGAGAAGGTGGAGTTTAAGGATAAGGATAGTAATCTCACATCCATCTTGCACACCAGCATTTTCTTGGCTTCCCCAGCCCTATGAGAATAGAGATCTTTCACTCCTTTTTGGTCTCTTCAAGCACCGATCTTCTCCATCTAGTGAGCTTTGATCTTGGTGCCAACTCAGCTTTATATGACAAATTATCAAATAAAAAATTGGATGAGAAAGGGGAGAGAGTCTTAAAGGGCACCATGAGGGACAGAAAACGTCCATAAGGCAGAGAGAGATTTAAAGGTCACCACGATGTCAGACCATCATCTACCCTCATCCCAGGCTCACGACACCGTTATATTCCACCTGAAACACTACCGGTAGAGGTATTATTAAACAACAAAAAATGATACCAAATATGGTTTAGCTTTTGTTATTTTGGGTTGATTGTTATTAATTTAAGTATTTGGGTTATTGGTTTTGAAGGAGGTTGAGTGATGAAGAAAAGAAGGGCACCATCGAAGATATCTAAAACCCATTTTAGCTCAAATTCGACAGCCATTAAAGGTATTCCCTCTCTCTATTTCTCTTGCCTTCATTTTCTTTATTTAACGGTTGGATTTACGACCATGGAAGGTACTCTCTTTCTTTGTATTATTCTGCTCTTTTTTTCGTTTGTTTAAATCTTGTTTGGTTGCTGAGAAACAAGGAGTTTTCTTTTGCTTAAACGTTGTTTGGTTGTCGATAAAACAGGATGAGAAAAATTGAGCATTTATATATTTTTGTTTGGGTCATATTTCAGCTTTCTTCTATTGGTTGAAGTCCGGTTGGCTAGTTCCCGAGAAAACAGAGAAGAGAAATGGGGATTTTTTATTTTATTTTTATTTTTTGGGTTTTTGAAGTTCTTTTTGCAACGTCTGATTTCTGCTTTTCGTTTGAATATATTTTATTTGCTGCATTATATATTGGTAATGGTAGTTGTAGTATGTATACGGGCATATAGAGGTTCTGCCAATAATTTGTTTTAATATGTTTGGACATGGGTTTGCACTTTGCACTAAAGTTTTTGTTTGATATGTTACCAAGGAATTCTGTTGACCTACGGCATTTGTCAAGATAAGGTCCAATAGTATATGTATATATATATATATATATATATACATTTTTTTTTTCAAGTACCTTCTAACTCTCTGGCTATTAATCCACACTTGACCCTTTCCCATGCTACTTATGTTCAAACTCCAAAGTCAAGAGCTTTTCTTTTTTGATAAGTCAAAAGGCTTTTCTTCTTGCGGTGCATCAAAATGTGTTTGTAAGGTTTCAAGTGATAGGTAAACTTTTCAAAGATTTGAATAAACTTTGAGAACACCCCTAACCCCAATAAATAGCATAAAGAAGGAAAAAAAAATTGTTTAACCCTTCTAGCTGATCAGTGGTTATTGTTTACCTACCACTATAGACTTTTGCATCCACTTAACTAATTAGATTGAGTTTTGATAGCCTAGCTTCATGGATTTAGATCAACAAATTAAGACTCTCACGGTCCTTATCAGTCTATTTCAAACTTTGGTCTTTCAACATCTCTTCATTATTGTTGAAATCAATCAACATCTTGGACATGCAAAAATTCATGAAAAAGTACCAAAGTACCATTGAATCCTGGCCAGAATAAGCTGAGTATTATGAAATAGACAGTTTTACTATATATTTCCGTTTCATTGGCAAAAACCGGGGCTATAGGAAACACATAACAACCAGCTCCGATAACCCTTGAACCTTAAATGTAAATGGTCTCTTCACTATTGGCAACTTCCTCAACCAAATAAAAGATGCAAATTCCAATAGCATTCCTTATTCACACAAAAAGGTCATGTTTATCTTAAGCTTACAATGCTCAAGTTGCTTATAACAGTTATGAAAATCACAATTTCCTCTTATTCCATTGTCTAATTTTCGTTGTTTGTGCATCTAATTCCTGACATTTTTTTTTTTTTGAATAATCCTTCATAGATTGTTGCTGTTGCACTAAAGTGTGAAACAACCTAGGCACAATTTGATGACATGGCTACCAAGTGATGCCTTAGGCCATGCAATATCTAATATTTATCATTTTCATCATTTTCCCTATCTAATAGTGTTTTCTATAATAGTCTTAATAAATAAATAAAAGATTAAAAATTACATGAGTTCTACCTTTGTCTTCTTTGGCTCCCATACCTTCTCAATTGGCAAAGGATAATGGTTCTGTATTTACTAGAATATTACATCTACACTTTTAAATCTAGCTTTCTATTAAGTTGTTCACCTTATCATTTTGATGTTATACTTATTTCTTAAAACCTACAATGTCTTTGCAGTGAAGTACTTATTGCTCTTTTGACTGTGTTCTATTTCAGCAATTATTGCTACTTTTTTTCTCCCCTAATCTAGGTGCTCCAAGAACTCTTTTTGGTCTAAATTTCTACACAGATCTGCCAATTAGGTATGTCAAGACTTTATTTGCAAATTCATCCTTTTTGGTCTAAATTTTAATAACTATTACTTGAACCATACATGAGATAGGAAATGCTTCGATGGATTGTGGAGCTTCAAAAAGGCAATTGAAAGGCTTGAGTTGTTTTTTATGAAATTAACAATCAAAATACTATCTAGAGTTGCAAAATTGCCACATCATCAGCAACCAGCAGTGTCTAAATGCCCAAAAACGTACGCCCACCCAAAGAGATTGGACAATGAATTGAAACTTTGCCAAGCATGGAAACTGAAAGAAATAGAATTAGTTCTCCCCCTCCACCCCCCCCCCCCCCCCCCCCCCCCCCCCCAAAATCTTAGGTACTATGGTGGTTTGCATATCTTTTTCGTCTTACTAAATCTTATTCCTAGGAAAACCAATAGTCTAGGAATAATTGAAGGCTATTAGTGTTACCATTTAGCTTGAGTCCATCTATTTGAATGATAATATTAATTTTTGAAGCATTAACAGGAATATAAAAGTGACCATTAGTAATATTTAACTAATTAGGTAGAAATTTTAATATGCATCTATTTTTTAAGTGATAATATACACCCATGCATATTTGTGCGTATTCTTCTTTTCAAACATATTCTTTTGTGCAGCATTATTCAAAAAACCAGATAACACTAACCGTAAAACATCTCTATGTTCTTTAACTATGAACTTAAGAACAAAAAAAAACTGATGATAAGCCTAGAAAATTAAATTATGAGAATAAGGAAAAAAAAAATCACAATAGGCAGTTTAGGCAGAACACTGGGAAGTTATAATTGCACCAAAGAAGCCCAATAATAAACTTTTCGATTGTATTCCACTTTAATTTTGACATTTTAACCTTCCATTATCTTATTGATAATTGTAATTGGGTTAGCCAATTTTTTATCAGTAATATAATTTACGTGAATTGTTGCATTGTAGATCCAGAAGATATCCCAAATGCTCGAAGGTCACCTGGAATAGGACACAAAGAGAAAGCTTATGGCGTTCTAGAAAAAAAGAAGACATTATTTGGAATTTTTATTTTAGCTTATTTGGCTTATGATGTTGTCTATAACTATTTTATGTGGTTTATTACATCGTCAAGAACTATTTTATGTGTTTTATGATATCTGAATATTGAAAAGGTAATCTTAAAAATTAGTAAATTCAGACTAGGTTATTAAAATTTATGACTTTTGTTAATGAATTTGTCACATGGCCTATGTGCAAGGTTTCAGTAAGTTCATTAATGAGCTTGTGAAATATTTGATAGCGTGCATCATCTATTATGGTTTTGGTATGCTAAACTTTGGTTGAAATAAAAATACTATGGTTATGCAGCACAACAAAGGTTCACTATAATATGCTTGAAAATGTTTGATGGTAATTGAATTTGTTTTATGGGTGATTATTTAAGCTTAATTTTACTCACCAGATGCTCTACATGTAGTCAACTAATTTTGATCATATCATTTTTCAAACTTTTTGTATATATTTTTTTACTTACTGATTGTAAGTGAACTCGGTTTAACTCATGAAAAATGTGTATAATATTTTTCATGGTATAAAAAAAAAAGTTTGAAATCTAGATGAGTTTCAAATGGTTTAAGCAACTAATAACCATTTTTTGCTTTTCTTAGAAGGTTGTTTAGGCTACCAATGTTTAATAACCCAAGTTAACATCAATAGTACTACTACAATTGATCATTTCACGGGTTACATACTAGTTTAAATAAAAGGAATGTGCAAAGTTAATAATCAACATATCTACTTGCAGGTTAGCAAAATTAATAGTATTGTTACCTGAATAATTCAATGAAATGATCAAGCAGTTTCTGAGCAGAACACAAAGCCAAACGTAAATTTTGTAAGAAAGTGAAAGAGAAGCACTTACTAGTTAAGAAGTGCTCTTAATTTTCCTGTTAATTTTCTTTTTCATTCTTAGTTATCTTGCCTAATTAAAATTTAAACACAAATCATCCACTTGAATACTTAGACCTTAGAATTGTATCTTTCAATTTATGTAATTTATGCGTGTATCAACTCTCTGGACTAAGCACTAGACATAACTAGTTGCATTACAAATGTTCTCAACAGCATTTACCCAAGGGTCTTGCTCTCTATGTTTCATATGAACAAATTTCCAAGAAAGAAAATAAGCATACTATGATATGAAGAAATGAATATGAAAAAACTCAATTTACCTTGTGAAATTCACAAAAAAACCATGTCATTGAATAAGCACCACCATCACAAAAAGCAATTTGCTTTGCCTTATTTAGCCATCTGGAAATGCCATTGCTAGATTCAACATTGTCGATATGAAAATTATCAAAAAATTTTGTTATTTTGATATGCAATCTCTTTAATCTTTTTTTTTTTTTTTTTGGATAAATTAGCTGAAAATTCTATTAGCTCAGACACTAGAAACAACTTGTGATGCTATTCCCAAAACAAGGAAAATAGCAAGCCAGAATGCAACACAAAAGCTCTTAAACTCTAACGCTAGAAAACAACTCAAAAAAAAATTCAAACCTTGACTTTGGGATGTGCAATAGCAACAGAATTACAACCGGCCATTTTCTTTTTCAATATTACTCAAGGAATCAACCAAACTGACCGACTCTCTACATATATAAATAATAGTGTTGAGTAATTAAAATGATGTACACCAAAGAAAAGATATGAAATAGAAACAAAGCAATAGCAACTCCTCCTTAAAAAATTTTCAACACCACACTAACAAGACCCAAACCCCCTGTTCATCTAACACAAAGCCACAACAAGTTTAGAAAAACCGAATCCCTATGAAGCATTTCAACAAGCATTTTTTGTGCCACTTGAAAAGAAATAACCAAATCAGTACCTCTTCAGCATAGAAGTATTGCCAACGTTGCAGTACAATGAAATTTAAGAGCGAAATTCCAAAAAATTCTCAGAAACCAACCAAGAAATTAGGGTTTTATTCTATCCCTACCTTGAAAATCAAAAGATTTGATCCTTTAAGAAACCTTCAGCGGTTGGTAAATGGGGATGCCAACAAGATGACAGTGAAATTGATGGACATAAGGAACCCATTTGAGAAGAAGGAATCTGGGGTTTTTAAGAGAATGCCATCTTGTTGTATAGGGAAGAGGGACCACTGTTTTTCTTTTTTCTTTTTGGCTTTTATATGTTTACTTGGTCTACCGGCAATAGGTTTTCACTAAACTTAAATTAACCGTTAAGATTAAAACAACATAGTTTTAATGGTTGAGATTTGTGTGGATACAATACCCACTAAAAATATAGGGGGTATCGAAGAATGACCATGTTCTAAGTCAGAACAAGGCCATTTTTTGGATTTTGAGAGTGTTTTGGGGGTATTTTTATTATTTTGGTAATTTTTAGGTTTTGAGGTATTTTGGTCATTTTTTGGGTTTCAGGGTTATTTTGGTCATTTCTTGGGTTTTAAGGGTATTTTTGTAATTTTAAGGTTTTGGGGTATTTTGGTAATTTTTTAGATTTCAGGGGTATTGTAGTCATTTATTTGGGTTTTGCGGGTATTTTGGTAATTTTCAGATTTCGGGGGTATTTGGTCATTTTTTGGGTTTTTTGGGGTATTTTGGTAATTTTTTTTGGGATTTGGGGGGTATTTTGGTCTTTTTATGGGTTCTAGGGGCATTTTGGTCATTTTGTAGGTTTCGAGATTATTTTGGTAATTTTTAGGTTTCAGGGGAATTTTGGCCATTTTTTTGGGTCTCAGGGGTATTTTGTTCATTTTTTTTTTATAGTTTTGGGGGGTATTTTGGTCATTTTAAGGTTTTGAGGGTATTTTGTTTATTTTTTAAGTTTTGAGGGTATTTTGGTAATTTTAGGTTTCGGAGGTATTTTGGTCATTTTCAAGGTTTTGGGGCTATTTTGGTCATTTTTTGGGTTTCATAGGTATTTTAGTCATTTTTTAGGTTTTAGGAGCAGGTGCCAGAAGCAACTCACTTCTATTCTCATTATGATTGGATAGAGATGGGGGTCATTTTTTGAGTTTTAGGGGGTATTTTAGTAATTTTAAGGGTTTGAGGGGTATTTTGGTCATTTTTTGAATTTTGAGGGTATTTTGGTAATTTTAGGTTTTTGGGGGTATTTTGGTCATTTTTTGGGTTTTGGGAGTATTTTGGCCATTTTATAGGTTTTGGGGGTATTTTTGTCATTTTTGGGGGTATGTTGGTAATTTTTAGGTTTTTAGGGTATTTTGGTCATTTTTTGGGTTTCAAGGGTATTTTGGTAATTTTGAGATTAGGGGGCATTTTGGTCATTTTTTGAAGATTTTAGAGTACTTTAGTCATTTTCACTTTAGGGACATTTTGGTAATTTTGATAATTGGGTAATTGGGTAGGTTGGAGTTTACCCATAATAATTGGGTTACCCATAAATATTAGTTAAATGAGTTTTAATGGATAAATGAGTTTTATATACCTAACCCAATTATGTCCACTCCAAACCCACCCATTTGACACCCCTAGTTCTAACTCTCATGTTAAACAAAAACTAAAGAATGGTTACTATCATTAATGTAGGATTCTATATTTCTAGAGTAGTTTTACAAATACAACCATTTTCACATTTTTTATAATAGTTAAGTTGATAGGATTTTATTAGTTCTCATCTGGATTTATCACTAACTTCATTTACGATTAAGAACTTGTCACCTTGGGAATTATGAAAATTTTTGTGGCTCTTGAGTTATTGATATTTCTATAGTTATATTTGAGCAATTGCACATTCTTTTTTGCTTTTATACTGAGATCAATATAAGATTACAAAATCAATGAGGGGAAAAAAATCTACCTTCTGATTGGCATGATCTAGAACAAGTCCAAACCATTCATTATCTGCAAAGTTCCTTAACGACCGGGTTATTTTTTTTTTCAATCATCGGATGCAATACGAGATTTTTTCTTTCAAAACCAACAAAAAAGAAAACCTCTTTATCCATAATTCCAATTCCAAATGCAGAGGTTCATGAATTAGCTATTCTTTTCAATCATAAATGGTATACGAGATTTTCAGAGACTACTAGCTGTTGCACCTTCCTGCTTTAATGCTTCTGAAGATAAGTTTTCAAAACCAGCCAACGAAAAAACATCTCTATATCTGTCGATCCTCTCTAATTGATAGGATTCAGTTATGACATAATGTCACTGGAGAAATAGAGACGTAATAGTATGAGATTGGAATGCGTTTATTATATACAAACTGTTTCGCATAGTTTTATATATACTTAATTTTTTAACTTAAATTAAAATTATGATTTTGAACTTAGAAAAATATATATACTTTTAGAAACTTTTTATGAGAAAAAAAAAAAGTAATTAATTTTTCTAACAACTTTTTATATTTTTTAAAAATGATGATAAAACTTTTTAATAATAATTTATTAACAATTGCCCTAAGGGCATTGTTAGCGTTAACATCATCATTTATTATTTATGCATGAGTCCGATTAGTATATGCTTTTAATTATCTATTTTTTAAAAAAAATTATAAAAAATTATAAAAAAAATTTGTAAAAAAATTAATCTTTTGTTTTTTATAAAAAATTTCTTAAAATCATTTATTAATGTACTTCATTGGTTAGTAAAGTCATTTATTTATATTATACTTTTGGAAATGTTTCAAGTTTGAATTTTTACTCTAACCTAAAATCTTTGACCAAATCAGTAAAGGGGAAGGGTAGGTGATCATGAGTTAACAAACGTCCCAGATTAAAAATATTTTCTCTTTCTAATAACGAAAGAGAAAATATTTTGTCTAGTTAGACCATCCACATTGGTGAAGCTAACTTTTTTTTTTTGTTTTGTTTTTATCTAAGTCTTGTCTAATGTCTCCTCTAGAGCCCAGATGACCGCTTCTTGAAAGAAGTGTAAGTTGTAACTATCGAATAATTAATTATCAATAATCAACTTATACTTGATAGTTGTATTTGATTATTGATAGTTACAGCCTATACTTCACGTGACAACTTCTTGAAAGAAGTATAGGTCAATTATCAAATATCAAATAGTAACTATGGAATAATTAATTATCAATAATCCTTTCTCCAAAAAAAAAAAAAATTATCAATAATCAACTTATAATTGATAGTCGTATTTGATTATTGATAGTTACAGCCTATACTTCACGTGACAACTTCTTGAAAGAAGTATAGGTCAACTATCAATAATCAAATATATTTGATTATTGATTTTTTTATTATTAATATTTGATTTTTGATAGTTGTAGTTGATTATAGGGTCATGTTACAACCTAATACTTCTTTCAAGAAGTTGTCACGTGGCTCTAGGAGGAGATAATAGTATAAAATAAACATATAATAATAATTAATATATATTATGTAATGTTAATTTGATACTTAATAGTTATATAAGTTTATAAGTTGTATATAACTCTCCTAAATTTAACATAATATTTTTTACAATTTTTCAACCATTTATTTACGTGATGAATTGTAAAATGATAGGAAAAAAAATAGTAAATTCATCTAATTTCGCAAATTTCTAGCCAAGTATGCAAATTGTGAAAATTATTGAAATACCAAGCTATTTTTTTCAATAAAAAATGCGACATGAGATTCTTTCAGAGACAGCTACCTGTTGCATCTTAGATCTTAGATACTTCAAGGAAAAAAAAAAAAACAAAAACAAAAGCTGTATATAGTCAGAACCAATGGAAGTAACTCGATGGCAACTTTGACCATCTTTACCCAAACGACCAAGAAAATATTTTTTATTGCGTTCCACCTTCTTAACGCAAAACGTGATGCGTAAAAATTAGTGACGTAATACCACTGAAAAATAGTGACATAATATTTATGAGATATAGTTATTTTATTATTATTATTATTTATTATTATTTATTTATTTATTTATTTATTTATTTTATAAATACCCTCATGGTTTCATTTGGTTGCTATGAGAGGGAGAACTGAGAACTAAAACATAGACTCAGAAACATAAGATTGCAGACCTTTTGATAGTTGTACTTAAAGCTTCGTTCTTTCAGCTGCTACACATTAATAACTGAGGTAGGCTTTCACAGCATTTTCTACTCAAGTACCTTTGTTTATCAATTTATTTATTTATTGAGAAAGTTGGTTACAAATTTGATTATAGTTGATGATTACATTTTTTTACTAAAAAAAAAAAAAAAATTAACATGACAACATATTTTAAAAGTATTTTTTGAATTATATGTTCTTTATGTTCCTAACATACATGTCAAATATCATGCCAATTATATATTATTTACTATTCAATTAATAAATTTAATTTTTATACATAATTTTAAACTACAAAACTTGAAATCATGGTTTTTAGACTCAGACTGTTCAAAGAACTAGTAAAGGGAGAGGATCAAAGTTTTTAAGGTTAGACAGAAGTTTGATTGAGGTCATATGATGATGATGTCATAATTAATTTAGTAATTATTTAAAATAAAAATAATTGTACCAAATTTGTAAATATTAGCAAGATTGACTAAAAATATCTAAAAAAATTGAAATAGAATTTCAAAAAAAAAAAAATCATAATATTATAAGGTTAGTAGAAAATAATACAACATAAATAAGCATGGAAATAATTTTGTATAATTATCCTTCAAGTATAAATCATTTTGATTAAATAAAAAAATTAATTTTAATTAATTTGGTAAATTTCCATGCAAATGAATTATTATTAAATCACAAGTAAATTTATCGAAGAAAAAAATTTAATAATATTTAATATATTGAGAGAGAGGTGATATAATAAGTTGAGAAATTATAAATCATGTAACTATAAAATAAATATAATAATAGATTACATTTAAATGCAAGGAGTCCAAGTGGTCTGATGGTTACAATACTAATTTTTTGTTCTCAATGGAGCTCCAGATATCAGCCTTATCAGATTCTATTCCCCATAGTACCCATTTCTTACGATAGTTATAGAGAGGTTTTTATCTAGAAGCTCGTTTGGATTTAGAGAGGAGAGGAGGGAGAGGGGTGGAGGGGTTAGATTTAATCAATTTAAATTATCAATTTTATCTTTATGTTAATTTATATGACCATTTTCCTCCCATGCCCTTTTCCTTATTTAATTTTTAAACAATTGTCAAATGGTTGGGATATATTCATATATCTTTTCCTTTTCTTACATAATTTAATATATAAAAAAAAAAAAAAAAATTCAAACAAGGTGATCGAATAACAATTCCCCTCCAATCTCCTCTCATTTTCCCTTGCTTTTTACATTCCTATCCCTCCACACTTCCAAAAACAAAAATGTGGGTGAAGCCTTCGCTTTTACGCTAAATATTAGGAATAAGTCACTTGACACTAAATATTATACACTAAGATTAATAAAATTAAAATTGACACTTTGCTTGAAATTAGAATACAATTACAAACTAATTTGGATTCTTGTTGTACTTTGACTTCAATAACTAATGGATGTACATATTTATAGTATTATATAAATGTATAATTAATTCAAATTGAGTCTTCTTATATTCTCTAAGTTTAAATATAAATATAATTAACACATAACTAGAATTATATTGAAAATAACACTTAGTATGACACTCAGCATCATAGTTTTCGGTATCGTACAATACACGATATGTATAGTATTGTGTACAAAAATTTTCCTATCGTAAGGACATATTGTAAATACTTATGAATTGCCTGATACATAAGTGTATTTCATATAAGTCATATCATATCGTATAATCGTACGATACATAAACATGTGAGTTTTAAAATAATTTTATTTTTGGGTTAAAATTTGTGGTTTTATTTTATTTAAACAAGTTTTAGACATTTTTTTTAACACAATATTATTGAAAAACTAATTAAGTCCAATAAAATTACATGTCCATGTGTTTTGTCCTACTCTTTTATTTCTCCTACAAAATTTGGACAACACACTTGCCACTTTATTGTCATATTTGCAAATTTCTTTTCTATGCTTTGATTAATGCATTCAATGAAAATATAATTATTAATTATTTTGTTATTATTTTTATAAGTTCAAAAAGCTAGAATGTCAAGAAAAAATATAAAGAAAAAATTATTAGAATAAAATTACAAGAAAAGAGATATTAAATGTTGATGATAACAAAGAAATTTCAATGAAGATATAATTTTGCAAGATGATGAACATGACAACAATGGCTTAGATGAAATTGATTAGGAAAGATAATAAAAAGAAATTACTATTTTGGCTCATATATAAAGTATTATCAATTTTGAGTTTAATCGATTTGAATATGTGAACATATGTTAATTTGATTTATTTAGTTATTTTTGTTAAATATTATTACATAAATAATGATTAAATTGATCATTAGTTGAGTATATTCTAAATTTATAATCAATTTACCTTTTATATATGTATATCTATAATGTTTTTATGATTTTATTAGGTGTTTGTATATTTTACAATACATGATACGATACATGATACCAAAAAAAAAAAAAAAAAAAAAAACGGCTCATGATTTGATAACTATGCTTGGCATAAAATTGGAATTTAATTAAAATCTAATTTAGGGTCTTTATTGAATTTTCTATGGTGCAAATGTGTTAAATCATGAATTATAGATTAATTTCGCCTAATAGTTTGAGACTTTAATCTTTATAAATAGATATCCTACAAAACCACACACCAAATTTTATATATATATATATATATATACATATATATATCTCTCTCTCTCTCTCCCTCTTAAAAAAAATTAAAAATTAAAAATTAAAAATTAAATTACAACTTTACTTAACTATGTAATGTGATATATCCAAAATAAAGTATCTTTTTAATCATAATATATTTTTATTTCTTTATATTAAAATTTATGGCTCAACAATGATATTTAATTCTCTATATGAAATTAATATTAATTAAGTTAGTATTATTCATCGAATTATGTAATTAATGTATCAAATTAACTTTAATTTGATTAGAATTAAATAATTTTATTTAATTAATATTTACATACATAAAAGGTCCCACGTGAATTCTAAGCCCCAAATTATGTTAGGCTGCGAGTTTATCCACATTTTTTAAATATTTCTTTTAAAAGTATCACTTTTTTTATTTTTTGAGAAAGATTTTACAAGTATCACTTAATATTTCTAATGCTAGTGGGTTTTGTGTTTGTCCTAAGGAAATTTGAGGAGGACAACTTGGGAGACGGAAGAATCAGCTAGCACGAAAATTCAACTAGCAATTGCTTCAATGAATAATAAAGGTCAAAATACTCAAAAGAAAGCAAACATTTTCGGTGGAAATAGAAATAACGAGTTGGCAATTGAAATTACAAAAATCCTCAAAAGGCCGGAGATTCAATCATCAACTCAGTGTCTTATCTACAAGGTTCCACGCCACCTTCGAAAATGGAAGGAAGAAGCCTACACTCCTCAGGTAGTTTCAATTGGCCCGTTTCACCAAAAAAACAAAAGATTGAAAGCCATGGAAGAGTATAAAGAGAGATACTTCGGGAGTTTTGTGCAACGGAGTAAGATGGACTTTAATTATTTAGTAGGCACAATAAGGGAAATGGAAGAAAGCATTCGCGGGTGTTATACGGAGACTATTGACCTTTCCAGTGATAGATTTGTGAAAATGATATTGGTGGATGCGTGCTTCATTCTTGAGCTTTTCTTCGTACGTACGACGGAAAAAATGAATCCTTTGATTGTGGAACCGAGGGCTATTGCCGTGATGCTTGACTTGGTATTACTTGAAAATCAGCTTCCATTCTTTGTTATTGAGAAAATATACCACCTTGCATTTCCGTCTCTTTCTGATGCAGAAAGCTATGATGCTTTAATTAAACTTTCTTTTGACTACTTTGGGTGCTTAAACATTCGGTTCAGACAGCAGGTCCATGACGATGTGAAAATAGAACATTTCACCGATCTTCTTAGAACCTTCCAGCTACCTCCACCAGCGAGCCGACCACAAAGAGGCTATCAACAGAATGGCCTTTTGTACACTGCAACACACCTCCACGAGGCAGGAGTAAAGTTCGAGGTTGTTAAAAGCGCGCCTGAATGCCGCTTTGACATAAATTTTGAAAAAGGAGTGTTGAAAATCCCCAAGTTAGAATTAAACGATTGGACTGAAGTTCTTACTCGAAACATTATGGCATTAGAGCAAACTCGCTATATAGAAGATGCATATTTTACAGATTACTTATTCTTGATGGATTCACTTATCAGTACTAGAAAAGATGTGGATTTTCTTTGTGATAAAAAAATTTTGGTCAATTACCTAGGCGACAACAATGCAGGTAAGTCTCTGATTAACAATATTAACAAAGGAATCGTATGGATAACGGTAAGACAGGATTACATTGATCTCTATAATGAATTGAATAGTTTCTATGATAATCCTTGGCACAAAAGGAAGGCAACATTAAAACATGAATATTTTAGCACCCCTTGGAGAGGCGCTTCAACAGTTGCTGCTATTATTCTTCTGCTGCTCACTTTTATACAGACAGCGTGCTCTATCTTCAAGTAGCATGGGTTAAAAGGCTATATAATTTGGATGGCTGTTCCTGTTCTATGGAATTGATCTTGCCTATCTAAAGCAAACAAATTATGTATTTCTTTCTTTGTTATTATTGTTAATGTAATTGATATTGCGTATGTAAAATACATGATTGTTGTGTTTCAGCATCCTTTGTAGAGTACAAGTTTTTTATCTGCACTTTTAAAATTTATTGAACAAAATGCCTGGAAGTTTGAAAGCCGCCCATCAATAAATAAATACTTAATTGGACGTGTTGAAAAATTACAGGTTATGATGATCAAGCTTGTGTTAATGCTCATGCTAAACAGAGATTGTAAACTCCCTTGGGTAATAAAATGGATGTTATGAAAGAATATTTCTTTAGTAGTACACTGATATTTTCTTACAAAATTTTGTACTTATATGACTAGGCAATTTTATAATTAATATACACATGTAACACACTGATTTTTATGTGTTAAGGCTAAAATGGCCAAATACTATTATTTGTCAAAAATTTTAGCAATCTACCACTGTTTGAGAAATAATTAGTAATCTACCACTTTTTTAAAACTCGAGTTTGCTTTAAAATAAGCAAACTCGAGTTTTAGCAACTTAAATTTCATAGAAAAGCCATTGTGGCACCTATTGAGGTGAATTTTTTTTAACTAAAAAAGTAACAAGGAACTCGAGTTTTGTAAAATTAAGTTCCTTGTGAGAAAAAATTTGAACATGGAATTGTAAATTTTTATTCATACTCGAGTTTGCAAAAGTCCGAGTACTGTCTCTCTATAGTAATCCCATACTTTTTGTATGTCTTAGAGCATTCACAGTAGCTGTGGCATAATTTATGCCATTTTGCCACATTAAAGACCTACTTTATTATTTTACCACATCATTTTACAACATTCCATTTATTAGATTTTTTTATCATTCAATTCTATACATTAAAATAATATTTACTACACATTAAAATAATATATTACCTCCTCCCTATCATCACCATCAACAACAACCCACACCCGCAGATCAACTGCCACAGCCCACAACCACTGGCCACCCCCACAGATCAACCACCGACCACCAATCTCAGCCACTGCTACCACACAAAAAAAAAAAAAAAAAAAAAAAAAGCCTTGAACAAACACTACACAGCCACAAATCTCACACCTACAACCCAATCTCACTCCCACAACCCACAACCCGATTTGAGACCATCCCAAATCTCATACCCATCCCAAATCTCACACTCACAACCCGATCAACCTACCACCATCAACCAAAATTAGCCAACCAACAATAATCAAAACAACCAACCACCAAGAGAGAGAGAGAGAGAGAGAGAGAGAGAGAGAGAGAGCGATGACGATGACGATGGCTCTTCTCGTCTTGGACATCGGCGATGATGATGGCTCATGCGCCGTGAGCGGCGTACTCGTGAGGCTCGGCGATGACGATGACTCGTGCGCCGTGAGCAGTGGTTGTGGGCTGTGGCGGTGAGAGAGAACAGAGGTGAAAGAGAAGAGAGGTGAGAGCGCCGGTGAGAGAAAAGAGAAAAAAATAAAGTGAAGAGAGTGGAGAGAGAAAAAAGAATAAAAAAAGGATTAAAAGTTATACCATTTGATTCCGTACCGTCGCAAATTTGCAACGGTACTGTAGCCATGTTGTATAATTTTTGAGATTTGGCACATCTCATAAAGCTCCATTTTTGTGTTTGGTGTGGCAAATGTGCCAAATATTTGGCATTTGGCACATTTGTGACACCTGTTGTGGATGCTCTAAGGTGCAATTATTAACAATAATTGGTGAGGTTGGTGAATACTTTCCGTATGAGAATGAGTTTGTTCTGACAACCTTTTGTCCTCTCAGATTGGTTGATGAAGCATCAAATACAAATTTCAAGGTGGCAGATTGAAGCATCAAATATAAATTTCACTATAGTTACAAGTCATTAATACATGGTTTAACATGCTTTTGAAGCTTCTTGAGGATGCCTCTTATCTTGGGATGGGACTTTAGTTTTGCTGAGATTCAATTGAAACATATCTTCAAGCAAATGTACTGTGTATGACATTCGTGACATTTTACTTTTATAATTTGTTTACAAGGAACTCGAGTTTTATACAACTTTTTTTAATTAAAAATAATCCATCTCAACAAATGCTACTGTGGCTATTTTTATGGAACTTGAGTTGTTGAAACTTGAGTTTCACAAACTCGAGTTTTAAAAAAGTAATAAGTTGTTAATTATTTCGCAAACAATGGTAAGTTGCTTAAATTTTTGGCCAAGTGTGGTATTTAGCCATTTTTACCCTTGCAAGTATATGCAAATCATGGAACCCTTTATTATCAAAGGGGGTAAGTTATAGGTACAGGTGATGGGGGGAAGCCATCTGGTTACATAAAAGATACAGGTTACATTTGTAACTACAAGTGTAAACTGAAATACAAACTGTAGTGGCCATCTGATTACAAGTTTTACAAGTTGTAATGAGAAGGGAGGGATTTTAGAGACTGAACTAGACCTAAAATTGGACCTTGCACTGAAGGGAGGTATTTTCTCTCAAAAATGGACCTGCCTCATACTGGAGAAGGAGCTACCTTATATAGAGGAAGGGAGCCTTGGATCTTGCTGAAGACTACTGAAAATTCAAAAGGTAAAGTGCTTTTACTGTGGGTGAAAAATCATTTCAACCGAAAGCAAATAGTAACTTCAAGATTTTTGTCGGGTAATGTTAAGTGAACAGTAACGGTCACTATTTATGAATAGTACTTTGTCCCCTTACTTTTCTAATTCATTGTTCATCACTATTGTTCGAGGAATAGTGAATTGTCCGAAGAGTCCAAGTACTGTTCATGTAAGGAATCTTGAATAGTAACCGGGTCTGAACATTGTTCCAAATAGTGACTGGTGCTATTTGGAGAATCTAATCTTCATCCAAATTGTAACCATCAAAAGGATCTTGGGAGTCCTAGAATGGGTCAATTGGATTTCTGTTATCTGAAGCTTCTAAAGAGGCAGGAGAAACTCTTTCTGCTGACTCTAATTTCTATGACTGTAAGAGCAACTGTAGGGCAAGATCTTTAAGTTCTTTACTAGATTTTCCAGAGCTGGACGGAGTCTAAGCTTTGACTGAGATCTTGTATTGTATGCAATGGCTCTTTGGACTGGAGGAGTGAAACCCTTAGTTGGAGAATGATTGCTGGAACATTCTTTGGGCTTGTAGTCCTTATTACTGGATGGACACTAGTCTGTACCATAATAATCCAAAGGAGGACTATGGTGGTAATCATGCTCATGAAAAGTGGCGAACTGGTTACAGAAACCACACCAATTCAGGGCTTCATATTCAGGTGCCATAGTGATGAATCTCCTTGGATCATTATTGTAATTAACCCATTGGATGTCCATAGCTGCTATGGAGTATGGCCTGGTGGTGAAAACGAAAATTCTTCCAGTGTTACCAACAAAGTGATAATTTTGCCATAGCTCTTGAGAAATGGTGAGGATTTCATTGTTGAAGTAGTTCCTCCAACATTCTGCAAAGTCATGAGGTTCTCTATAGGATAAATAAGAGTCTCCTTCAAACCAAGGACCTTGGTAGGTGTAACCATTTATGAGTACAAGGTGTCTGCAAGGTATGACAGTCATCTAGTTGTTACCGTCCCATTATGGGAAAGTGCTCCAACATCTAATGGACACAAATGGACTTTTGATCTTCGTGACAACTTGTTGTATGATTTGTGGAAATTGGCTGATTTGACCATGGTGAGTTAGTTTGATTAACCTGATGAAACCATACTCAAACATCTCTGAAAGCCAGCTTGGATCTCTATCTTCTTCATCCGTTCCATCTTCATAATTAACTATGAGACCAGGGAAAGGATGCCGTTTTTGATAAACCCTGTGACTGCTTCCAAAGTATTGTTCCCATACAACTTGTGCCAAGGCATGGTCAACAACAGTGTCAACATCACTATCTGTTTCGCCAAAAACGGGGAAGTGGGTAGTGACCAGTATTTTGAAATATTCAAACCATCGGTCAAATGATTCAAACATTGCCTTACAACCAAAAATGTTAGTTTGTATTTCTGGTGGCAAGTTAGCAATAGCACTTCTTAAGATAGTTTGAGCCTTAAGGCTAAACTTTGCATAATCAGTGCCCATGATAGTCTTTTTATCCATTGGATGGATATCCTCTTTGCCAAAGAGTTGACTAGTAATGGCTTCATTTCTCACCTCAAGGTTGACTAAGTAGATTTCTAGGGCTTTGAGGGTTCTTTGGAAAAGGCCTTTTTTGTTTAGGATCCAGGCTGCTTGGAAGTTGCCAAGGATAAATTTAATGGAGAATGGCAAGTCTTTATATGCCCATTTTTTCCATTGTAGACCTTCTGATAAAACTTCCTGTAAAACAACAGCCATGTCACAATTGGAGTATGTCACCTCTACTAGGACATAATCCTGAAGGGATGTTGATCCTCTTTGGTTTCCCTTAAAGGATGCGCCTTCATGCTTTACAAAAGATTGTCCCGTTGTTGGGAGCCTTTCGTCTTGAGGATAGCCCTGTGCAGGTGCTTTTCCCTTGTTCCTCTTCTCTGCCGAAGAAGTCAATTTTCTCCACATTTTAGTAGTAGTATAAATTATTTGCTTCCTTTCCTGCCAAATGTAAGTAGCATGAATTTGCATATTATTGCGAATATTATTATCAAATGCATTTGATGTCTTGAAGCAAATGTTTTTATAATGAATGTTTTGTGATGAATTTTGAAACTGAATTAGTTCAAAGCAATCACAAAAAATGGGGAGTTCAAACAGATCAAGGTTCTTGGCTTGATTGTGCTTATCAAAATTTGTTAAAGAAGGTGTCTTGGAATAAATAAGGTTAAGGGTCTTAGAGACTGCAACTTCCTGGAGGGTGCTAATATCTCGAGGTTCAGGGCTCCTAAGAAACTTAAACTTAAGTGGTTGGCCAAAAGGATGGGTAGTGATTCCTTCACTATCTGTGGTGAAAGGGTATAACAAACACATAAAGGGATTTCCTAATATCACTCTCTTTGTCATGTTTTTCATAAGGATAAATGTGGTTTTGAAACATGTGTTGTCCTGACACATGGGCTTTAGGAATTTTGAATTCAATTTGCATTTTACCTCCACTTGCAGAAGTTAACCTTTCTCTGGTTTTTCTAAAGTACTTAGAGGGAATGATTCCTTTCTGAATGCAGTTGAGATCAGCAACTGAATCCATTAAGGCTATGACCTCGAATTCAAAATCTTTGCTTATGACAATCCTAACTTTGGAGTGCCATTTCTGGAAGTTAATCCTACTGATGGTTACTAAGAACTTGTCATTGGATGGGACAGGGTCTTGTTCTTGAACCATATCTGCAATGGGGTTAACTGTTTCTTTTGCATCATCATCAAAAGGGTTCTGAAATGAGGTTCCTTCCTCATTGCCTTGATGAGAAGTGTTTTCCAGATTTTTAATCCTTTGATCAAGGAAATTGTGATCAACTCTAAGGATGGTTAGTTCTTGCTTAAGGGTTCTAACCTCAAACTTAGTTTCCTTGATTTCTCTTTGAAGGTCGTTGACTGTAACTTCCTTCTTGGATTTGGTAAACCTATTGTAGATTTTTTCGAAATCAACTTTGGGTTCCTGAAACTTAGGTTCGGGTTTACTGGTTTCCTTAACTAAGGTTCTCTTAAATTCAGTAAGCTTTTGAGCTTTGATGACTGGATCTTCGATCTGTTCTATGAGATCTAAGAGAAACTCTTCTTGCTTAGAAATAATATTGATAGTTTTGTTCCTACAACAACTATCCATGCAAGGTATGGGTTCATCCGGGCCACTAGAGGAACTAGAGGAGGCTCTAGAAGGTTCAGAGGATGACTAGTAGATCTGACAAATCTCACTACTAGAGGACTCACTTTCTGAGTGGTCGAGTTCTAGGAGCTTGAAGATCTCATCTTTACTGGTTTGGTCACTAACAAGAGTGTTGATAAGGGATTTGGCCTTAGCTTTACACTCTTTTTTAAAATGACCTTTCTTTCCACAGTTAAAGCATTTTCCTAATGCTTTGGGTATGAGTTTGCCTATGGATTTGGATTTATCTTTCTTATAGAAATCATCTTTGCTATACGTCTGCTTTCTATAATACTTGGTTGAAGTTTTCTTCCTGTGAAAATGCTCAGAAGGTTCCTTGCCTCTGTATTTGGATTTTCTCTTGGGAAGAATGGAGGGTAAGCCATACTGTGTACAAAAGTTTCCTACTTCGTACTTGGCTTTTCCTTTGCTAGCTTTGCTCTGGATTTTGAGATCTCTGTACATCTTCATTCCTTCACTTCGAATGGTGCTAGAGATGTCTCCATAGGTTAGGTTATCTTATCATAATCTATGACACCTAAGGGGTTACAAAGGGTTTCCTTGACCTTTTCTCTAAAAAGGGTAGGTAATCCATTAATGAACTTCTCTTTCCAAAATGGCGAGTTACAATCACTTCTGTGCATGACTCTAGTAGTAAACACATCTTCGTACCACCTAAAGTCACTAAGGGTTTTACATCTAAGGTTACTCAATTGGTTGTAAATCCTAGATGTGATGTTGCTGGGTTTTCCTACGAAGTGTTTCATGATCGTATAGATCAGGGTATTGACTCCGTCTGGGATACCTCTACCTATGTTGTCGTCATAAAGGGGGAGTCCTTCCTCATCTTTTTGGACAGCATGTTTGATGTCTTCCTTAGACTCATCTGTTAAGCAATTGTTCCACCACTGTAAAAGTTTACCTGTGAATCCTAAGGATATGAGCTCTATGACTTCAGTATGGGGATGTCATTCATTGATGTAGTTATTGGCTACCATGGTCATATGCTGGAGTTTGTTCAAAATTTCTTGTTCAGACAAACCATCTATGTTCCATTCATAGTGTTTACTTGAAGAGACTGAGAATTGGCTGCTAACATTTCTTTCCTCAAACTGGAGGTCATGGGGTGTAGGTCTGGGGTACCAATTCTTGGTTAGGCTAGTAGGGGTTACCTTTGGATTGGTAAGCTTTTTTACCTCTAAGCTTCTAAACTGATTTTCTAGGTGTTTTATCTCTTTTTCATTGTCTGAGGAGGTTCTACTAGAACTGCTAGAAGCTGTGCAGATGTCTAAGACTTGTAGACAGGGATCAACACTAGTTGAAATGCTAACTGGTGAAGGGGTGACTGGTTCTTTCTTCATGAGTTCTTTAAGTTTTTGGTTTACTATTTCTAAGGCTGATCTATCCTTAGATCTAAGACTGGGCTGCTTAGTTATGGGAAGCTTGACTAAGGGTTTCTCAAGGGCTTGGATAGGTTTGCTAGGGTTTCCTGGTTAGAGGATAACCTTGTTGTCTATCCTGTCTTCTATCCTATCAAGCTATTCTCCTATAACACCTAAACACTGGTTGGTATAGTTGTTTTGCTCTATGACCCTCTTCACTACCGTTTCTTTCGGAATGGTAGGGATTTTGAAGAGAGAAAGCAATCAAATCTCTTCCACGATGGTTGAAGACTATGGCTTCCTGAGGTGGATGGTGAGATCTAACAATTTCTAGGGGTTTAGGTTTACCACTTGTGTCCTTGCTAGGGGGTTTTGTCCAATTGGTTTTGGTGAGAACACAAGACTTTTTATGCCACTCAAAGTGGTTCTCAAAGTATTCAAAGAAAGAGAAATTATTGCATATCTCTTTCATGAATGTTTTCTAACTTTCAAGAACTTCTTTCTTTTGTTCCAGGGTATGGTTGGCTCTATAGGCTTCTCTTTTGAGTCTATTTTCTTCTGACTCAAATTCGTCACCTAAGGTCACTAGATCAGGGGTGAATTCTTGCCTAATAACCATAAGCTGGCAATCTATTTCAATTTCTGGCTGAAAAGGATCCTAAGGTTCTTGTTGATATGGATTCATCATATCACTACCAAATGGGGATAAAGCTTTCTGAATTTTGTTGTTAGGACATATGTGTTTACACTTATTAAGAACATACATTACTTATTTATGTAAATTGGCTAATCCTTTGATAAAACACACTCTACTTGTAATTGGGTAGTTTTAGGTGTTTTTAATACTTCAAGAAACAAGGTTTCAAGGTCAAGTGTTGAAGTCATCAAGTCTGTCCAAGAAAAAGCAAGCTGAAGTGCAAATTTATTAAAACTCGACACCTGCTCGATAGCTACCTCGACACCTGCTATTTGTCGAGATTTATAACTTCAGATTTTCTGATCTCATTTTCTTGGAATCCGTGAATATGCTTTTGGGCCTTCTTTTCTTCTAACCCTAAACATATAAAAGGATTGTTTTAAGAGCCGTCAAATTGTACACAAGTTGAAAAGGCATTAAGCAATCTCTGTTCAAGCAAATTATGATCAAAAGACGAAGTTCTTGACCTAGTTCATCTTCTCTAAAGAAGTTGCTGTGTATTTGCATCAAAAGGTTTTGTAACCAAGCATCTTCCTGATCTTCATCGTATAGGATGAACTGAAGAACTTTGCAGCCAGCCTCTCCTTCTAAGTTGGTGTTGAAGTCACATACTGAGATCCGTGCATTGGTTAGTCACGTACTTGGGAGTCATGCATCAAAGGTGGGAATTGTCACTACAGATCAAGTCTAATTGGGTATTGGGGTAAGGGTTCAAATGTAGGTTGGTAAGATACTTGGGATTCCTTTACTTGTAACCACTTGATTTGATAATAGCGGAGTTTTGGGAGTGGTGACCTGAAAATCACCCGGTGGAGTTTTTGCTATAAGGGTTTTCCCCATTCGTAAACAAATCACCGTGTTATTTGATTTCCGCAGCATTTTTTGTTTTCGGTGATTTGTTTGTGCTTCCACGCAATTGCATGATTAATTGATTAATTAATAACTTGGCTAATTAATTAATTGGTATAATCACAAGGGGTCATTCAGATTGTGGCCTATCAAGTGGTATTAGAGTAGGCATACTCTGATTAGGTTTAATCTTTGCTGTGTTGATCCATTGACCCCTGTTGTCATGGCTATAACTGGCTTGAAGAGATCCTTGTTTTCAAATACATCTTGTTTTTCTAATCATTATTTGTTTGAGTGTCTCAAAAAATACAAGTCTAAAAGTTATTTGAATTCTTTTATAATGACTATTGGAAAGGATCTCAATGTGGCTAAGAAGAAACTAGACTGCCTCAGAATGAAAATGTGCAAAGGAGTTCGTCTAAGAAGAGTAAAAGTTAAAGGCTTAGTTCATCAAAGGCAGTTAAGTGAAAGAAACATTCCCTCTAATTTGTCATCCAAGCATGAAGTGTGTTTCATGATAAAGTCTGCATTCAAAGTAATGGATACATGTCTATGGTATCTTGACAGTGGTTGCTCAAGACACACAACTGGAGACCGATTCTCTTCAAGATCTTTGAACCTAAGAAAGGTGGTAATGTGACTTTTGGTGATGGAAGCAAGTCATAGATTAAAGGGAAAGGAATCATATCTCTACCAGGACTGCCAGACATTACAAATGTTCTTTATGTAGAAGGTCTAAGGGTGAACCTATTGAGTATAAGTCAGATATGTGATCAAGACTTCATGGTGCTATTCTCAAAGGAAAAGTGACTTGTCATGGATGAGTCTAGAAAGAAGCTCATTAGTGGGGTTCGCACTCTGGACAACTGCTATGGATTGGTTCCTGATGCCGATATAGTGTGCAATAGCATTCATTTGCCTAATGAAGATCTATAGCATCAACGAATGGGACATGCTAGTTACAAGCATCTATCTATTGTATCTAAGCATGAATCAGTCTTGGGGATACCAAAGCTTAGTAGAATGAGCAATGTGGTGTGTGGACCATGTTAGCTTGGGAAACATACGAAAGCTATGCATCCGGGAACTCAGACATCAGCTACCTCCAAACCATTGGAGCTTTTGCATTTAGATCTTATGGGTCCAACCAGAACCGAGTCTCTTGGTGGTAAGAGATACATCATGGTTGCGGTAAACGACTCACTAGATATACTTGGGTCATGTTACTCTAATCTAAGTCTGATGCTCCTGAGCACATTGAGGCTTTGTGCACAAGACTGCAGAATGAAAAGAGCTTAAAGATTTATCGAATTCGAAGTGACCATGGTAAAGAATTTGAGAACTCATACATGGAGTCTTTTTGCATAAGATCAGGTATATCTCAAGAATTCTCTGCTCCTATAACGCCTTAGCAGAATGGTGTGGTAGAATGAAAGAATAGGGTTATTCAAGAGATGGCCAGAGCCATGTTGCATAACAAAGATGTGGCTCGAAACTTATGGGGAGAAGTCGTAAACACTGCATGTCATACGGTTAATAGGGTGTACTTCAGACCCGGTACCAAAAAGACTCCTTATGAGTCATTAAAGGAAGAAAGCCAAATGTGAAGTATTTCAGGATATTTGAAAGTACTTACTTCATTCTTAAGGATAGAGAGAATGTGGGAAAGTTTGACTCTCGAAGCAATGAAGACATATTTCTAGAATACTCGTCTACAAGCAAGGCTTATCGGGTATAAAACAAGAGAACTCTGAAGGTAATGGAAACAGTAAATGTCGTCATTGATGAGTCTTCAGATTCCAGTTCTGAGAAAGGCATTAAGGAACTCTCTAAAGAAATTCTTCCTCCTGAGCCTAGGGAAGTTCAAGATATTGTTGAACTAGAACCTGTGTCCCCAAGTACTTCTAGTATTATGGAAGACTCTGCAGATGCTTCTACTTCACCAGATTTTGAGTCTTATGAAGAAAAAGGACCCTATTCTAGAATCAAATTAAATCATCCTCCTGAAGTTATTGTGGAAAACATGAATGAACTCACATTAAGGAAACGTACAGTTGATAAATGTATTGCTAACTTTGTGTCTTATTCTTGCTATTTGTCACAGGTTGAGCCCAAGAAAGTTGAGGAAGCATTACAAGATAAAAGTTAGGTCGAAGCAATGCATGATGAACTACTTCAGTTCCAGAGGAATGGTGTTTGGACTTTAGTACTTAGACCAGAAGATGAGCACATCATCGATACAAAGTGGATATTTCGTAACAAGACTGATGAAGAAGGCAATGTGATTCACAACAAGGCTTAACTTGTGGCTCAAGGATACTCACAAATGGAAGGAGTAGACTATAATGAAACATTTGCCCCAGTTGCCTAAATGGAGTCAATTAGAATTCTGCTTGTCCTAGCATGTCAGCTGAATTTCAAACTCTATCAGATGGATGTAAAGACTACCTTCTTGAATGGGTTACTCAAAGAGGATGTCTATGTGGCTCAACCAAAAGGATTCATTGATCCACACTTTCCGGATCATGTGCTTTACCTTAAAAAGGCACTTTATGGGTTGAAGCAAGCTCCTAGAGCCTGGTATTATAGACTCACACAATATCTGGTGTCACATGGGTTCACAAGAGAAAAGGCTAATTAAACTCTCTTCATCAAAAAGGAAGATGGTGAGTTGATGGTTGCTCAAGTCTATGTTGATGATATCATCTTTGGGTCGACTAAGGATGAACTTGCTCATGGCTTCTCAAAACTCATGCAAGCTGAGTTTGAGATGTGTACGATTGGAGAGTTGACTCACTTCCTAGGATTGCAGATTCACCAACAAGATTCAGGTTTATTCCTTTCTCAATCTAAATATGCTAAGAATCTTGTGAAAAAGTTTTGTTTCGAATCTGCTAGTTCTATTAGAACTCCTATGAGCCCAAATGTTAAACTCACTATAGACTTGTTGGGTAAGAGTGTTAACCCCTCTCTTTATAGAAGCATGATAGATAGTCTTCTTTACCTTACTGCTAGTAGACCTAACATTAGTTACAGTGTTAGAGTGTGTGCTAGATATCAAGCTAATCCTAAAGAATCCCACATGACTGCTTTAAAAAGACTTATAAAGTATGTCAAAACCACTGCTGAGTTCGGTGTGTGGTATGGCAAGGACACTAATGGTGTCTTAGTTAGGTACTCTGATGCTGATTGGGCTGGAAATACTGATGATAGAAAGAGTATTTTGGGGGGTTGTTTTTATGTTGGTAACAATCTTGTCTCTTGGATGAGCAAAAGTAGAACTCCATCTCTTTATCCACTATAGAAGCTGAATACATCGCTGCTGGTAGCTACTGCACCCAACTCCTCTGGATGCAAAAATTCCTTCATGATTATGGTATTCGTCAAGAGCATCTCACTATTTACTGTGACAATACCAGTGCCATAAATATCTCTAAGAACCCGGTTCAGCATTCTCGAACCAAACACATAGAAATTCGACATCACTTCATTAGGGAGCTTGTTGAAAATGGTACTCTCACTCTTAAGTTTATCTACACTGATGATCAAAAGGCTGACTTGTTCACCAAACATCTTGACAGCAAACGTTTTGAATTCCTTCATCAAAACATTGGTGTTATCTCCATGGATTGATCTCATTCTCTTGTTCCTCTTCCTCATGCATTTGCATCTAATTTTATGCTTTGCTGTGTTTAACATGTTTTGTGTGTTTACTTTCAGTTTTGTTTATTTTGTTTTTAATATAAAAATTAAAAAAATTAAAAAATTGAAAAATACAAAAACAGTATGTGTTTTGTGTACTTTGGTACTTGTGTACCTTGGATGGCCATTGAAACAAAGTTTCTAAACTTTGTATCTTTTGTAACTTAGATGGGCATCTCTATGCACAACTAAAGCAAGTGAGTTTTGTGGCTCTTGTTTGTGATGAGTAAGATTAAGTTATCTCTTAAAACTTAATACTCATATCACTCTTTTTGACAGATAGGACTAGAAAATCCTAAGAGAAATGCATAAATAACCATCTCACCACTGTTGCCCCCCAATCATAATATGACACCTGTATGCTTTGGCATAACAAAAGTGCAGTGTTAAAGACATTCGTATGCTTCGGCATAGCAAAAGTGCGATGTTAAATTTTTAACATCTTGGGTATTTCTTTTCTCTCTTTTATATGCCCATGTATGGTATGCTAAAATAAAAAAAATAAAAATATGCAAAGAAAATAAAAAGCAAAAAGATAAAAAAAAAAAAATGCTTTAAATATGGTTGCAAATGTGTATTCTAGGAGATGTGGGAGTTATAGGATGTGCCTCGAAGGTGATAGTCCCCATCAAACAGTTATAATTGTGTGTGAGTTAAAGTTATGTTCTCATATCTCAGATCGTCATAACATATATACACATATGCAATCTTGCGATATTTTTCACACACAACACGTAATATTCTTTGTTACTTTTGATACATGTGCAGGTACAATGTGATTTGGCCATCACAATGGTTTTACATGTGCTAATATATGCTCATTAAAGTGTCTTAACTTGTTTTTGAAAAATAAAATTGGTTAGACTTATTTAGTGTCTGTGTGTGTTTTTGAGGATCTATGTGCTTAAATTCTTGTCGAGAGATGATTTTGAGAGCTTTATATATTGATTAGATCTATGGTTGAGGTGTATGTTGGATTGCATTCATTTCAGTGTTTTTCTCTTCTCAAAAAAACTGCTTTTAACTGCTGACTCGACACCTCCTCGATACCTGGTTATCTGTCGAGCTTCTCAAGCCTTTTCTTATCGTAATCTCAACACCTGTCTCGACACCTAGTGGATCGATCGAGAAAGTTCCTATCTCCTCGATACCTCCTCGATACCTAGTCGATTGATTGAGCTTCTGTTCTTTGAAACTGGTTCTTACGCCTCGACACCTCTCGATACCTTCAGCTGTCGACGGCCATTTCCTTGACACCTTCCTCGACACCTTCCTCGATACCTCTCGACATCTCAGCTGTCGAGATTTACTGAGATGTCTATCTAAGCTCCAGTCGCGATTTTCTCTCATTTCACTCCATCTTTCTCAATCTGTCCGAGGCGGTTCCTCTCCCAAACACCCTTTTCTCACTTAAATCTTCAAAACCATTTGATTTTCTATCTTCCCTTGGTTTCAATCACTTGGTAAGATCTTATTTCGCTTCCTTTCTCATGCATTTCATGTTTTGAAACTTAGGTTTTGGGATTTTTGGAAAATTTTGGGGTTTTTCAAAATTAATGAATTTTTCTTGAAATTTTGGGTTGGGTTTTCACTTAAATGTTTCAAAATGTCATACATTGCATTTCATGTGCATTAGAATGATATTTACATGCATTTAGATGTGTGCTCTATGATATTTTTCAATTTGCATGTCACATGCTCATGCATTCCCATGCATACGTACTTTTTGTTCAATATATTTGATATATATGAACTGTGTTGGGACTTTTCTGATTGTCTCACTCTCTATCTCTTTCTCATTCTTTTAGGTTAGTAGTGTCTATGGCACCCAAACGTAAATCCACTCCAGCTCGGAACTCTCTACTTTCTGGAGCTTCCTCTTCTTCTGACTCTGCTTCTCTTAACCTTCGATTCCGTGATAAAGATGCCCATAAGGCATTTTTGGAGAACTTTTCTCGACGAGGTGTTCATTCGGAACGCCAAGTCGTTTTGGTGGACTTTGCCAACACTGACCTTCCCTCTGTCATTCATAGTAGGGGATGGAAGTCACTGTGTGACGTCCCGGTCACTTGCCCTCTCGTGCTGATTCAGGAGTTTTACTCCAACATGCACAGGATAAATTGTTCAGTACCTCTCTTTTTCACTCACGTTTGAGGTACGCGCATCCCTGTCACATCGCAGCTAGTTGCGGATGTGCTTAGGGTTCCTAGGTTCGATTTTCCTGATTATCCTTCTTGTGAGCGTCTGAGGACTGTGTTTGAAGATGAGCTCATTTTTGCTTTTTGTGAGCACCCTGCTGATTGGGGTGAGCATCAGTACACATCATGTAGGCCTTTTGCTAAAGGTCCTAGATTTCTAAACATGGTGATGACTTTTGTACTCCATCCACTCTCTCACTACAACTCCATCACAGAGCCTCGTGCTCGATTTTTGTTATCTCTTTTAGAACATCTTACTATAGATTTTCCTTCTTAGTTTATTCTTTCTATCATAGATGTATGCCATTTTACTATTCCCTTTCCTGTGTCCGACCACTTCAAATGCCGCTACCGTAAAACGTAGTGAGGCTCAGTTTAGGTCACGACAAACGGATTCCACTCCTCCCTCCCGTTCAGCTCTATCCAAATCAGCTCCATCTACATCTGCTCCTTCTTCCTCTACGGGCGATGTATCTCTTAGAGACATTATGGCGCTGCTGTAGCACATGGATACTCGCCTCGATACACTCTCCACTGAGTTGTATTAGGTGAATATTCGTGTTTGTTGTATTGCACGACAGCAGGCGACCATGGGTGGTTTTGCTCTAGAGGCTACTCCTTCACCACCTTCTCTAGTAACTTCAGACTCTGAGGATGATGATGATGATGGTGATGATAATGACACTTCAAATGATGATGATGGAGATACTAGCTCTATTGATGAGATGTCTACATGACACTCTACCCTTTGTCACTTGTGACAAAAAGGGGAAGTAGTTTTGGGTTATGAGAGTAGTCATCTTAGGGGGAGAGTTAGTAAAGGACATTTTTGATAGGGGGAGTATTGATATTTTTGAGGGATGTAGTGAGGTTTTTTTATGTATCTTTTCTTTTCTATTCTTTATAGATACATTGATCTTGTATATGAGGTCTTTTAACCAGTCTTACATACATTGTATTTATTTTTCTTTATATATATGTGGATGTATGTTTCTTTCACCTCTCTTTTCATGTGTTGTTTCTTCTCTATCTTTATACACATGTTCTTTACACTTGTATGCAATCTATTATTTCTGTTTCACACAAGATGCCTTGATGAGTTTTGTTTAAAGTATTTCAGAAATACAGGTTGTCAAAGTCTACTTGCCATAAACTCTCTTCTTGCAAACTTTTTCAAGAGTTTGTGTTAGGATAGATTTTATTGTATTCAACAAGTGAATATGAGTTGAGTGATTTATGACTTCTCTCATATGTTCATTTGTTTGTTGTGGTTTTGTCACGAATTGTCAAAGGGGAAGATTATTATGACATATGTGTTTACACTTGTTAAGAACATATGTCACTTATTTATGTAAATTGGCTAATCCTTTGACAAAATGCACTCTACTTGTAATTAGGTAATTCTAGGTGTTTTTAATACTTCAAGAAACAAGGTTTCAAGGTCAAGTATTGAAATCATCAAGTCTGTCCAAGAAAAAGCAAGCTGAAGTGCATATTCATTAAAGCTCGACACCTGCTTGATAGCAACCTCAACATCTGCTATCTGTCGAGATTTATAATTTCAGATTTTCTGATCTGATTTTCTTGGGATCCGTGAATATGCTTTTGAACATTCTTTTCTTCTAACCCTAAACATATAAAAGGATTGTTTCAAGAGCCGTCAATTTGTACACAAGTTGAAAAAACATTGAGCAATCTCTGTTCAAGCAAATTGTGATCAAAAGATGAAGGTCTTTACCTAGTTCATCTTCTCTAAAGAAGTTCTCTGAAGAAGTTGCTGTGTATTTGCACCAAAGGGTTTTGTGACCAAGCATCTTCTTAATCTTCATCGTATAGAATGAACTGAAGAACTTTGCAGCCAACCTTTCCTTCTAAGTTGGTGTTGAAGTCGCGTACTGAGATTTGCGCATTGGTTAGTCACGTACTTGGGAGCCGTGCATCAGAGGTGGGAACTGTCGCTACAGATCAAGTCCAATTGGGTATTGGGGTAAGGGTTCAACTGTAGGTTGGTAAAGTACTTGGGATTCCTTTACTTGTAACCGCTTGATTTGATAATAGTGGAGTTTCGAGATTAGTGACTTGAAAATCACCCGGTGGGGTTTTTGCCGTAAGGGTTTTCCCAATTCGTAAATAAATCACCATCTTATTTAATTTTCGCTGTATTTTTAGTTTTTGGTGATTTGTTTGTGCTTCCACGCAATTGCATGATTAATTGATTAATTAATAACTTGGCTAATTAATTAATTGGTATAATCACAAGGGGTCATTTAGATTTTGGCCTATCAATATAGAAACACACCAGAGAACTTTTGTGATCATTTATACTTATAATTTTAGGAAATCTAGTAGTTCTTAGAATTTGTAGAAGGCTATATGCTTGTAAGTTGTTTCCGTTGTAATCATGATCTTATTTAATTAAGTATTTTTCAAGTGTAATTCAGTATTTAGATGTTTGTTCATATTTGTTAGGTTCTAAAGATTTAGGAATTTATGTATTAAGAACTCTAATATGTAATATTGGCAAACCATGATCAAAATAATATATTTAGTCTTGTTTAGACTTGCTCAAAGTTATATATTTTATGTAAAGTTGGAATCGAGAGGCTGTAGATGCATGGGTGCATTTCGGCTTGGCTCAATCGATCGAATGTTAGACTTGATCGATCGAAAGTTGGCCAGAATGCTTTTCTGCAAAATTTTCCAACTCAGCCCTAACTCATTAAACGTTTTGGGTTTTCTGTTTTTACTCTAGGTATAAAAGGCAAAAACCTAGCCACGTTTTTCAGAGTTGCCCTTGTTGTATTGTTGCTCATACATTGCGATTTGTGTGAATTTCTTGTGAGATTATTAAGGAGCTTTCCTTCATATAAACTTAGGGTTTTCAAGGTAGAGATAATATCAAAATCTTAATGATCAACTCGGTTGCTACCATTGGAGCTTAAAGAATAACAAGTGTAGGTGCTTATAGCTGATTAGAGAATCCAAGAAAGAAGGAGTCTGTGGATTCAGAGTTTGCACGTAGTTGTGTCAGTAAGTTCTACTGGTGGGTAGTATTAGGAAGTCAAGCAGGGAGCTTGTAAGTCCTTTTGTATGAACTTCGATTCTTTCATATAGTGGATTCAGTTTACCTTAAGGATAGATAGATCAAATCCTCCCTAGATTTTTACCGTGTGGTTTCCTAAGTGATCATATCATTGTGTTATTTATATTTCTGCTGTTTTATATTTTTGATATGATTATTTAATTGTGTTAACCTAGATTTGCATAATTTGACTAAGTTAATCACTTGGCTAAATAAATTAGATTAATCCAATTGTTGTTTTAAGGGGTCTAAAACTGTTCAAGTAGTATCAAAGCGAGTAGCTCTCTTGTTTAAGATTTTTTGATCTCTGAGCTGATCCTTGACCCCTGCTGTCATGGATTTTTGGAAAATCTTTTTGCTTATATATCAACTTGTCTACTTGTTGTCTTTGCCTCTTCTTGTTTTTGTTAAATCTTTCCTTGAGTGTCTTGGTATAATCATATGTGATAGGAATTATTTATGTTATATTGCTTTAACCGCCTTAAAGACACGCGATTCTTGTCTTTGGTATTTGGATAGTGGTTGTTCCAGACATATGATAGGAAACAAAGATTTATTCAAAACACTCTTTGAAGGAAAGATTGGTACAGTCACTTTTGGAGATAGAAGCAAATCTGTGATCAGAGGCATTGGAACTATGGATATTCCAGGATTGCCAGTGTTTGGAGATGTTTGGTATGTTGATGGACTGAAGGCCAATTTACTCAACATAAGCCAGATTTGCAACAATGGATTAAATGTTCTTTTCACCAAGTATGAATGTGAGATACTTGATGGAGGAGGTGACTGTATGTATGTTTGTGTAAGAATAGCTGACAACTGTTATGGCATAACACCAAGTGTGAACAACAAGTGCCTTAGTTCAAAGATTGATTAAGTTAATTTATGACATCAACGGTTGAGATAGATAAGTGCATTTGTGGACCATGTCAAATAGGTAAACAAGTGAAATCCAAGCATCCATCTGTGACTAGTGCTCAAACTTCAAGACCTTTAGAGCTATTGCACATTGATCTCATGGGTCCTGCCAGAGTTCAGAGTTTGGATGGAAAGAAGTATATTTTAGTTATTGTCGATGACTTTACTAGATATACTTAGGTTGTGCTTTTGAAAGATAAAGCTAAGGCTGCTGAGAAGATGATACATTTGTGCAAGAAATTGCAGGTTGAGAAAGATACTGTGAAAGCCAGAATAAGAAGTGATCATGGAAGAGAATTTGAGAATACCAAGCTGGCTACTTTCTGCAATGATCAAGGCATTCATCAAGAGTTCTCTTCGCCCAAGACACCTCAACAGAATGGGATTGTGGAAAGGAAAAATAGGGTTGTTTAGGAGATGGCACAAGTTATGTTACACAACAAAAAGTTGCCAAAATCCTTTTGGGGAAAAGCTGTCAACACTGCTTGTCATACCCTCAACCAAGTGTATTTCAGACCTGACTCCAAGAAAACTCCCTATGAACTCTGGAGAGGGAAGAAGCCCGTTGTCAAATATTTCAGAATATTTGGTAGTAATTGTTACATTCTACGTGATAGAGAAAAACTAGAAAAGTTTGATGCAAAAAGTGATAAAGGATACTTTCTAGGATACTCTTCCACTAGTAGAGCTTATAGAGTGTACAATCTGAGAACTAAAACAGTCATGAAATCTTCGAATGTTGTGATAAATGATGAAGTGTGTCTAGAAACACTTTCAGAAAGCACTACTCATGCTCAAGATAAGTATCTAGAAGTTGATGATTCACTTCTTGCTGAGTATGTTAGGAAACATAGTGAGGAAGAACTGTTGTTATTGAATGATACAGTTTCAGTACCATCAAGTTCAGAACCATCCACTCCGGTTCGTGAAAATCAACAAGTACAAAGTGAGCTCAGTCCTCCATCTGAACAGAAAGGTACCTCCACATCTTTAGTTAAAGGTCCATCCTCTAGAGTGAGACTAAATCATCCCTCCACAAATATATTGGGTAGTCTGAATGATAAAATGAGATTAAGATCAAAAGCTTTAAATGTGATTACTCACTCATGCTATCTATCCCAATTTGAACCGAAGAAGGTGGATGAAGCACTTCAAGATGGTGATTGGGTAAATTCCATGTATGAAGAACTTCATCAATTCGTTCGGAATGATGTGTGGGAATTAGTTCCTAGACCAAAGAGTGTAAATGTGATTGGAACTAAGTGGATCTTTAAGAACAAGTTAGATGAACATGGCACTATGATCAAAAACAAATCAAGACTTGTTGCACAAGGGTACACACAAGTAGAAGGAATTGATTTTGATGAGACTTTTGCACCAGTAGCAAGGTTAGAATCCATCCGGATACTGTTGGCCATAGCAAGTCACCTAAACTTCAAGTTGTATCAAATGGATGTCAAGAGTGCTTTCTTGAATGGGATGCTACAAGAAGAAGTATATATTGAACAACCTAAAGGCTTTGTTGATCCTCACAGACTGGATGATGTCTACAAATTGAAGAGAGCCCTCTATGGGTTGAAACAAGCTCCTAGGGCTTGGTATGACAGATTGACTGCATATCTCACTAAGCATGGATTCAAAAGAGGATCTGCAAATACAACTCTCTTTATAAGAAAGGATAAGACTGGTTTTGTTGTAGCTCAAATTTATGTTGATGACATTGTTTTTGGTGCTATTAATGATTCTCTTGCTCATTCTTTTGCAGATGAAATGAAGGCAATGTTTAAAATGAGCATGGTTGGTGAACTGACTTACTTTTTGGGATTGCAGGTAAAGCAAATGGAGTCAGGAATCTACATCAATCAAACTAAATATGCAAGAAATCTAGTCAAAAGATTTGGACTGGACAAGGTTGCTCATGCTAGAATACTGATGGCTGCTAATGCAAAATTAACAATTGATCCATCAGGTGAGTCTGTTGATGTTACTTTGTATAGAAGCATGATTAGATGTCTTTTGTATTTGACTACTAGTCGGCCTGATATCTCTTTTAGTGTTGGTGTTTGCTCTAGATTTCAGTCAAATCCTAAGGTTTCTCATTTAAATACTATTAAGAGAATTATAAAATATGTGAGTGGAACCTGTGATTATGGATTATTTTATAGCAAAAAGTCTAATTTGTCTCTTGCCGGTTTTTTTGATTCTGATTGAGCTGGGAATGCTGATGACAGAAAAAGCACCACTGGGGGGTGTTTTTATGTTAGAGCCATTCTTGTGGCTTGGATGAGTAAGAAGCAAAATTCTGTTTCTTTATCCACTGCTGAGGCAGAATATATTGCTACAGGGAATTGTTGTTCTCAGCTCCTTTGCATGAAAAAGCTTTTGAGTGATTATGGGATACCTCAAGACACCATAGTTGTGTATTGTGATAATTCTAGTGCTATATATATATCTAAGAATCCTGTTCAACACTCTAAGACCAAACACATTAAACTTAGGTATCACTTCATTAGGGATTTAGTTGAAAAGAAAATTGTTTTTCTTGAGTATATCCCTACTGAACGTCAAAACGCTGACATCTTCACCAAACTGCTTGATAGATGTAAGTTTGAGACACTTTGTCAAGTAATTGGTGTGCTTCGGTGTCCCTAGTCTCTTTTGGCTTTCTTGGTCCTTGTGCTTCATTGCTCATTCCTCTGTAACCATTGTTCTTTGGTGTTTGTGTTTTTTTGTTTTTTTTTAAGACTTGCATTGCATTACATTCATGCATTTCATTCTAGGATTTATTTGTTTTCTCTTTTTAAAAAATAAAAAAATAAAAAAGGAAGAAAAGCAAATTGTGTTTGGCACTATTTTTCTTAGTCCTTGAAAACAAGGTTGGTCAATTTATTTACATATAACATGTTTTGTGTACCTTGTTTAGCTTTGATGAGCTTATTTATTGCACTTTACTAGTTGAAGCTTTGTAGTGCATATTGTGTGGGAAAAATGTTTATGATGTTTATCACTTTGTCTTAATCTTGATGTCACATGTTGTTTGCCTATCGGACTTGATCCTTTTGAGAAAGTCATAAATAACCATCTAACCATTGTTCACTAGCCAATCATGAATACCTTAGTGCATTTGCACAAAAAAAAAACATAAGGTGATGCCTCAATTTAAATTGCTTAATGCTTAAAATTGGTGTGTACTATTAGGCTTGATGCCAATTCACATAACTAAAATCTATGTGAACATTATAAGGCAAAATTCAAGAAACTTACATGATTGCAAGTTTATGTTCTAGGAGATGTGGGAGTTATATGTTGTAACTCTTTAGGTGATAGTCTCTTTTAAATTCTATGTGATGAATTTTGTAGACTTTGTGGTTGATTTTTATTCACATATCACCTCACATGTATTTCAAACTTTTGCTAGTTGTACACACTACACAAGTTACTCTTTGCTAAACACTATACATGTTATTGTGTGTGTTTTTGGTCTAACCAACCAAGTTTGAAAATACCTTGAGTATTATGAAAAACATTTTTTTTGCTTGAGAATTTAAAGGGAAAATGGTTGAATTTTTCTTTAAGAAACTGGGATTAAAACTTGGGTTTTTGAAAAAGCATTTCATCTCATACTCATGCATTTTGTTCTTCAATTTTAATGCTTTGAGAGTCGTGCCCAAAATGTGTTTATTCTTTTTCAAAACTTTTTTTTCTAAAAATTTTTATGAGCCTCTGCATATTTCGATCGATCCATTCTGTTTTTCGATCGATCGAAAATGTGCTTCAATTCATTTAAAAGTCTCGGATTGATTCAATCGATCGAATGTGATTTTCGATCAATTGAATGTCGCGAATCATGTTTTTAAAAATACTATTTTTGACTTGTTCAAATCACTTTTTCAAAACTTTCTTTCTCTCTCCAACTCGGCAAGGCTAAATTTGAAAATACCTTGAGTATTATGCAAAACATTTTTTTTGCTTGAGAATTTAAAGGGAAAATGGTTGAATTTTTCTTTAAGAAACTAGGATTAAAACTTGGGTTTTTGAAAAAGCATTTCATCTCATACTTATGCATTTTGTTCTTCAATTTTAATGCTTTGAGAGTCGTGCCCAAAATGTGTTTATTATTTATCAAAACTTTTTTTTCTAAAAATTTTTATGAGCCTCTGCATATTTCGATCGATCCATTCTGTTTTTCGATCGATCGAAAATGTGCTTCAATTCATTTAAAAGTCTCGGATTGATTCAATCGATCGAATGTGATTTTCAATCAATTGAATGTCGCGAATCATGTTTTTAAAAATACTATTTTTGACTTGTTCAAATCACTTTTTCAAAACTTTCTTTCTCTCTCCAACTCGGCAAGGCTAAAAGTCTCAATTTTTTGTCATTTTCTTCTGGATTCTTTGCAAGGTTTTTCTCTCCTTAAGCTAGTATGTCCATTTTACTCTTTCTTTTGCATTGTTTTTCATGATTTCATGCATTAATTCATGGTATTTGGGTAAATTTTCGGACTATGCATAAATTGAGATTTTTGTTTAATCAAGCCTTGTTTTGTGAAATTGATCAATGGGTTTTGTTGCTATATGGATATAATCATGATCTATGATAGTTAATTTGATCAATTTGGAGTTTTGTGAAAAATTGAAAATTCTAAGGTTTGTAATTGATCTGAATTGGGGATTTTGTTCAATTGGGTTTAATTGATAAAATTTACTTGTTGTTTTGATGAAATTGGTCATTCTAATCTGTTTTCAACCAAGTGTGATGATCAATTCATCAATTTGCTTCAAAACATTCAAGCGGTTTTTCAACTTTTTAGGGTTTTTGTTAGAAACTCTATGCCCAAGCCAATTTTGTGCAATTGAACTTAATTTGAACTTTGTTAACTACATTAGAACATGCATCATGTCATTAAAATTGTTCATGCATCATATAGACTTCTATTCTATTTTTTATGTGCTAACTTGCAGTCTACCCTTGGGTTTTTGTTTTGTTTTGTTTATGTATTTTTTTGTTCTGTTGGTTCTTTCTCTGTGTCTCTGTCCTTTCCTTAGCATCATGCCTAGGAAAACTAGAGCTTATAGGTCTGCCCCCATACCTACTCCTTCCCCTCATCCGTTTGACTGTGAGAAGTTTCCGAGTGAGAAAAACCAAAAGATTTATGATAAGTTGAACCTTAGGAGAAAGATTTGGTTTAAGCTTTCTGTCATTCTAGATAAGCTTGATCCTACCATTAGGGCAAATTTTGAGCGTAAGGGCTGGTTACCCTTGGTGGATATTTCTGATCCTCCTCCACCTCCTACCCTGATTGGAGAGTTCTTCTAGAACATCTCTATCTGCGACTATGATTCCAACACTTTAGTAAAGAGTTGGATACGAGGCGTAGAGTACACTATTACTCCTACGGTAATGACTGATGCTCTAGGGGTACCTTTGGTCCAGCACCCAGTCTACCCTTATGATGAGTCTCCTTTGTTGAGTGATGTCATGTCTTACATCACTAGGTCTTCTATCCAGTGGGGTCCTGATCCTAGGATCACCACTGTTGAGCTATTTGAATTACATTATCTTTTCTTTAGGATAGCTTGTTATTCTTTTTGGCCCATTTCTCATCTTCACACCATTCCTCTCGAGCGGTGTGTATTTTTGTATGCTCTTGTCACTGATGCTCCTATCAGTTTTCTTCATTTGTTTATTCGTTCTTTGAACAAAGTTTATAAGAGTTCATCTTTATCTCATGCTCTTGTCCATCCTATCTTTATTCATAGGATTTTGCTTTATCTTGGTCTAGATGATTTCCCTTCCTCTGAGCCCGTTCATGTTATTGCTCCTTTAGGTGCGTCTTTTCTTAGACAGAGGGCTGCTCATCTTCGAGTTAGCTCTAAACACCCTAGGTCTAATCCTTCTGGTACCGCACCTCCTCCCTCTTCTTCTATAGGTCCCGCTGGTAAGGATGTTCCTGATCCTATTGGTGATGCTGTTGCTGCTGCTGCTGCTACTGCTGCTGTTCCTCCACCTCCATCGGATGACTTTGATATTCGTCGTACCTTGGAGATTGTCATGACCGTTCAGGCAGCTCATGGTCAGCTTTTGGTAGACTTATTTTATGAGATCCGTGTATTGCGAGCTGATCTGGTGCATCTTCGTTCACCCTCACCACCTCCTTTTGATGATGGCTTGTGATTGCCCTTTGGCATTCCGTCACAAAAAGGAGGAGTAGAATTTTGACTTGTAGAGGAGTTTTTGTAGTGAGGCGGAGTATTTTGTTTGTTTTGAGGAGCTAGTGTTATTATTAGATTGTACCTAGGTGCTTCACTTTGTATATCATTTTTGGGACTATTCATGTTAGGGGGAGTAACATTTTTTTTTATTTACATAATATATACATGTTTTTTGTGATTCACTATTTATTGATTTATATTTATGAGTTGTTTATTGATATATGTCTTTATTATGTGTTGTGTGAATCTTTACAAGAATGTTTTATTTGTGTTGTATCTAACTTAAGGGGAAGTTAGTTTACATATCTGTTGATTTACTGTTTTCTGTCACACATGCGTTTATGAGTTTATTGAGTGTTTTAGGAATTTACAAGTTGATTCAATTGAGCTGCTGTCTACACTTGCAACTGATGGATAGTAGTTAGGATTGAATTTGAGTTTATGAGCATTATTTTTGTAAAGGGCTTTTACTTGTAAACTTTGAGCTTTTAATTTGTGTTTTATCACAGATTGCCAAAGGGGGAGTTTGTTAGGTTCTAAAGATTTAGGAATTTATGTATTTAGAACTCTAATGTGTAATATTGGCAAACCATAATCAAAACAATATATTTAGTCTTGTTTAGACTTGCTCAAAGTTATATATTTTTTGTAAAGTTGGAATCGAAAGGCTGTAGATGCATTGGTGCATTTCGGCCTGGCTCGATCGATCGAAAGTCGGCCAGAATGCTTTTCTGCAAAATTTTCCAACTCAGCCCTAACTCATTAAACGTTTTGAGTTTTCTGTTTTTACTTTAGGTATAAAAGGCAAAACCCTAGCCATGTTTTTTAGAGTTGCCCTTGTTGTATTATTGCTCATACATTGTGGTTTGTGTGAATCTCTTGTGAGATCATTGAGAAGCTTTCCTTCACATAAACTTAGGGTTTTCAAGGTAGAGATAATATCAACGCGGTTGCTACCATTGGTGCTTAAAGAATAACAAGCGTGGGTGCTTGTAGCTGATTGGAGAATTCAAGAAAGAAGGAGTCTGTGGATTCGGAGCTTGCATGTAGTTATGTCAGTAAGTTATACTGGTGGGTAGCATTAGGAAGTCAAGCGAGGAGATTGTAAGTCCTTTTGTATGAATTTCGATTCTTTCGTATAGTGGATTTAGTTTACCTTGAGGATAACTAGGTCAAATCCTCCCCAGGTTTTTATCCTGTGGTTTCCTAGGTGATCATATCATTGTGTTATTTATATTTCCGCTGCTTTGATATGATTATTTGATTGTGTTAACCTAGATTTGCATAATTTGACTAAGTTAATCACTTGGCTAAATAAATTAGATCGGTATGGGAGTGCCAAATCTCCTTGATGATCCCAAAGGGATGACTGACCCCATGGGCCTATGGATTAGACTGGTGATCCAATCTCCAATCCCAACGACCCATCACCCTAAGGTTTCCATGGGACTTGCATGGGGCCCACTCATACATCCTTATATAGGAATTACTTACGCATTACGACTAAAGATCCTACCACGCAATCAAATCCCCATATATGGAAAGGTGATCCTGTGTATCTTGGGATCCTTCTCTCTACAAGGAAATTCTCTCGTATTAAGGGATTTGAGTCAGCTCTCCACTATTATATAAACCACAGACCTTACCCTTCTTGAGGTACATGAATTCTTCCTAACTCTTGAGTTCTTAGAGATTCTTTCATCACTGACTTAACCTTCGGAGGGTCTTTGGCTTGTACCCCACCGGTGCCCTTTGATTGGTTCTTCTTTTTTATTCTTTAGGTACATCCATTGGCACGTGCGTGGACGATCAACTCACTAACAATTTTTGTGCATCATCAGGTTTGATTTCCTACTTTCTTTGAATCAATTTAATGATAGAATGATGATTTAGGTTTTAATTTATTATGATTGCTGTATTTTACTTTACTTTGAGATTATTCACTTTAATCTAACTGATTGACTATGAGATGATGCAATTTTAATCAATTTTGTTCGATTATATTTACTTCGAATCAAAGCACTTCGAACTAGTATGTTTGGATTTCAATCACTTTGAATCACTTTAATTTACTTCAAATCAATGGCAATAGAGGCAACTTAGGATTAAACGTTCAGTTTCGTCTTTTAAAAACTATAGTTATTTAGAATTTCTCAATCTCATTGTGTTCACCTGCACATTTCTTGTAAATTTCTCTTAAGCTATGCATTTTCAAACCCAGCACCTTAGTTCTTCAAACTTCACTTTGAGTGACATGGAAACATTAAGAGACTAAAATTAAATAAAAATTAGTTTCTACTAAAGCACGACAAAAAGAAAATCTCTATATCTATAACTCGATTCTCTCATTGACAGGTTCCAATAAAACTGGGCCAATTATATTATCTATAATGCAAAGGCCCCTAACAACTGAGCTATCCTTTTCGGATTTGGAGGGTATTGCACCGGGTGCAATTACACCACACCCACTTACATCAATTTTTACCACTTTTATTTTTTAACTTTAACTTTTTAAATTTTATTTATTCAATGGTTAAGATTGAAAGTTTATTTTTGGAACTTTCAATTTCAACGGTGTATTATTATTGCATCAGTTGCAATACCCTCCAAATCCATCATTTTCAATCATAGATGCAATATGAGATTTTTTCAGAGAAAACTAGCTGTTGTAACTTTCTATTATCTAGTGGGTTCCAGTTAGCTCAACTGGTAAAGTCTCTGATAGTTGCATAAGAGATTTAGGGTTCAATCCCCGCCTACACCAAAAACTAATTGGTGTCTTGATCTGATGATAAAGAACTATCATCAAGAGCGAATGTCATAAGTTGAAACTCTCTTTAAAATATATATATATATATATATATATATATATATATATATATTTCTATTATCTATATGCAAAGGCTCTTAAATCTAATGACTGGGCTATTCTTTTCAGTCATCAATGCAATACCAGATTTTTTGGTAGCTTGTCATTTCACTTTCGTTTAATACTTCCAAAAAAAGAAAATGCTTTCAACATCGACCAAAGAAAAATATCTTGATAGCTATTCTCTCTTGGCCAGGCAGGATTAACTATTCAAGTCAGGGCTTAACTTAAATGGGCAAAATTTAGGTACAGTACTTTAGGTTCCTTACTTATAATTTTGACATCTATCTAATTTAACACCTCAAGTAAACGACGTTAAAAAAGAAAAGAAAAGAATGGTCCAATGGAGGTCCCACCGAGTTTTCCTTCCATTTTCGCCACCACTGACAACTCTTCTACTATCCAAGTTGCAACCAGCGTTCTCCTCACCAACGCTATCTCTGTTTTACTCTTCCGCTCTGTCCGCCGCTGTGCTAAGCGAGCCAAAGAACTGGTATTCTTCTTGGATCTATGAGGCTTTCTTCGTTTCTAATCTATGATTCTTCTATTTTGATCTATGATTCTTTCTCTCTCTCTCTCGGTGTGTGTATGTATGTGTATCTGTTTCCTTCTTCTTTTCTAATCTATGAGGCTTTCTCCGTTTCTGATCTATGATTCTTTCTCTCTCTCTCTCTCGGTGTGTGTGTGTGTATGTATGTATGTGTATATGTTTCCTTCTTCTTTTCTGATCTATGAGGCTTTCTTCATTTCTGATCTATGATTCTTTCTCTCTCTCTCGATGTGTGTGTGTGTGTGTGTGTGTGTGTGTGTGTGTGTATCTGTTTCCTTCTTCTTTTCTAATCTATGAGGCTTTCTTTGTTTCTGATCTGTGATTCTGATCTATGATTCTTTCTCTCTCGATGTGTGTGTATGTATGTGTATCTGTTTCCTTCTTCTTTTCCGATCTGAGTCTTTCTTCATTTTTGATCTATGATTGTTTCTTCTTTTTTGATCTATGATTCTTTCTTCATTTCTAATCTATGATTCTTTCTTCTTTTCTGGAGATTTTAAACCAATGGTTCTCTTGTAGTTGCAGTACAGTAAAAGAAAGGAAGAAGAAAAAAAAATTACTTTTAACGCCGTTTGTTTAGGTTATTGAATTGGATAGATGTTAAAATTTTAATAAAGGAACTTAAGGTACTGTACCTAAGTTTTGCCCGACTTAAATTGGCTCATAAAGCTTCTTTTTAGTTTAGTCCATAACATCTTGATATATTGTCAAAATAATTATGTGGTTAAGTGTTGAATAGAAAAAACTACTATACTATCATAACTAATAGTTAAAATAAAATATTATATTTATATCACATGGACTATCATGTGTACTACAACATCAAGTGGAAGATTTATGTAAAAGTAACATGTAACCGATTACAGTTTACTCCATAGACAAAATTCTTAATCAAAACCAAGAGAAAAAGCCTCTGAAAGCAGTAATCAGTATCTTTACTTTCAAAAATCAAAGAGATATCTACAAAGAGTCAATCAAAACTCAATTAAAAAAGGTATGCCCGTATGTCAAAGTTTTTTTTTTTTTTTTCCAAATCTAAATAGAGATTGGGGAAAAAATTGTGAACCAATATGGACTTATTATTTTTACTTTACTACTCACAACTTGACATGTAGATAAATTGTGATGAAATTGTGATTTTTGTTGTAGTCCTAGCCTTACTGATTAATTATATATACTCTTGTGGGTTTCATTTGGTAGCTATGAGAACTGAGAAGTGAGAACTATAGATAGCATGAGTTGTCAATTTTATCCTTACATCAATTTATATAACCATTTCCCTTCTATGTTCTCTCCTTATTTTAATTTTTAAACATCCAAACAAAGGGTAGATAGATATATTCTCATTCCTCTTACTTAATTTTTAAAAAATCTAAACAAGGGGGTTGAATAACAATTCCTCTCATCTCTTCTCTCATTTCCCCTTACTTTCTACATTTCTCTCCTTCCAAACTTCCAAAAACAAAAAAAGGTGGGTGAATTGTGAAGTGGTTACCTTAGTTTTCACGCTAAATATTATGAATGGATTACTTAACATTAAAATTAAGAAAACTAAAATAGGCATTTTGCATGAAATTAGGCTGCAATTAGAAGCTAATTTGGATTTGATTTGGATTCTCATTATACTTTGACTTTAATATATTACTAGCTTATAAGTTATAACCCTATATGTGTGTGTAAGTTTCCACTTTATAAGTAATATATTGTATGTATTCATCATATTATATACTATGTATAATTCATTAGAATTGAGTCTTTTTTTTTTATATTCTCTATGTTTAGATTCATGAATTTGCATGTATATATATGACATATAATTAGAATTATATTGGAATAGACACTTTTAGAGTGAAATTGGAGCTCGTTTTATATCTAGAGTCACTGCAATTAAAATCTAATTTAGAATCTTTGATATTTATTAAATTTTATGTTAGCTTCCACTTTAATATATTATACTATATGATATATGACTATTTAAAATTCTATTATTCTATTTGAGACTCCTAAGTCACACAACTTGGTCCATCACTCAATATTTTTGGGTTCAATCAATGTGAAATTTGCCAACTCATTCACGTGCTTCATCGTAATGTTGTCCTCTACCAATATTCCGTAGTTAACTAGTGTAACCATCCTCCTAGTGTAGCATACACTATTTGGTCACTAGTGTAGCTGTTCTTTGGCATTTGTAGTTGTCTCCTGACAATTATCCATCGTCGTTATCCACGACCATCGTTAGCATTTTGCACGATTTATTCCTCATTGTGCTTAATCCATTTTACATCTTATCCAATCACTCATAGTCATCTTCAAGGCACCTTCACGAGCTTATATTCCAAAATTATTGCATCATCAGACTTCAACCATGAGTTTGAGGGGTATATCATGCGTATCAAGAAACATTAATTGTCCTTGATTTTAGTCTAATTAAAAGATTCTCCTAAGTCAACTTTAGTTCATATACATATATGGATTTTACTTGTTAGGTCACAATCTGAATGACCCCTTGTGATTAACCCTAATTAATTAATTTAGCCAAGTAATTAATTAACCAATTAATCATGCAATTTTGTGGAAGCACAAACAAATCACCAATCAACTAAATATGCAGCGGAAAATAAATAACACGGTGATTTGTTTACGAATGGGGAAAACCCTAATGGCAAAAACCCCACCGAGTGATTTTCAGGTCACCACTCCCGAAACTCCACTATTATCAAATCAAGCGGTTACAAGTAAAGGAATCCCAAGTACCTTACCAACCTACAGTTGAACCCTTACCCCAATACCCAATTGGACTTGATCTGTAGCGACAGTTCCCACCTTTGATGCACGGCTCCCAAGTACGTGACTAACCAATGCGCGAATCCCAATCCGCGACTTCAGAACACCAACTGAGGAAGAATGGTTGGCTGCAAAGTTCTTCAGATCATCCACTTGATGAATAGCAGGAAGATACTTGATTACAAAACCCTATGGTGCACATACACAGCAACTTCTTGATGGAAGATGAACTAGGTCAAGAACTTTGTCTGTTGATCACAATTTGCTTGAACAGAGATTGCTCAATGATAATGCAACTTGTGTCACCCAAAACGGCTCTTAAAATAATCCTTTTATATGTTTAGGGTTAGAAGAAAAGAAGCCCCAAAAACACATTCACGGATCCCAAGAAAATCATATTGGAATTCTGACTTTTTAATTCTCGACAGATAGCAGGTGTCGAGGTAGCTATCGAGAGGTGTCGAGATTTAAAAATTCTGCACTTCAACTTGCTTTTTCTGGGACAGACTTGATGACTTCAACACTTGACCTTGAAACATTGTTTCTTGAAGTATTAAAAACACCTAGATCTACCCAATTACAAGCAGAGTGCGTTTTGTCAAAGGATTAGCCAATTTACATAATTAAATGACATATGTTCTTAAACAAGTTAAAACATATATGTCCTAACAATCTCCCCCTTTGGCAATCCGTGACAAAATCACAACAAAAAAATGAGCATATGAGAGAAGTCATAAATCACTCAACTCATATTCACTTGTTAAATACAATAAAATCTATCCTAACACAAACTCTTGAAAAACCTTGCAAGAAGAGAGCTTATGATAAGTAGACTTTGACAACCTGTATTTCTGAAACACTTTAAAACAAAACTCATCAAGGCATCTTGTGTAAAACAGAAATAATTAGATTGCATACAAGTATAAAGAACATGTGTATAAAGATAGAAAAGAAACAACACGTGAAGAGAGATGTGAAAGAAACATACATCAACATATATAAGAGATAGGATAAGTACAATGTATGTAAGAATGGTCAAAGGACCTCATATACAAGACCAATGTATCTAAAAGACAAGAAAAAAATACATATAGCCTCACTACATCCCTCAAAAATATGATAACACTCCCCCTATCAAAAATGTCCTATGCTAACTCTCCCCTTAAGATGACTACTCTCATAGCCCAAAACTACTCCCCCTTTTTGTCACGAGTGACAAAGGGTAGAGTGTCATGTAGACATCTCATCGGCAGAGCTAGCATCCCCATCATCATCATCATCATCCTCATCATCCTCATCATCCTCAGAATCTGAAACTACTGGAAAAGGTGGTGAAGGAGTAGCCTCTGGAGCAAATCCACCCATGGTCGCCTGCTGTCATGCAATACGACTAACACGAACATTCACCTGATACAACTCAGCGGAGAGTGTATCAAGGCGAGTGTCCATGCGCTGCAGCTGCGCCATAATATCTCCAGGGGATACATCGCTCGAAGAGGAAGAAGGAGCAGATGTAGATGGAGCGGATCTAGATGGTGCTGAACGGGAGGGAGGAGTGGCACCTGGCTGTCTCCACCTGAACTGCACCTCACTACGTTTTACAGTAGCGGCATTTATGGCAGATATGTGTGTGAAGTGATCGGACAAAGGAAAGGGGACAGAAAAATGGCGTAGAATCCGCGTGATAGCAGAAGGAAAAATGAGCTTATCACGGGACGCCGAATCAAGATAGACCTCTATGATAGACCGGATGAAGTGAGAAGGGAAGTCTATAGTAAGATGCTCAAGCAAAGAAAGCAAAAATTGAGCACGAGGCTCTGTGATAGAGTTATAGTGAGAAAGAGGATGGAGAACAAAAGTCATCACCATGTTCATGAATCTAGGACCTTTAGCAAAAGGCCTACATGATATGAACTGATGCTCACCCCAATTTGCAAGGCGCTCACAAAAAGCAGAGATGAGCTCATCCTTGGACACAGTCCTCAGACGCTCACAAGAGGGGTAATCAAGAAACTCTATCCTAGGTACCCTAAGCACATACGCAACAAGCTGCGGTGTGACAGGAATGCGCATACCTCGAACGCGATTAATAAAATGAGGTACTGAAAGATCAATCCCGTGGATGTTGGAGTAGAACTCCTGTATCAACACGAGAGGGCAAGTGACCAGGATGTCACACAGTGACCCCCATCCCCTACTGTGAATAACAGAAGGAAGTTCAGTATCGGCGAAGTCCGCCAGAATGACTTGGCGTTCCGAATGAACACCTCGTCTAGAAAAGTTCTCCGAAAATTCCTTATGGGCATCTCCATCACGGAACCGAAGATTAAAGGGAGCAGAATCAGAAGAAGTAGATGCTCCAGAACGCAGAGGGTTCCGAGCAGGAGTAGATTTATGTTTAGGTGCCATAGACACAACTAACGTAAAAGGAATGAGAAAAAGATAGAGGGGGAAACAGTCAGAAAAGTCCCAAACATAGTTCAAATATATCAAATATGTTGAACAAGAATTACGTATGCATGGGAATGCATGAGCATGTGACATGCAAAGGAAAAACATCATGGGCTCAGCCCAATCCAATCCTAGCAGCACACAAACATAAGGCACGCATCTAAATGCATGTAAATATCATTGTAATGCAAATGAAATGCAATGTATGACATTTTGAAATCATTTAAGTACAAACCCAACCCAAAATTTCAAGAAAAACTCAACAATTTTGAAAAACCCCAAATTTTATGAAAAATCCCAAAAACTAGGTTTTCAAAACATGAAATGCATGAAAAATGAAGAGAATAAAGATCTTACCAAGTGATTTGAGCAAGAAATGAGCAAGATCCAAGTGGGTTGAAGGATTTGAATGAAAGGAGAGTGAAAGGGAGATGAACAGGCATGAAGAGATCGAGAGAAATCGAGTGAGAAATGAAGAAAATCGCGATCTGCACTTAAATAGGCACCTCAGTAATTCTCGACAGCTGAGGTGTCGAGAAAGCTGTCGAGGAAGGTATCGAGGAAAAAGCCTTCGACAGATGCAGGTATTGAGAGGTATCGAGATGCAAGGAGAAATTCAGATATGAGAATCTCGATCGATCGCGAAGGTGTCGAGAAGGTATCGAGGAGGCAGAAGAAATCTCGATCGATCTGAAAGGTGTCGAGACAGGTGTCGAGAAAGAAGACACAAACAGCACAATTGAATCTTCATCGATCCAACAGGTGTCGAGGATCTGTTGAGAGGACAGAGACTTTCTCGATCGATCCATTAGGTGTCGAGGAGGTGTTGAGATTGCGATAAAAAATAACATGAGAAGCTCGACAGATGACCAGGTATCGAGGAGGTGTCGAGGTAGGTGTCGAGATCACACAAATATGCAGTTTTTCGAGAAGGGAAAAACATAGACATGAATGCAATCTAACACACATCTCAATCAAAGATCCACAGAAGTGATAAACCTCTCAAAACATCTCTCAACAAGAAAATGAGCATAAGGATCATGCAAAACACACACACACACTAAACAAGTCTAACCAATTTTATATTTCAAAAACAAGTTATGACAGTTTAGTGAGCATACATTAGCACATGTAAAACCTTTGTGATGGCTAAATCACATTGTACCTGCACATGTATCAAAAGTAGCAAAGAATATTGCGTGTTGTGTGTGAAAAACATCGCAAAATTGCATATGTGTATACATGTTATGACGATCTAAGATATGAGAAAATAACTTTTAACTCACACACAATCATAACTGTTTGATGGGGACTATCACCTTAGAGGTACATCCTATAACTCCCACATCTCCTAGAATACACGCTTGCAATCATATTTAAAGCATTTTTAATTTTTTTGCTTTTTATATTCTTTGCATGTTTTCTTTTATTTTAGCATATCATACATGGGCATAAAAAAGAGAAAAGAAATACCCAAGATGTTAAGCATTTGATATCGCACTTTTGCTATGCCGAAGCATACGAATGTCTTTGACACTGCACTTTTGCTATGCCGAAGCATACAGGTGTCATATTATGATTGGCGGGCAACAGTGGTGAGATGGTTATTTATGCCTTTCTCTTAGGATTTCTAGTCCAAACCGTCAAAAAGAGTGATATGAGTGTTAAGTTTTAAGAGATAACCTAATCTTACTCATCACAAACAAGTGCCACAAAGCTCACTTGCTTAGTTGTGCATAGAGATGCTCATCTAAGCTATAAGAGATACAAAGTTTAGAAAACTTTGTTTCATTGGCCATCCAAGGTACACAAATACCAAAGTACACATAACACACACTGTTTTTGTATTTTTTAATTTTTCAATTTTTTTTTTATTTTTATATCAAAAACAAAATAAACAAAACTGAAAGTAAACACACAAAACATGTTAACAAAACAAAGCAAAAACTAGATGCAAATGCATGAGGAAGAGGGACAAGAGAAGGAGATCAATCCATAGAGATGACACCAATGTTTTGACGAAGGAATTCAAAACGTTTGCTGTCAAGAGGTTTGGTGAACAAATCAGCCTTCTGATCATCAGTGTGGATAAACTCAAGAGTGAGAGTACCATCTTCGACAAGCTCCCTAATGAAGTGATGTCGAATTTCTATGTGTTTGGTTCTAGAATGTTGAACCGGATTCTTTGAGATATTGATGGCACTGGTATTGTCACAATAAATAGTGAGATGCTCCTGAAAAATACCATAATCATAGAGGAGTTTTTGCATCCAGAGGAGTTGGGTGCAACAGCTACCAGCAGCAATGTACTCAGCTTCTGCAGTGGATAAGGAGATGGAGTTCTGCTTTTTGCTCATCCAAGAGACAAGATTGTTACCCACATAAAAGCAACCCCCCGAGGTACTGTTTCTATCATCCGCATTTCCAGCCCAATCGGCATCAGAGTACCCAGCTAAGACACCATTAGTGTCCTTGCTATACCACACACCGAATTCAGCAGTGGTTTTAACATACTTTATAATTCTTTTTAAAGCAGTCATGTGAGATTCTTTGGAGTTAGCCTGATATCTAGCACACACACCAACACTGTAACTAATGTCAGGTCTACTAGCAATAAGGTAAAGAAGACTACCTATCATGCTTCTATAGAGAAAAGAATCAACACTCTTGCCTAACAAGTCTACAGTGAGTTTAACATTAGGGCTCATAGGGGTTCTAACAGAACTAGCAGAATCCAAACCAAATTTTTTCACAAGATTCTTAGCATATTTAGATTGAGAAAGAAATATACCTGAGTCTTGTTAGCGAATTTGCAATCCAAGGAAGTGAGTCAGCTCTCCAATCATGCTCATCTCGAACTCGGCTTGCATGAGTTTTGAGAAGCCATGAGCCAGTTCATCCTTAGTCGAACCAAAGATGATATCATCAACATAGACTTGAGCAACTATCAACTCCCCATTTTACCTTTTGATGAAAAGGGTTTGATCAGCCTTACCTCTAGTGAACCCATGTGACATAAGATATTGTGTGAGTCTATCATACTAGGCTCTAGGAGCTTGCTTCAACCCATAAAGTGCCTTTTTAAGGTACAGTACATGATCCGAAAAGTGTGGATCAATGAATCCTTTTGGTTAGTCACATAGACATCCTCTTTGAGTAGCCCATTCAAGAAGGCAGTCTTTACATCCATCTGATAGAGTTTGAAATTCAGTTGACATGCTAGGGCAAGAAGAATTCTGATTGACTCCATTTGGGCAACTAGGGCAAATGTCTCATCATAATCTACTCCTTCCATTTGGGAGTATCCTTGAGCCACAAGTCGAGCTTTGTTGCGAATCACATTTCCTTCTTCATCAGTCTTGTTGCGAAATATCCACTTTGTACCGATGATGTGTTCTCCTTCCGATCTAGGTACTAGAGTCCAAACATCATTCCTCTGAAACTGGAGTAATTCATCATGCATTGCTTCAACCCAACTTTCATCTTGAAGTGCTTCCTCAACTTTCTTAGGTTCAACCTATGACAAGTAGCAGGAATAAGACACAAAGTTAGCAACACATTTATCAACTGTACGTTTCCTTAATGTGAGTTCATTCATGTCTCCCACAATGACTTCTGGAGGATGATTTAATTTGATTCTAGATGAAGGTCCCTTCCTTTCTTGAGATTCAGACTCTGGTGAAATGGGTATGTCTGCAGGTTCTTCCACAATACTGGGAGTACTTGGAGAAGTAGGTTCTTATTCAGTAATGTCTTGAACTTCCCTAGGCTCAGAAGAAAGAATTTCCTTGGGGAGTCCCTCAGTGCCTTTCTCAGAACTTGCCTCTAAAGACTCATCAATGACGACATTTACTGTCTCCATTACCTTCATAGTTCTTTTGTTGTACACTCGATAAGCCTTGCTTGTAGAAGAGTAACCCAGAAATATGCCTTCATCACTCCGGAAGTCAAACTTTCCCACATTCTCTCTATCCTTGAGGATGAAACAGGTACTTCCAAAAATTCTGAAGTACTTCACATTAGGCTTCCTTCCTTTCCACAGCTCATAGGGAGTCTTTTTGGTACCGGGTCTAAAGTATACCCTATTTACTGTATGACATGCAGTGTTTACAGCTTCTCCCCACAAGTTTCTAGCCACATCTTTGTTATGCAGCATGGCTCTAGCCATCTCTTGAATAACCCTGTTCTTCCTTTCTACCACACCATTCTGCTGAGGGGTAATAGGAGCAGAGAATTCTTGAGATATACCTGATCTTGTACAGAAGGATTCCATGTATGAGTTCTCGAATTCCTTCCCATGGTCACTTCAAATTCGATCAATCTTCAGGCTCTTTTCATTCTGCAGTCTTGTGCATAAAGCTTCAATGTGCTCAGGAGCATCAGACTTACATCGTAGTAGAATGACCCAAATGTATCTGGTGAAGTCGTCTACCACAACCATGATGTATCTCTTACCCCCAAGAGACTCAGTTCTGGTTGGACCCATAAGATCTAAATGCAACAGCTTCAATGGTCTGGATGTAGCTATCGTCTGAGTGCCTAGATGCTTAGCTTTTGTTTGTTTTCCAAGCTGACATGGTCCACACACCACATTGCTAATTCTACTAAGCTTTGGTATCCCCAAGACTGATTCATGCTTAAATACAATAGAAAGATGCTTGTAACTAGCATGTCCCATTCGTTGATGCCACAGATCTTCATTAGGCAAGCGAATGCTATTACACACAATATCAGCATCAGGAACCAATCCATAGCAGTTGTCCAAAGTGCGAACCCCACTAATGAGTTTCTTTCCAGACTCGTCCATGACAAGACACTTCCCTTTTGAGAATAGCACCATGAAGTCTTGATCACATATCTGACTAATGCTTAATAGGTTCACCCTTAGACCTTCTACATAAAGGACATTCGCAATGTCTGGCAGTCCTGGCAAAGATATAATCCCTTTCCCTTTAATTTGTGACTTGCTTCCATCACCGAAGGTAACATTGCCACCTTTCTTAGACTCAAAGATCTTGAAGAGAGATCTGTCTCTAGTCATGTGTCGTGAGCAGCCACTGTCAAGATACCACAGACATGTGTCCATTACCTTGAATGCAGACTTCATCATGAAACATACTTCATGCTTAAATGATAAATCAGAGGGAATGGTTCTTTCTCTCAACTGCCTTTTATGAGCTAAGCCTATAACTTTCACTCTTCTCAGACGAACTCCCTTGCACATTTTCATTCTGAGACAGTCTAGTTTCTTCTTAGCAAAACTGAGATCTTTTCCAATAGTCATCATAAGAGAGTTCAAATAACTTTTAAACTTGTATTTTCTGAGACACTTAAGCAAATAGTGGTTAGAAAAACAAGATGTATTTGAAGACAAAAATCTCATCAAGTAGGTTATAGCCAATGACAACAGGGGTCAATGGATCAACACAGCAAAGATTAAATCCTAATCAAAGTGTGTCTGCTCTGATACCACTTGTTAGGTCACAATCTAAATGACCCCTTGTGATTAACCCTAATTAATTAATTTAGCCAAGTAATTAATTAACCAATTAATCATGCAATTTTGTGGAAGCACAAACAAATCACCAATCAACTAAATATGCAGCGGAAAATAAATAATACGGTGATTTGTTTACGAATGGGGAAAACCCTAATGGCAAAAACCCCACCAGGTGATTTTCAGGTCACCACTCCCGAAACTCCACTATTATCAAATCAAGCGGTTACAAGTAAAGGAATCCCAAGTACCTTACCAACCTACAGTTGAACCCTTACCCCAATACCCAATTGGACTTGATCTGTAGCGACAGTTCCCACCTTTGATGCACGGCTCCCAAGTACGTGACTAGCCAATGCGCGAATCCCAATACGCGACTTCAGAACACCAACTGAGGAAGAATGGTTGGCTGCAAAGTTCTTCAGATCATCCACTTGATGAATAGCAGGAAGATGCTTGGTTACAAAACCCTATGGTGCACATACACAGCAACTTCTTGATGGAAGATGAACTAGGTCAAGAACTTTGTCTGTTAATCACAATTTGCTTGAACAGAGATTGCTCAATGATAATGCAACTTGTGTCACCCAAAACGGCTCTTAAAATAATCCTTTTATATATTTAGGGTTAGAAGAAAAGAAGCCCCAAAAACACATTCACGGATCCCAAGAAAATCATAATGGAATTCTGACTTTTTAATTCTCGACAGATAGCAGGTGTCGAGGTAGCTATCGAGAGGTGTCGAGATTTAAAAATTCTGCACTTCAACTTGCTTTTTCTTGGACAGACTTGATGACTTCAACACTTGACCTTGAAACATTGTTTCTTGAAGTATTAAAAACACCTAGATCTACCCAATTACAAGCAGAGTGCGTTTTGTCAAAGGATTAGCCAATTTACATAATTAAGTGACATATGTTCTTAAACAAGTTAAAACATATATGTCCTAACATTACTAATGTGTGCCCTTAGGGCACACATTAATTTTCATTTTTGAAAAAAATTTTCTTAAGAATTGAAAAAGTAATGGCAACTTTTTCAATTCCCGAGAAAATATTTTCACAAATAGAAAGTTTAATGTGTGCTCTAAGGGCACACATTAACCGTACCCTACATATATATATATATATATATATATCCTATGCAAAACAACAATTTGGAATAGTAAAAATGTAGCCACTACATGAAGAAAGATCGTCATTGGAAGCCCTTTATCAGGTGGCACTGACTCTTGAAAAAAATGATGTGAGGTGGGTTCTGTTGTACAGTAGGCAATACTTGGATTTCTATGAGTTCTTTACTTACACAAAGCATCAATAAGGATCCATTGGTCTCTCAAGTGTTCAAAGCCCTCTTGTTAGACTTTTCATGGATCCAAATTGATGTAAAATAATTCCTTTATGCCCTCAAATCCACTGCTCTTACCCTTTTTCATTTGCTGAATGCTTTCCCTTTTTGTGAGCTTGGTTCACATTGGTGGAGGAAGGCCTTGGATTTGAACTTGATATTTGTCTCAATTACAAACTTTGGCCGACTTTCCACTCCAATATGGGAATTCCAGCAAGCAATTCTTGAACTCCTTTATTTGCCTTTTAGGTGTTAACAGAGCCTCACACAAGAGGCCGTGTCTGTAGCTTTGAGCTAGGCCTCACGGGTTGGGCTCATGTCCTTCTTCTTCTTTTTTTTTTTTTTTTCTTTTTTTTCATATGGGCTGCTCATAAAATAGAGCAAAACACTTGTGGTCCTTTTTTACTTGAGTGTTGGCCCAATTAGTTTCGTGATCCAAATCTGAACTAGTTCAATCCTTTGACAATTTGAGGGCTTTATTTTGTGAATGGATTATTAGGCTGAAATTTGGGTTTTATTTTAATTTATACAATTTGTGAGAATTAGTGGGCCTGATTTTGGTGAGAAGTGGTATCCTTATGATTGCTGAGAAATTACAAGGAACAAATTGTAAGACGAAGGTGAATCCAAAATAGTACTTTTAACCTTATCAACTTGCAAAGGCCCTAATAACCGAGCTATCCTTCTCAATCATAAATGCAATACGAGAGTTTTTCCAGAGACAGCTGGCCGTTGTGCTTTCTACATGTGCAAAGTTTTTTTTTTTTTTTTAATACTAAGTATTTTTAATATACATAAAAAGAAGAGCAAAGATTTTTTAAAAAAATTTACAGTGGTATATATTTAAAAATGCCTAACTCTTTGATACACCGCACATGCTTTAAATATCTTTAACTCACACTTATTTTCTAAAGTGAAATTAATCCATTATTTTTTCTTTTGAGAATACTAAGTAAATAATAAATATGTGCAAAGGTGAATGTAAATAATAAATATGTAATGCTTGGACACACCTAACTCAGTCAAATTCACACAAATATTTATGTGTCATGAATTTTAACACTTTCACACAAACCTACCTAATTTATTTGAAAAAGATAAAATCCAGCTAACAGTTAACACATTAAAGGTGTAAAAAAATGGGTGTAACATCCCTAGCCTTACTTGTACCTTCATGCTTTGATACGTCAAAAATAAAACAAAAACTGTCAGTAAAATCCAATTAACAATTAACACATATACAAGGTAGGAAAATAAGTGTCGGCTCTAGCATTACTCGCCCAAGCTATTCTTTCAAATCATAAATGCAATATAATATTTTCTTTAAGACACGGTTGTTGCACTTTTGTGCTTTGATACTTCAAAAATAAAACAAAAGATGTCAGAACCAAAAGAAAAAAAAAATGATCTTGATATTAATTTTTTCGAAGTAATTATTATGTAGTTCAAGAGCATTGCTCCCTCCTCTCACCATCGGGCCCACCTTCATGTGATACTTCAAAAATAAAACAAAAGCCATCAGAACTAAATGTAGAAAAATATCTCAATATCAATTCACATGGAGTAATTATTGTGTAGTCTGAGCATTGCTCCCCCCTCCCACCATGGAGCCCACCCCTTTTATGTGTGAGGAGGGAGTAATGCTCCCGAACTACCCAATAAATTTCCATAATATCATTGGATGGATTCAAAACTGGACCACCTTTACCCAAACAACCAAGAGAATACTAATTTTTATTGCACCTTCTTAAGCCAATCTACTTCATAAAGTTTGTATGTACAAATTAATTACAATGATAGGAAAAGATATGATGTAAGGCCACTGGAGAAATAGAGCCTATTTAGTAGCAATGTTCAAACAAAAGTTTTCAGTGTTTAAACAATGAAAATTGTAAGCAAAAAAAAAAAAAAAAAACTTGTTTGTAGTGATATTTTATTTTGGGTGTTTGATTTACAATTCTCAAATTAAGATACTTAAAACATGTATTTTGAAAATTCACTCATACTAGCTTTTAGTTTTCAAGTAACGTTATTGATTGGTCTTTTTGTAAATAAATTGAAAATCATGGGGCCCATTGACAAAACCAAACTTTTTTTTTCTCTCTTTCTCCCACTAGCCCACCTCTTTGTCATTCTCTCTTCTTTCTTTCTTTTTCTCTCTCCTTAAATAAAATAGTATTCTTTTATTATACAACCATCACTTAAAAAAAAACACATACACATATTAAATATAAAATTACATTTTTTTTTTTTCACATTTTTAAATATGTTATTTGAAATTTAGTGCTGATGATGCACAAAAATTGTCAATGAGTTGATCGTCCACATGCACATCGATTAGGGTACTTGAAGAACAAGAGAACAAAGAACCAACAGAAAGCACAAGTGGGGATGTTAAGTTAGCAGTAGAAGAATCTCTTAGAACTCCAAAGTATGAGAGCTAGGAAATTTTACGTACCTTGGGAGAGAGGAGGTTTGATGCTTATATAGTGCGGTGGATTTAGCTGAGATCCCTTGGAACGCGAGGTCTTTCCATGTAGAGAAGATCTTGGAGTTGAGGCTCTGAGATTCTAGGGATTTCCTTTTCATATCAAGAAGATACAAACATGAATAGGGTCTTTGAATGTGGTGTGCAAGTTAATTCTATGTACGGGTTTATGAGTGGAGAACACGTAAAGGTTTGTAGGGCCAAACATATTCAACTGTTGGGTTCATTCAAATCCATTCGTCAGTTTTGGCGTCATTCCTTTATCACGCTATACTTTAAACCTATTCGTCGGTTTTTATGCGCCTACCACTCGTCAAGACTAACTACCAGGTATCTAGGGGTGGCAAAATCAACCCAAACCCATTTGCTCACCCAAACCCACCCACTTAAAATAAACCCAAACTCACCCAATTATTAGTTGGGTTAAATGGGTATTAACCCAGTTAAACCCAATTAACACAAATGTTTATTGGGTTTTAATTGGGTACCCAATTACCCAACCCCAAAACTACTAAAATTACCAAAATACCTCCTCAACCTAAAAAATGACCAAAATAACACCTAAACCCAAAAAATGACCAAAATACCTCTGAAATCCAAAAAATGACCAAAATACCCCCGAAACCCCAAAAAAGACCAAAATACCCTCGAAACCTAAAAATGACCAAAATAACCCTGAAATCCAAAAAATGACCAAAATACCCCCGAAACCTAAAAATGACCAAAATACCCCTGAAATCCAAAAAATGACCAAAATACCCCCGAAACCCAAAAATGACCAAAATACCCTCGAAACCTAAAAATGACCAAAATACCCCCGAAACCCAAAAATAACCAAAATACCCATAAAACCTAAAAATGACCAAAATGCCCCTGAAACCCAAAAAATGACCAAAATACCCCCGAAACCTAAAAATGACCAAAATACCCCTAAAATCCAAAAAATGACCAAAATATCTCAGAAACCTAAAAATTACCAAAATACCTCTGAAACCTAAAAAATGGCCAAAATAACCAAAATAACCCTAAAACCTAAAAAATGACCAAAATACCCTCAAAACCTAAAAATTAGCCAAAATAACCCCGAAGCCTAAAAATTGATCAAAATACCTTAGAAACCTAAAAATGATCAAAATAACCCTAGAACCAAAAAATGACCAAAATAACCCCGAAGTTTAAAAATTGACAAAAATAACCCCGAAACCTAAAAATGACCAAAATACCCCCTAAACCTAAAAAGTGACCAAAATACCCCTTAAACCTAAAAAATGACCAAAATACCCTCAAACCTCTAAAGTGACGAAAATACCCCTAAACCTTTGAAATGACCCAAATAAACCCAAAACTGCTAAAATGGCCACAAACAACGTGAAACCTCTAAAATTTCCAAAAATACCCTGAAACGTCTAAAACGACCAAAATACCTCTAAACCTTTAAAACGACCAAAATACCCCTCAAAATATCTAACATGACCAACATACAACTAATCCTATAAGATGAACAAAATACACTCGAAGCCTCTAAAATTACCAAAATAGGGGTTTGGGGTATCTTAGTCATTTTTTAGGTTTATGGGTATTTTGTTCATTTTTTATGTTTAGGGAGCATTTTGGTCATTTTTTAGTTTTACAAGGGATTTTGATAATTTTTTAGGTTTAGGGTGTATTTTTATCAACTTACAAATTTAAGGGGCTTTTTTGTCATTTTATAGGTTTCGGGAAATTTTGGTCATTTTTTAGGTTTCAAGGATATTTTAGTCATTTTAAGGTTTAGGGGTTATTTTGGTTGTATTTAGGTTTCAGGGGTATTTTGGTCATTTTTTAGGTTTCAGGGGATATTTCAGTTAATTTTTAGGTTTCGAAGGTACATCGATTATTTTTTAGGTTTAGGGGCTATTTTGGTCATTTTTAGGTTTCTAGGTTATTTTGGCCGATTTTTAGACTTTATGGTTATTTTGGCCATTTTTGAAGTTTCGGGAGTATTTTGGTCATTTTTAGTTTTCAAGGTTATTTTGGTCAATTTTTAGGCTTCGAGGTTATTTTGGACATTTTTTAGGTTTCAGAGGTATTTTAATAATTTTTTAGGTTTTGGAGGTATTTTGGAAATTTTTTTTGGGTTTAGGGGGTATTTTGGTCATTTTTAGGTTTCTAGGTTATTTTTGTCAATTTTTAGACTTTGTGGTTATTTTGGCCATTTTTTAAGTTTCAAGAGTATTTTGGTCATTTTTAGTTTTCAGGGTTATTTTGGTCAATTTTTAGGTTTCGAGGTTAGTTTGGCCATCTTTTAGGTTTCAGAGTTATTTTAGTAATTTTTTAGGTTTTGGAGGTATTTTGGACATTTTTTGGGTTTATGGGGTATTTTGGTCACTTTTAGGTTTCTAGGTTATTTTGGTCAATTTTTAGATTTCATGGTTATTTTGGCCATTTTTGAAGTTTCAGGAGTATTTTGGTCATTTTCAGTTTTCAAGGTTATTTTGGTCAATTTCTAGGCTTCGAGGTTATTTTGGCCATTTTTTAGATTTCAGAGGTTTTTTAGTAATTTTTTAGGTTTTGGAGGTATTTTGGACATTTTTTAGGTTTATGGGATATTTTGGTCATTTTTAGGTTTTGGGGGTATTTTGGTCATTTTCAGGTTTCTAGGTTGTTTTGGTCAATTTTTAGACTTCGTGGTTATTTTGGCCATTTTTTAAGTTTCGGGAGTATTTTGGTCATTTTTAGTTTTCAGGGTTATTTTAGTCAATTTTTAGGATTCGAGGTTATTTTGGCCATTTTTTAGGTTCCAGAGTTATTTTAGTAATTTTTTAGGTTTTGGATGTATTTTGGACATTTTTTTGGGTTTATGGGGTATTTTGGTCATTTTTAGGTTTTGGGGGTATTTTGGTCATTTTTATGTTTCCAGGTTATTTTGGTCAATTTTTAAACTTCGTGGTTATTTTGGCCATTTTTTAAGTTTCGGGAATATTTTGGTCATTTTTAGTTTTCAGGGTTATTTTGATCAATTTTTAGGCTTCGAGGTTATTTTGGCCATTTTTTAGGTTTCAAAGGTATTTTAGTAATTTTTTAGGTTTTGGAGGTATTTTGGACATTTTTTTTGGGTTTATGGGGTATTTTGGTCATTTTTAGGTTTTGGGGGTATTTTGGTCATTTTTTTGGGTTTCAAGGGTATTTTAGTCATTTTATGGGTTTTGGGGGGTATTTTGATCATTTTTAGATTTCAGGGGTATTTTGGTCATTTTTTGGGTTCCAGGGATATTTTGATAATTTGTAGGTTTCGGGGGTATATTCGTCATTTTTTGGTTTTAGGGATATTTTGGTAATTTTATGGGTTTTGGGGGTATTTTGGTAATTTTTAGGTTTCAGGAGTATTTTGGTCATTTTTTGGGTTCTAGAGGTATTTTGGTCATTTTTTGGGTTTTAGGGGTGTTTTGGTCATTTTTTAGGTTCTCGGGGGTATTTTGGTCATTTTTTGGGTTTCAGGGGTATTTTAGTCATTTTTAGGTTTTGGAGGGTATTTTGGTAATTTTAAGGTTTTGGGGATATTTTGGTCATTTTTTAGGTTCTAGGGGGTATTTTGGTAATTTTTGGCTTTGAGGGGGTACTTTGGTCATTTTTTGGGTTTTTGGGGTATTTTGGTCAGTTTTTGGGTTTAGGTGTTATTTTGGTCATTTTTTAGGTTGAGGAGGTATTTTGGTAATTTTAGTAATTTTGGGGTTGGGTAATTGGGTACCCAATTAAAACCCAATAAACATTTGTGTTAATTGGGTTTAATTGGGTTAATACCCATTTAACCCAACTAATAATTGGGTGGGTTTGGGTTTATTTTAAGTGGGTGGGTTTGGGTGAGCAAATGGGTTTGGGTTGATTTTGCCACCCCTAGATACCTGGTAGTTAGTCTTGACGAGTGGAGATGAAAGAGTATGAGTATGCACAATTAGTTAAAACCCTTGAAATGTTTGGAAACAACATTGCATTTGCCTACAAGCATTATATCTTTCTTTTCTTTTTGTTTTTTTGTTTGTTTTCTAAATATTAACATAAATTTGTTGATGTTAGGACTAAAGGATATTAAAGTCAGAGTGGTAAGACACCAAGCTATAAGCTATAACTACCCTAAAGTGCTTACAATCCATTGTAGTTGCAGGCTTGCACAAAAGGATTTGGAATGGTGGAAGGCACTTGGAATTATGATGAAAGTAAAGAATTGCAGAATTGGAAAGACAAGATAACAATGGTATGGATGCAGCAAGAACTGACTCATTCAAATGTGAACAACGCAACTCCTATTTAAAAATAAAAGAAAAGAAAAGAAAAATATGTTTTCTCACTATATTGTTAACACCAAAAGCTGAGCAACAGAGTTCTATTTTGCTATATTGGTAGTTCTATCAATAATAAGTTATGCAATGTGACATTGGCATCACTATTTTTTACTTTTTTGGGTACCCTTGCAACTTCTTGAAACATATAAATATATATGCATTATTTAATCGCACATCCCTACATTGTGCAATGCTTGAATGAATATTTTAGAAGTTTTCTACTTTTATTTGTTATTGGCTAGAATTTGTGACTTCTTAAAAATAAATGGCAAATATAATAGGCACCCTCAAGGTTTTTTCCCTTTTAACTCGCACCCTTTTAATTTTCATTATTAAATACCGATCTTTTTACATATTATCTGCATCTTTATTTATTTATTTAGGGTTGTTTTTTAGTTTGGAAGACCACACAGGTTTTGACTTTTTTCCTCTTTTTGGATTGTTTTTTGTTTTGGAAGACTGCACAAATTTTGACAACACTACCAAGCCACAAAGCCTTTGTGAACTGCACTCGCACATGCCTTTAGTTTTGGTTTGGCATAAACTTGAAACAAATGCTATAAATATCTAGATTTGTGGCTTTTGTATTCTTAATGTTTGAATAAAACTATATAGTACAATTTAAACATGTTTCACATAAGCTTTTAAGGTCTGAGGTCATGTATTTATATATGGCAAAAAATAATACCATTTTCCACCTTAGCACAATTCGTACTGGAATACTTTGTAAGTTATTGGATAATGAGATGTGAAGAATAAAGGGGTATTTTGCTGAATTTATTTATTTTTGTTTGTGTTGTTAGGAAGTGGAAGGATTTTGTGGATGAATGGGTGAAGTTGAATCAACCTGGGGAACACACATCCTCTGCTTTAATGGGAAACACTATTTGTACTATTTGGAATGAATTTAATTTCAGTTTCTCTTAAGTAAGTAACTAAGTGCAGATTGCATTATAGAAAGTAAGTTAAAATTGGAAATTGTTGTTGTTGGCAGCGGATGGAGACTCACCTTAGCAGAAAGTTACTCAAAATGGTTATCACCAGGTTGAAGAAATCTTTTATTTTTTGTAGGAACAGTTTGTTTAGGTGTTGTATGGTTTCCCAGTTAAATTCAAACACTTAACTACATTTATCATTGCAGTTCAAACATTGTTATATTTTGAAGGACAATTAATTGGGGAATGTAATGTATAAAATCTAAGGAACTGTATCTAAGTTTTGTTCTTTATTTTTGTGATTTTTGAGCCAACTAATTTGCTTTGTTTGGGAGAAAAAAACTGTTGGAAAATGGGTTTTGTTTTAGAGGTTTCTAATAGTCTGTTCTTTTGTAGGTTCCTGATTTTGCTTACTCTCCAAATTCACACAGTGAGTAGTAGAATCAGATTCCAAGTTCAACTTTTGAGCTTTGTGTGAGTGTGTTTTTGTTTGGAGTTTGAATGATCCAACTTGCTTGCACAAATGGGAGTTCTGGGTCAAATCTATATATTACTAAAAGCTGAAGCGTAGAATTTAATTCTGCTGCTCTCACGTTGCGCCACATCAGCTGCCACGTCATTTTTTTTATTAAAAAAATAATTTTTCCTTCAATTTTTAATTGGTTTTTACAATTTGCAGCCCTATAAATCCCAGCACTATAACTACAACCCACTACTTATTTATTTACTCCCACTATCTATTTATTTAATTCCAATATCTATTTAATTCAGCCCACCTTATATTTATTTAGTTCCACTATGAAGCCCAACATCAAAACTTTCAAGCCGGATTGGAGGGAAGAGAAAAGAAAAGAAAAGAAAAAAACAAAAACAAAAGGAAGCGTAATTTAAAAAGGAAGCATTCAGGGTAACGTAAGGGAAGCTTAAAGGGAGGAAAAAGAAAAAAAAAAAAAAAAAAAGTACGTTCAAGGCCATTTGGAAGAAAGAAAAAAGGAAAAAAATAATTCAGGGTAACTTAGAGGGAAGCTTAAAGGGAGGAAAAAGAAAAAAAGAAAAAAAAAAAAAAAAAAAGGGTATGTTCAAGGCCATTTGGAAGAAAGAAAAAAGGAAAAAAAATAAAAAAGGAAAAAAATAAAAAGGGAAGCGTTCAGGTTTTGCATTCAGGGTTTTGAAATATTGAGTTCAGGGTCTTGTAATATGTAACGTAGAGGGAAGCTTAAAGGGAGGAAAAAGAAAAAGAAAAAAAAAATTGAAGCGTTTAGGTATTGTGTGAGAAAACAGAGAGTTTGTTTAGGTATTGTGTGAGAAAACAGAGAGTTTGAAAGCTACTCATCTTCCTGCTCTACTGTTTCTCAGTAACGGCTGCCTATCTGATTTCCTTCCTCCCTCTATTCCTTTCCACACGGTTTATAAATACTGACAGAACCTCCTTGCTTTGGTTGAGGTATCTCTACATCTCAATTCTTTTTTTTGGGTGCAAAACTTTTATTCTCTGTTTCAATTCTTTTTTTTTTTTTGTGCAAAACTTTTATGCTTTGTTTATATTAATATGAGACGCTTTTTTTTTGTTTTTTTTTTTTTTGTTTGTGTTTGTGTTTATATTATATGAGCGTCCTTGGCATGCCATTGATGTGTTTGTCAGATTGCCTGAATGACATTTCAATAGTGCTACAATTTTACTGCCAAAAAACCTATTTTATTTTACCTTGGTTTATTTGGAAATATCTCAGGCGTCATTTTTTTAATGTATTGTGGCTATTGGAAGAATGTAAGACTCTAAAGTAGTGAAGTATAAAGTGTTGGTGGCACGGCTCATCCATTCCAAGGGGATTTAAAGGTGAGTTTTCATCTCTCTCGATTGTTTATATTCCATGACTGAGGAAAGTAGTTTGGTAGTAGTATATTGGAGTTTGAGTGGTTGTTAGGAGTGGGTATGGCCGGATTTTAGGGAGTCATTGGATGTCAAGTATGTGAGTTTCTATTGTATTTTAGACTAAATACAAGTATATGGTGAATTAGGGAGAAATTTTATTAAACAGATAAAATTGAGCATGGAAGCCCAATATAGTGAAGTGAATGAAAGTTATTGCTTGTGGCTTTAATTTAAATCAAGTTTTGGGCCTGATTTTTTGAGGGGAAAAAGAAAAACCCTGATTGTTATCAATGCATTAATCATATATGTACCCCACATCTACATGACTTCTAAATCCCAATTATAAGATATGAATCCAATTATTAATTTTGTTGATGTTGAAATAGTTTAGGGTGCATATCAAATATATGATACATTTGTCTTCACATCTGACCAAAAGCAGTAGCCAACTATGATCCTATGCTAACACATGATATGTGTGTCGGTGAGAATCAAAAGTCACAGTTAATTTACATACTTATAACTAAACAATGAAAATTATGAAGAAAATAATTACAGCAGTTCTTTTTTCTACTCTTTAAAAAGTCACAAATTTTCAGTTTTTATTTATTTATTTATTAATGATTTCAGTTTGCTTTGCTATTGCATCGAGCCATAACAAATATGACTTTAATTTTGTTTAATGACTCCCAAATGATGAATTCATGAATTAAATAGAAATAAATAATAGGGAATTAAGTATCAAGTTTGTGGTTTAAGGAGGTTGGACATAATACCTTAAAACATGTGATATAGCGATGGTAGCATCACCAAAAATTGTAAATAGGTTGCCCATTGCTCCAGGGTATGTGATGTCTATATTTATTTTTATAAAATAAAGTTTAATAAAAAATTAGTTTAAATTTCATTTAATTTATTCTTTTTCTCTAGAAAAATTTTATATGAGACAGGTGTATAAGACACCTCTATTACTAGGCTCCACGACGTGAAGCCAAGGCTACTCATATTGCAGTGGAGAATGAAGTAGAGTTGGGTATCAAAAAAGTAATTTATATGAAGGAGACGCTCTTAATGTGATCCAACCACTTCAAAGCACTATCAAGATAAACTCCCACACATATACACACACATATAAACCCATTTTAATACTAGAGAGAGAGTGTGTATATATATGTATAAAATTTTTGGGAGCCTAAGAGGGTGTTTAAATGGTCAATTGAATTTTTTGGGTCTTGTAATTTTTTTGGGACACAAATTTTAAAGACATTATATACATTGTGAGAAGACTATGACCCCCTAGACAACATGATAAATTTTGTTGCTGTGACTGAGATTAATAAATTTTGTATCTTAAAAAACGCTAAATTATAGATTAAAAATTCATACATCTCATTATCCACCCGAATAGTCTTGCATAAAAATCGATGGCAATGTAAGAACCCAATATTTATTATCTAATACTTGAGATTCTGGAAGCAAACGTGTGTGCAAAGGAATAGATGATAGTGATAACATTTATAACTACATCATATCTCACCAATTGGGCATACTCACACCATCGAAGCAATTAACTAATATGTCAATCGATCCCACTACTTTAAAAATATAGCTTTTGTGAAATCTGAACGATTAATTTCTACTTAATGCATTGTCCACTTCTATAGAATATACAGTTTTTCTTCATCAAATGATGACAAAGTTCCAACTAACCTTCATTTCACTATTAGACAAAGTTAACATCAGACAAACTTAACTTGATTTAACATTATGTTATTAGATACATCCACTAGATTATGTACTAAAAGTTGATGGCTGGCAGGGCAAAAGCCACCTAATCATTTGAAAAGCCCCAAAGAAAATGGAAAATGAAAAAAAAAATGCCAAAAAAAAAAAAAAACAAAAAACCAAATGAAAACTGAACAATCGAACATAATTTACAGGATTTAAGACTTATAGGGAAGGGTATATGAAAGGCTTCTATTATAATAATAACAAAAAAAAAAAAGCCCAAAAAAAATAATTAAAAATAATTGCAAATAAATTCGACAATCACTCATCCATACAACAATCAAAACACTATAAATTACAAAACAAAACAACAAAAAATTCACACCAAAAATAGCATAGAAATACACTCTCCACAATCACAAAAATGAGAATGCAACATGAATTACCGACAGATTTATTGCTCAAAATATTTTCCAATGTTGGAAGATAATCACCAAAATTTTTAGGCAACATCAAAATCAGGTACACAACTTCAAATTCAAATCTCATATTTGTTACTTTCACATGAACTCGCCACTTTTTCCCTACTAATCACAATCAACCACATCCAAAATTGTGACACAAAATATTGAAATCTTATATTTTCTCTTTTTATTAACTTTTTACTATGACGTAGTGCGCACTTCTATAGTCATCATTATATTTCTAAAATAAAAAATATTTATGGCTTCATCAATCAAATATTGCAATTGAAAAAAAAAAAAACCATTTATACACTCCCTAAGGGCCGAACAGATGTAGAGTTTTTCTTTATGGCTACGGCCCTTCACATTAAAGTTTCCTGCGTTACATAGATGCTGTATTCCAAAGTCATAACATGAATGATGTTACATATATATATATATATATATATATATATATACATATTTTTTCTTCCTCATTACAATGTGTGTATATATATATATAGATATATTTTCTTTCTCATAACAATGTTGCTCCGTATATCACAACTTTCAATTTCCTCTTTTTATTAACTTTTTATTGTGAAGTACTGCACAATTCTATAGTCATTGTTATATTTCTAAAAGAAAAAATATTTATAATTTCAATCAAATATTTCTAACGCATTACATTCTTAATATGTCTTTTCGTTTTTTAAAAACAGCTGCAAGCGATTCAATCGACTAACCAAAAGGAAAAAAGTTCTTCACCACATCAACCTAACTAGACTACTCCAAAATCCATTATTCCTTCGAAACGATAAAGAAAAACTCATTCATCAATGCTTTAGGGCTGTAAACAAACAAGCACTATTTTGGGTTGGAGCTCACAAATATTTTGTACAAGATCAAACTAAAGTGGGAAAACAAATCCTTCTTCAAGCAAACATAGAAGGAGACAAAAATGCAAAGTATGGACTCGCAATTGCATTGTTATGCGAATCAAATGATGAAGAAATACAATTACTATTATCAATTCTAAACCAACCAAATGGAAAACAATTGCTGCAAAACTATTGCCAAATCCTTCGACATACTGTTTTTGGAACAAACAAATTTCGCATCCCAAAAAACCAAGCATGCAAGAAAAATGGAGTGGGTCATTGGGATCGTGAATGCCCTTACCCATATGGAAATGAAGAATTACATGTAACATGCAAAATATGCTCAATTGACTTGGAAATGTACAAATTAGCCAACCGAGTTTGGTAGAAATTATGTTCCCAAAAAGCATAATATAATAAAATTTCCTCATCCTATTTATAATACTAATCTCTATCTTTAAAGGAATAGATCTTTTTTTATCATTAAAATTTATTTTAAAACACTTGAAACAACTTATTACAATCCTCTAAAGTTTTCACCTAGCATGACGCTAACTTTGAATTTATAAAATTATTTCTATCTAATTTTAAGTTAATTAAATTTTACTAACTTGGGAAGATGGAATATCATCTCTTGACTGACTATTTGTATTGTTTCCACATCTAATTCCAAGACAATACCTTCTACCATCACGAATCCTACAATATATTGTTTATACATATATAATGCAACTTAAGTAGTAACACATTCAAAAATATTTCAAAAAATAACACAATCATAAAAAAAAAAATAACCACGCGCAATGCGCGGGTTTGCGACTAGTAAGAATAATTCAGAATCCGAGCCAAAGCCGAAAGTTTTTCCTCGGAAAGAAGCTCCTCCTCCTAGAGCAGCACTTGTATCTGCCTTGGCACATCAAAATGTATGAAATTATGAATACCAAATTAAGAGTCTCTAGCTCCAATGTTTGGTTGATTATCATTTGGAGTAAGAAAATTAGTTTTTGAAGGAACTGTTTCCAAAATATGAGAAACTAAACTCAATTGCATCAAATAGTTTAGTTTAGCTCAATTGAATGGAAGGTGTAAGTTTTCCCATGATGCTCTCTAATAGTATGAAGTTTGAGATATTTTTAATTTCTTGCCAACCAAACGGATTGTGAATGTTATTTAACTAAATTTGAATCACTTCATTGGGATTTTGCAGAGACAGAGAGAACAACAACAAAAGGATGTTGACTCTGAAAAACTAGCTTCAGCAAGAAAAAGGCTTCAAGAGAATTACAAAGAAGTTGAAAATGGTTCACTTATTTTCTTTTCTGCTTCTACTATAATTTTACTAGATTCATCAATTTGGCTTATGCTGAAGCTATTTGTGTTTGTGTGTTTTACTTTGGTGAAGCCAAAAGGCAAAGAACAATTTAGGTGATGGACATCCATGAGTTCCTCTTTTGTAATGCTTATTAAACCAAATGTAAGAGCACATTATGATTATTGTAATATATTACTTCATAATATTTGTATTTATCTCATTTTTAATGATTTTATGTGTAATATTTTGATAGTTTCATCATAATTGCATGTTTCATCTTATATTAGAGTCAATTTAACTTTCAATAATTGAAATTAGAAAAATGTTTAAACTTGAACATGTTAACATTTGATTTAAAACAATCCAGTGCATCGCACAGGTTAGCAACTAGTTATTATTATTATTATTATTTTATGGATATCTAAAGGCCCTTGTATTATAACTACGGCATCGCAAATTTAACAAAAACAGAAAAATTACATTTACCTAGGAATCAAGTTTGCCAGGAATTAGCCCAAAGCAAGAGAAAACAAAACCTGGGAATCAGTACCAAGCTAACAAAGGAAAAACCCCAACAATAAACTTTATTACTCAAGCAAATTGTAAAACAACACTGATCCCTGGATTCTTTAAATAGAGTTCCAAACTTATTGTCCGATTAGGAAAAGAAAATAGTTTTACTGACCTAGTAAGAAAAGGAATTAAATTCCCTAAGCAAATAGGAAAAGAAAACAAGGTTTAACCAATTACATAAATAAATTAAACAAATTGTAGACACCAGTTGATTATCCTTAGGCCATACGTTAGCAGGCTCCATCCATAAGGTCACTGGGTGGGCTGTTTTCTTCATGCTTCTGCATCCATATTCCATAAGTCTGTATAATTGGAGGCCTGTATTTAGTGTCTGCACAATAACTGTCATAAAATCATTGAGTTTGTCCCTTAAATATCTGGGTTCTCTTATATTCGAATCTCCCCTTCCCCACTTATTGTAACAATTGAATTATTAGAAAGAAAGAAAAATAGATTCTGGTTTTCATGGGCTGGGTTAAGTAGCTTTTAGTTTTATGCTTCATTTTAAAATTGTGCCTCACTATGCTGACATATAATAAGAAACTGAAAATTTTGGTTTTGAAATTTAGCAATAGTAGTCTCCTGGGATGACTCAAACCTGAGCTGTGCTTTTGGGTGCAATTGTTACCTTGTTTTTTGTTGGGTTCAATTACGGAAATGTACAGTTGGAAGGCTACATTAAAATGTGAATATTTTAACACCTCTAGAAGAACCGCTTCAACAGTGGCTGCTAGTGCTCACTTTTATACAAATAGCTAGCATGTTCTATCGTCCAGATATCATAAGTTCAAAGGCTATATAATTTGGATGGCTGTTCCCTGTTCGATGGAATTGATCTTGCCTGTGTAAAATACATAAATTATGTATTTCTTTCTTTGTTATTATTGTTAATGTAATTGATCTTGCCTATGTAAAATACATGATTGTTGTGTTTCAGCATCCTTGTAGAGCACTAGTTTTGTATCTCCACTCTAAAATTTATTTGATTGATCCTTGAACAAAATGCCTGGATGTTTGAAAGCCAACCATCAATAAATATAATACTTCATTGGAAATTGGTTATCAACCTTTAGAAAGCATTCTATACAGGTTTATCATGATCAAGATTGTGTTAATGCTCATGCTAAACAAAGATTGTAAATTCCCTTGGGTAATAAAATGGATGTTTTGAAAGAATATTTTCAGTAGTGCACTGATGCTTTCTTAAAAAATTTTGTACTTGAATTACTACAAAATTCTCTAATTAATATACACATGTAACACATTGATTTCTTATGCATTAAACATCCAGAATGCTCATGACATCATTCTATATGGACTTTTTGGGTAATTGGTTAACGTTTGTTTTTTGTCAATTATAGCCTGTTAAGTTGGTGAAACTTTCCTTGCTAGAATAAGGCAAAAGAGTTTTTTGTGTTTAGTTTTTAAAGAGTTTTTTTTTTTTCCCACCGCATGGAAATTAATGAAGAGTTTTTAAAGAGTTTTTACTAATGAAGAAACAACATTCTGAAGTTTTATTTCTAAAATTTGTGTTCTAAGTTCCTCAATTTTTACTCATTGCAATTTGCAAGTTGTAACATGCTTATCATCCCATTGCCATTTGCCACCCCCAACTCTCGTTAAAAGCACCATACTATCACCACCGCCAAGATCACCCTTCCTAGCATATATTGCCCCATGACTACCACTACAACCCGTTGATTGGCAACCATTCTGATTGTGCATAGGTATCACGTCGTATTTCTTGTGCTACACAATTAGGTTTCACATTCATAATTATCTAATATTTTTCTATATTGTTACTGTACTTCTTACTCCAAGTCTACAACAATGTTAACCCTCCATTTGATGCTCTTACAAAAATTGAATTTAAGATTTGATATGATTATCATCAGATCCTTCTTTACTAGTTCCTAATCATCTTGAGTTCCCTTCAGATTTCAGAAGAACCTATTGTTCAGGGTAATTTGCTCACTTTCCATGTGTTGCAAATCGGTTTGATTTCTTCTAATGATCCGGATAGTATTCAAAGAGCTGAGTCCACTACTCACATCCTCATAAATAATGAGGATGGCTAGTGGTGCACCCTTTAATCGCAGATCATCCTTGTCTGCAAATAGAGAAGTAAGAACTTGCAGAAGAAAATCCATCACAACATACGATCAGATTTTAAACGTTATCTTTGAGAATTTGGAAAAATCGGATAGAGTGAGTTGGAGGAGAAAGGGAACACCCTTCTTTGTGTACCTAATATTGATTTACGAGTGCACAAATAAAAAGATGTCCAAAGCAAGGAAACGCAATCAGTTTATGTTAGATCTAAGACATCAGATTACAACACTGAACTTTGGGAGATATTAACATATAACTCATAAAATTAAACTAATACACAAACAAAAAATGATAAGTTCTGCAACCGATGATTATTTGAGAAAGAATTACAAATTTATAAATAAAATTTGAAACAGTGGCGGTAAGCAACACCAAAGAGTATCGAGTAAAACCAACGCAAATAGTCGTTCTTGCAGTTCAGGCACCTTTCGTACGATGCAGTTCAGGCATCTCTCGTACGTCTATTATTACAACCGGCCTCAATCCCGTACGTAACGCCACTATGTCTGCAAGAAAAATATTCCAACAAGATGCCGAAGCAATGGCTGCTGTCTGAACCATCACCTTTGCCTCTGATCTGGGTTTTTCTAACATTGTTGCACGGCCGGCACAATAACTTTAGAGGCATTAGTTGAAAATTTTATGTGAAATCTTTTTATATTTAAATAGTAATTAAATAATATTAATTAAATATTTTATTTTTATTTAAAATTTATATTTTATTTTTATTTATTACATGATTTATTAGTTTCCAAAAAAAAAAAAGTATTACGTGATTTATTAAATTAGTATTACTAAAATATAAATTAGTTGATATAATATACATCAAATTAATTATTAATTGATATAATAATTAATAATAATTGATAAAGTAAAAATTTGTAAATATATATATATATATTAATTTGAGTGGGTCTGTATTGGATGTTGCCGTGTAGGTGGATGAGGGAGTTTGTAGCTGTGTTGGTGGGGCCCTAAAATTGTTTTTCACTTTTTTAGATTATAAAATATTATATACTCAACAACTGTACTGTGCCTGTCCAGTGCAATGTCCTGTCATTTTATCAAGTATTAAGCTATGTGCAGCGTGTATTGTCACTGTGCAGTGGCAGTGCTGTGGAGTTTGTCAAGATAATTATGTTATATTATAAATAAATTTTTTTTAGTATTAATTTTAATTTTAGTATATTTTAAAAATGTATTAATGAATTTGTCTTTTAAAATTTAATTTTGTTAACTAAAGTATGGTTATTTTCGTTTTTTTCTTATTTAATTTTCTGAGGATACAATAGGACTATTTTAATACATTTTACTGTCCAATAAAATGACTAAAATATATTTTTTTGTAATTAAAATATATAGCTAAATATTACACACACATATATATTCAAGTGGGGGCTTTCTTTTATTTGAAGGCTTTAGGCAATTACATCTATTGTTCAATCGTCAATTACAGCAATTGCATTTATTGTATCATCTTTTTGTTAATATGGATTTACTCACGATTGTTTAATTCATTCATATTTTTTAGAAAATGATCCATGTATCTTAGGGATGCTCTTGACTTATTTAATGTATGCTACTTATGAACTAGTAGCAACAGTAGGGGATAAATCCAATCAAAATCACCTCCCTTAATCAAACCCAAATTGCAAACCTAATATTACCGCCTTTTCTGCCCAAAATCACCCCTCATAATCAAACCTTGGCTTGCTTGGTGGTAGTGAGTATTGTTGTTAAAAATGATGTAAAAATTGTAGTTTAAAAAGTGGTCATAATGCAAAAAATGTGGTTGTAACCATATTTCTAATAACATTTTTTCTAAAAAGTGAAAAAAATATATATAATTGTGTGTTTGATTTGTGTTTTTTTTTTTTTAATTTATTTTTTAAGTGAGTTGTCATTTGACATATACAATAGAGTTGCTTATGTGAGAGAAATTTTCCCACGTATTATCATCACTTTTGCTTCCCCCTATTCTCTCTCATCACATACTCTTGTCTCTATTTTTTTCCTTCATCTCTCTTTAACGAGTCTCTACTCTCTCTCAAAACCCACAAGTCTCTTACTTTCTTTCCTTTATCTCCATCAGTGGTCTTTGTCTCCCTTAGCCCTTGTTTGGGAGGTGAGAATAGAATGGAATAAAATGGAATGAAGAGAATAATTTTCTAATATTCTTTCATTCTCTTATTTGAGAGTTTTAATGGAGGGAATGGAAAGTCTATTATTTTGTTTGGGAGTTTAAGTGGTAGAGAATGGAATGGGTAGGAATGAATACTCATTTCTCTCTATTCTCTTAAAATCTCAAATTTTCATTTCCTCCGAAATTGTGAGAAATTTGTAGGAATGAAATTAGATTTAATGAATTTCTTGACTAAAACTTTCGAAATACCCTTATATATTCAACCATTTATTTTAAAATAGGAATCTAATAATAATATTGTCATAAAATAATTTCATTTATTTCCCTTTATGTTACTCCCAAACAAGGTTACGTACATTCCATTCATTTACATTCTTTTCTATTCACTTACTTAAATACATTCTATTTCGTTCATTTCCTTTCCATAAGGTTAGTGATATCTCCATACTCTCTCTTTTCTTTTAAAATATATTTCACATTTGGATCTATCAATATTGTGAGAAGTGTTTTGTGAAATTTGTACAAAAATCTAGACTCCAAGGGAAATTGCAACATGCATCATTGATAGTGTGTGATTGTAATTTTACTTCTAAATATCGGATGATTATGATTTCTGATAAGACTCTATGATCTATCTCCACCACAATCATTTTCATGGTTCTCACTCCTCAGGTTTTTTTTTTTTTTTTTGGGGTAGAAAAGGAATTAATACACAAGAAACTAAACAGCAAAAGCAGGGGCAGGGCAGAGTCTGTTACAATACAAACTACGGGCATCTGCCTCCCACAAGCTCAAAAGGTCCACAGGCGGACTTGAAAAAACATTAAAATCAACCTCAAGGGAGGCACCTAGTTTAGCAAGAAAGTCTGCACACTTATTCACTTCTCTGTAGACATGGTTGAACCTTACTTGGGGGATTTAAGCAACCAGCTGCTTGCAATCTTCCATAATAGCAGAAATGATAGTGCTAGCTGCAACATGAGTAGAGAGATTATCAACAATATCTTTGGAATCCATCTCAACTATGACAGCTTGGGCATGGGATTGAAGACATAGGAGAAGACCATCACGAAGGGCCCACAGTTCAGCCATAAAGCTGCTAGCAACCCCAATTCTCCTAGCAAAACCAACTACCCAATCACCATTTTCATCTCTAATCAGGCCCCCTCCACCAGCTAAGCCTGGGTTTCCTAAAGACGAAACATCCGTATTAAGTTTAAACCATCCACTACATGGTTTCTCCCATCAGATGCTCATCATAATCCTCCTTTTTCTTTTCCAGAGTAGTACAAGCACAGTGAGTGAATTCAAAGGCACGGTCTAAAATCTCATTGATAATATTGGGATTTGGGTTTTTGTTATTGAACAAGCATTGATTTCTACTTTTCCAAATAAACCAGATTGCAAAAAGGAAAACTTGATACCACGGGCACTGACCTGGGCCTTGGTGATGCATAGCTTGAAAGTTGGCATTAGCTATAAGCCAATCATGTAGATTAGTAGAGAAGAAGGAAGAGTCTGTAGACTGCTTTCCCAGCTTAACCCAAGCACTCTTACTTATTGGACAGTCACGGAGGGCATGTAAGATAGTCTCAGGTTCTCCTTGGCAGCAGGGACACCTGGGATCAATTGGAATTCCTCTTGCCAAGAGACACAGATTGACCCCAATACTTTGGTGCATACATCTCCACACAAAGGCTTGGATTCTCGGCAAAGTCTTCAGCTTCCAAACCCACTTCCCCTTGAAGGGCACTTCCACCGTGGGCTCTAAGGTTAAATGGTAGGCACTTTTAAGATCAAAGTCTCCTTTGCTAGAAAATTTCCAGGCCAGTCTATCCTCTATCCTGGCAGTAATGGGAATCATAGTGGCTTGAAGCTCCCTTATGATATCAACAGGGAGGTCCATTTGAATGATTGGCCAATTCCAGCTTCCTGAGACTCTCACATCCTTAACTTTTAACTTGGAGGAACTACAGGTTAGGGGGCCTTGAATGACATTCCTCAATGGACCAAAATTGGACCAGTTATCATTCCAGAAATCAAGGTTGCTTTTATAACCCGGAGTCCATTTAACCCCTTTCTTAAAGATGACTTCTCCCTTTTTTAAGCTTTTCCAAGTTCTGGAGCTAGGCAGCATGTTCTCATTCCTGGCATTGAGACGTTGGCGGTTGCAATATTTCAATTTCAAGACCTTTGCCCAAGAAGCATTACTTTCCGTGTGGAATCTCCAATTTAATTTAGCAAGGAGTGCTGTGTTCCTCCCTTTTGCTGTTTGAAGCCCCAGTCCACCATCCTCCTTTGGTCTGGTTACCTTCTTCCATCCTACCCAATGCATCTTTTTGTTGTTCTCCGTAGATCCCCACAAAAAGTTTCTGTTAACTCTATCAATTCCTTCCAAAACCTTCTCAGGTAGTAAATTGCTTTGCATGACGTAGGCGGGAATGGTTGAGGATGATGCTTGAATAAGGACTGCTCTACCCGCCATGGACAGCAGATTTGCCTTCCAACCCGCAAGCTTCCTCTTCACCCTATCCAGGACAAAATTGAAATCCTGGTTCACCCTTCCTTGGTGCTTAATGGGAAATCCAAGGTACCTCCCTAAACAAGATGTCTGTTGGAATCTGAGTATGTCGCTTAAGACCTCTCTGTTATCTTGGCTGACATTTGGGAAGAAGAATACTCTAGATTTAGTTACACTCAAGGATTGTCCTGAAAATTTGCAGAACGTATCTAGGACCTCCCTGATGGCTAAACAGTTGTCGGAGTTGGCCTTGGAAAAAAGAACAAGATCGTCGGCAAAGAATAGGTGAGAGAAAGAAGGGCTGCTCCTTGAAGCTTTCACTGGACACCATTTCTTAGCCTCGCATTTCTCTTGGATCAGCTGACCAAGGAAGTCCATACAAAGGATAAAGATATAAGGAGAGATAGGATCACCTTGTCTTATACCTCTAGATGGGTAGAAGGAGTTTAAATTACCCCCATTAAAGAGAATAGAAGTTGAGATTGTTGAGATACAACTCATAATTAGCTCAATAAGATTATTTGGCAAATTGTATCTTCTTAACATTCCCCTTATAAAACTCCATTCGAGCCTGTCATAGGCTTTTTCCAAATCAATCTTCACAGCCATGTATCCCACTCTCCCTTTTGTTTTGCAAATAGTGTGAATAATCTCCTGCACGATAATCGCGTTGTCCACTCCCCTTCTACTTGGGACGAAGGCGCATTGGCAGGGAGAGATAAGCCTATCCAAGAAAGGTCTTATTCTATTGACAATGACTTTAGTAATGATCTTGTAGACTAAGTTGCACAGGCTTATGGGGCGATAGTTATTAATGGACTCTGGCCCTTGCACCTTTGAGATAAGCACGATGTTAGTTCTGTTGAGGTACTCCGGGATTTTCCTATTCTCAAAAATTAGCTTTATCTCCTCCTTAACCGAATCCCCTACAGTAAGCCAAAACCTCTTAAAGAAGCCGGCATGGAGACCATCCGGTCCAGGGGCCTTGTATGCCTTCATGGACCAAAGGGCTGTAGTGATTTCCTCATCTGTCACCATATGATTAATTCTGTCCTTCTCTTCGTCTGTGAGTTTTGGTTGCCATTGCGCTCACTCCTCAGGTTCATAATATCATATAGGGCCCTTTGTTATCATCTTAAAATCTAAGGATTTAATGGTGATGCTCATAACATAGTGCTTCCCACAAGATACAAAGAAGAGAGAGACCTGTACGGTTGTAGGTAAAAAGAAAAAAAAAAAAAAAAAAAAAGGAGAGGGAGGGGGAAAAGGAACAAGGGAAGAAAGAGAAAGGGAAAGAGAAGAGTCTCCCACTTACAATGTTTGGTCAAATGATCTTGGTCCCACAATTTTTATTATATTTACAACATTAAAAACCGTAACTCAAACACTTTCAATCAAACTATTATCTAGGATCACATACCAACCAGGCCACTGCTCATAATCAAACCAAATTGCAAAGAGGATGTTTAGAGAAAATAGAGAGAGAGTGTGCTAGGTGGATAGATGTGAAATAATAATAAAAAGTATGAAAAATATTATTTAAATAAAAGACAATATATACTAGATAATCTAATGTTGGTGTTTTTGCAAAATATTAATGTAAATAGAAAAAATAGGTTGTTATACTAAAATTAGTCTCATTACATGCGCTTTGCGCCTTCGATAAGACTCTTTTTTATTTTTTATTTTGGGTTTAGTGGTATAATGTTTAAAAATAAGATTAAGATAGTGTCATAATTTTTAGGATCTTTTTCTACGTAAGTTTCTTTTTTTCTTAATTAGTTATTTGTCTAAAAATATATATAATATAACTAAGAGTTTTTTTTTTTTTTTTTTTAAATTTTATAATTTAAGAAAGAGATAAGGTAATGTGGAATAATGTTTAAAAGTGAGATAAAGATAATGTCCTAATTTTTTAGGATATTTCTCTACGTGAGAGTTGATAAATGTTTGAAATTTTGAATTTAAAATAAAAAGTGGTAATTCAAATTGGAGAGGAGAAATAAAAAAGCCTAAAACTTAGGAATTTTTTTAAAAAGTAATAAATTACTCTTTTAATCAGTTTGTGTTTTTGAATTTAAAATTATAAAACTAAAAGATAAGGATATTCTAGAGAGTTTAAGAATTTGCTTAAAGATATTTTCTTAAGCAAAATTTTGAAACTCAAATAGAGAATCTTGTTATTAATAGTATAAATAGACAAAAAAATTTAAACAAATTAATGCGAATGCTTTTATAAATGCAATACAAGAAATTTTTTTTAGTATTATTCTCAAATCTAAATCCACACTATAAACCTATTGATTAGATTTTGGTACTTCTATATAAGTCAATGAAGATTTTAAATCCTCATTTAGAGTTAACATTTAAATAAAGTGTAAATTTAAATATGAAAATAAATGGTGTTAGACTGAAAACTCGTAGTCAGGTTTCTTTGTCTACCACGCTTGGGATGGACGAACCTTGCAACAAATAGCATTTGAAAGATTATGGCTGAATATCGGTGGGGTGTTGGCCAAGAACTTTCCGTTAATTTTGTCAGTATTGGTGAGACTAAGATATAGATTTAAAAGTACTCGATTCTCAAAAAAAAAAAAAAAAAAAAAAAGATTTAAAAGTACTCGAGTTGTCACAATATGGAGTGATTTTTTTTTTTTTTTTTTTAGTTGAGTCTTTGTAGCTGTTGGTTGTTAATCCCAGTGTGCATTTATGGGATTAGCATAATGTTGAAATATATGAAGCTGCATTGGTGAGGTTATTGAGATCAAGCACAGACAGACTGCAATACTGGAAATCAGCACAGGCTTCGAATGCTGTTATGTAATGTAACAAGTCGTAAAGTATAGGTTGTGTGTAAACTAGTTGTCGTTTAGTCTGTATTTAATTTTTTTTAATTTTTTTATTTGAGAAGAATACTCTGTATTTAATTAGCAGTGTAGTTAGTGGTTAGTAACACGCGTCCTTAGTTGATTTGCGCCTTGTTAGTTGGAAGTTAGTTTTATAAATCAGTTATTCTTTCTTTCTTTCCGCTTTCTAACCTGTTATATAAACAGTGTGTTTGTAATCAATTTATTCAATGAAGCATTTTCTTCACCATCACAAAAAGCTCCCTCTCTCTCTCTCTCTCCCTCTCCGAAACTCTTCCTCTTAGTTTTGCACCTCCATTGTTAAAGCTCTGAGCTTTGTTGATTTTTGCGCATCCAACTCATTTAGGACGGTAATAGTTATTCATCCGTTAATCAATGTTGGTCTCTGGCCATTATTTTTTTTATTTTTTATTTTTATCAAAAACCAGTGAAATTATTTCATTACTAATTCTCAGGACATTCTGGGCTTTTGCCCCTTTTGGGGAAAATAATTAGCCTTATGCCCCTGTTTCGAAACTATATAAGGGCGTGCCTTTGTTTTTGATACTCGATCTCCCTAAAGCCGAGTTACTAAAATACTCGATCATTCCAGGGTCGAGTTATGTGCAGGTTCTGACACGCTGGTCCTCCAACATGGATTTTGGGTAATAAAATATTCTCGCGTAACTGTTTAGAACTCGGCATTGCAAAAATCGAGTTATATACAAAATATACCCCCATTTTGAATGTAACATCTCCCAAATAGTTTGTCTTCCTCCTTCATCAGTCCGATCAGAAGCCACCCTCAGTTCAACACATCTTCATCTTCAAGTTCTCTTATTTCTACCCACACCCAAACCAAACCGGTCAGTATACCCTTTCCAAACCTCAACCCAAACCCACATCTAAACCCACACCTTTCACTCTCACCATAACCCTCACCATTGGCGAAGCTGAACCCAATCCATCTTCAGAGTTAAAGGATTAGAACCATATTAAGGTAATTTGTAAATGCCGAGTTCAATTTTTTTTCCCTTTGCATTTAATCTAAGTTATGTGTTGCTTGTGCATGTACTCTGATTTGAGCGTGGGTGTGGCTTATTAAGTTTTTCTCTGTTAGAGTTATCTCTATTCATTATTATTGTTGCTGTTTTAGCTTTGCTGGGTTTGGTTTTGAACTGGGTTTTGGGTACGAGTGTTCATTTGGCATGACAATGGTGTTCATTATTAGGGAAAATTGCTTTTTAATGCCTTGTATATCTATTGTCATTTCAGTAAGGTTTTGATCAATTATACTGACTTGTGAACAAAATTTTTGTATTATGTATCCAAAAGGTGTTTGTCATTGTAATTGATGTTTACTTTTCCGTTTTTCTGATTTTTGTTAAAGAGAATATTGAAATTTGCTGGGTTCATTGGGATGTTCTGAGTAAGATTCACATGTACAGCCTTTCATGGGGTTTCAGATGTTGAATTGCTGTCCTTACTCTAATAATGCTAACTTTTAGCTGTCAAAAGAAAATATAAAATTATGCCAAGAGCCTTCTAGGTAAGGCATTGCCCGATTCTCCCAATGAATAGAACTTGGGCTCAAATTATTGGAAAAATTAATGTTAGTTGTTTAAATTGTGCTTCTTTGCCAGACTTTCTGTGAATGAATGCATATTAGACTTATGTGGTTGCATGTGTAAGAAATTTGTTGATTAGGAACATATGTTCAAAAGCTGAAATAGGACTTTTTAACATGTTTACAAAGATATTGAGTTGTAATCATAAGTCTGGAACTAGACTCTTACCTTCTTCTGCTTCTTTTCCCCCTTGGAACTGACCTAATTTATCCATATTGTAAAACTCTACATTGGATTTAAATCACAACTCTTTGTTTAATGTGTTTATCCATTGGTGATGTGATTATGTTGTGCTTAATTTTTTTAGTTTTCATAGAATTATTGTAATCCTACTCTATCATTTGGAGTCATGAATCTCATAATATATTTAAGAAGGATTTGTTCCTAGTTCTGTTTTATGTTATGGTTTTTTGCTAGTACTAGAATCTCAATTTTTTTTTGTTATATGGAATATGTTTGTGAAACCTTATTGACTCCAATATATTTCAGAACCTGGCATTCACTTAAGGCTACTACACTACAAAACAGACAGTATAGCGAACTATAGAATAGAGGAAATTATAAAAACTTGGAACAAATTAGATCGAATGAAGACTCTAAGCTGTGATTGCCATTTGCCTGTTAGATTTTTGGCTGTTAGATTTTTTTGTATTCAAATTTTTCTCTAAACTTGGAACAAAGTATATCGAACAAAGTATATCGAATATGTTGTATGAAAGGGGTCCTTCCTTTTCCCCTTTCCCCCTTTCCCCTTTCCCTTGGGACCAAAACTTAATAAATAAAAAAAGAACAGCGTGAATGCTTTATGTTCCCACCATTTTGTAATTTTTTAAATATCCTTATCTTTTCAAATGTTGTTTTGTGCTGAAAGCTGCATTGTAGTTGTTTTGATACTTTCATTGTTAATACGTAATAAGGTTAACTTATATTCCCTTTGAAACAAGTTGTATGTTTTTCACAAGTCCTAGCTGTATTGGAAATTACGATTGTTAATAATTGCAAGTCCAGCGAACTTTGTTAATGTCTGCTACTGGTCAATGGTATATTAACATGATTGCATGCGTGTCAGATATGCAGCAACTGCAAAGTGTGGAACCTGGACTCATAAATGGTGCACAGTTGACGCGGCAGCCGGTGCATCGATCCACGGCACTGTGGGAGACACCTGCCGGTCAGGTATGTACTTGTATAGAACTTTGGACGTGTCAAAATCGTTTCATTTTCTTTTTGTAGGGTTCTTTGATTATTTGTAAATAGATGTTCAAAATAGTATCATTTATGTTTTGGTTTAGGCAGTTTATTTAATCAAAAGAGAAAATTGCATGAAGCATAAATAAGCGTGAATTTAAAAACACTCTTTCATTAACAGCATCTAGTCTTATTTCCAGATAAATTGAAACTACTAATACTACAAAAAATATTAAACAATGAAATGGTATATTCGATCTCATTTAAAAGTTATAGTAATGAATTAAAATTTGCTGCCTTTATTTTCCCAAAGGTGCGCACACAAACCCCACGTAGCTACACATAAGACAACCGACTTTTGAATTCTAATTCTTATTATACTCCATTTGCACGATGCTATTGCTTCACAACCACTACCACTGATCTCAGCCCATCTCTTTTGCTAAACCTAGATCATAAAGAGAAAGCTGAAAGAGAGAGACAGAGATTTTGATCCGAGAGAGAGCTTTAGACGAGAGCTTTTGTTTAGGGATATCGTGTAAATTTTTTGTTTGTTTATAATTTTTTTTAATTAAAATTAAAATTGAGCCCATTAAAAAAAAAAAAAAAAAAGGAATATGGCGTTATTAATACTAAAAAAATTAATTTTTTTATTAATTTTGTTTTAATTTTTTTATTAATTTAAATCTGACGTGGCTTTTAAAATTGCCAAATAATTCTTTTAATAATATTTTAATGGCCACATCAGCGCCATATTAGCAAGTAGGGCATTCCATTTACCACGTATGAGTTTTCTGTTAGTGGTGTAAGAGTTTTCTATTAGTGGGTTAACGACATGGACTAAATAGAATTGATTTTCTTTTTTTTTTGGTTTTTAGGGACTGGAATAATAGCAAAATCAAAATTGGGACCAAAATGAGAATCGGCCCAAAATGTATAAATCAAAAGTGTATTTTCTTATAATATTAAATGATTTTAAGCACTTAAATTGTTTATCCTATTAATTATTGTTTTTTCCAAAACCAAAATCAAACTCTCATTGAAAATGACTATAGTCATTTATTACAATCTGATTTTTATGGTAATGATAGTAGACGATGATAGCTTGTCTTGTCCATGTATCATGAGTAAAATTAATCACCTAGCTAGTTTATTCACTTTTATTAAAATATTTTTTAACAAGTATCACCCAATATTTCTAATGCTGGTGGGTCTTGTGTTTGTCGTAAGGATATTTGAAGAAGACAACTTGAGAGATGGTAGGATCAACTAGTAGGCAAATTCAACCAAAAATTGCTTCAATAAATAATGAAGATCAACATACTCAGAAGGAAGCAAACATTCTAGGTGGAAATGAGGAAGAAAATGTTACACCAAAAAATGAGGAAGAAAATGATGAGTTGGTAATTGAAATTAGAAAAATGGTCGATAGGCCGGAGATTGAACCATCAAAACGATGTCGTATCTACAGGGTTCCGCAACTGCTCCGAAAATGGTGTGAAGAAGCCTACACTCCTCAGGTAGTTTCAGTTGGCCCTTTTCACCACAAAAACAAAAGATTGAAAGCCATGGAAGAGCATAAAGAGAGACACTTCAGGAGTTTCGTAAAACGGAGTGCGATAAAGTTGGAGGATTTAGTAGGCATAGGAAGGGAAATGGAAGAAAGCATTTGCGGGTGTTATGAAGAGACTATTTATAACCTTAACAGTGATACGTTTGTGAAAATGATTTTGGTGGATGCAAGCTTCATTCTTGAGCTTTTCTTCAAACGTTATTCAAGAAGTTGGACAAGTGATGATCCTATTTTTGAGAAAACAAGGGCTCATGCTGTGAGGCTTGACTTGCTATTACTTGAAAATCAGCTTCCATTCTTTGTTATTGAGAAACTACACGACCTTGCATTTCCATCTCCCTCAGACTACGATGATTTACTCGAGCTTTCTTTTCACTACTTTAGTTCCTTCAACAGCATTCAGTCCATACAGGACTATTCCAATGTGAAAATAGAACACTTCACCGATCTTATTAGAACCTTTAAGCTACCTCCACTCGAGATGCAACTCAAGCAAGCAAAAAGAAACAGTACACTGATTAAACATTTGTACTCTGCAACACAACTCCATAAGGCAGGAGGAAAGTTCGAGGTTGGTACAAGTAAATGCTATTTTGACATAGAATTTGAAAAAGGAGTGTTGAAAATCCCTAGCATAGAATTTAACGATACGACGGAAGTTGTTGCTCGAAATATTATGGCATTTGAGCAAACTCGCTATATAGAAAATGCATGCTCTGCAGATTACTTTTTCTTCATGGATTTACTTATCAATATTAAAGAAGATGTGGATTTACTTTGTGATAAAAAAAATCTTGGTTAATTATCTAGGCGACAACAATGCAGCAACACTTATGATTAACAATCTTAACAAGGGAATCATATTGCCAGCAGTGAGAGATGATTACTTTAATCTCAGTCAAGAATTGAATAAGTTCTATGAGAATCCTTGGCACATAATGAATGCAACATTAAAACGTGAATATTTTAGCACTCCTTAGAGAACTGCTTCAACATTCACTGCTATTATTCTTCTGTTCCTCATTTTTATACAAACAATATATTTTTATCATCCCAGCGGTAAAGGCTAAATAGTTTGGGTGGGCGTTCCCTGTTCGATGAAATTGATCTTGCCTATGTAAAATACACAAATTATGTATTTCTTTCTTTGTTATTATTATTGTTAATGTAATTGGTCTTGCCTATGTAAAATACACAGATTGCTATGTTTCAGCATCCTTGTAGACTACTAGTTTTAGTATCTCCACTCTAAAATTTATTGATTGATAAAAAAAATTGCCTGGAAGTTTGTAAGCCAACAATCAATAAATACTTCATTGGACGTGTTGAAAAATACGTAAGTCTGCTATGTACTACTTGGTTTTATAGCTTATCAATCTTTAGAAAGCATTCTATACAGGTTATCATGATTCATGATGAAGATTGTGTCTTTAGCAACACACCACACCCCCCCCCCCCCCCCCCCCCCCCCCCCCCCCCCACACACACACAAAAAGAAAAGAAAAAGATTGTGTCTATAGCTTTGAGCTAGGCCTCACAGGCTGGGCTCATATCTTCCCTTTTGGGCTGGTCCATAAAACAGACCAAAAAACTTGTGGTTCCTCTTTACAGAAGTGTTGCCCCAGTTAGAACCATGACCCAAAATCTGAGCTAATTCAATCTTGGGAATTGTTTTGACCATCCATCGGTATGGATTATATAGGTTTTGATAGTTTGAGGGCTTTGTTTTGTGAATGGGCTATTGGGCTAAAATTTGGGTTTTATATTAATTGATACAATTTATTGTTAATTTAATGGGCTTGTATTTGTAAGAAGTGGTATTTAATTTTCATGGGTATTGGACCTTGGGCTTTGGGCTGACTATGGGCCCTTAAAATTGTTGGCCTGTTTAAAAAAAAAAAAAAAAATTCTAACACGGTAATTCCTATCAATTGATTTCCCTTCAGATTTCTTTCAAAATCTATCAAACTGAGAAAAAAAAAAACGTAAGGCATAAAAATTAACAAAAGATATATTCATCAGATTTAATGGACCTTTAACTATGTTTTTCTATTTAATACCTTCTTGTAATATTGTTCATTTTTAGACCAATGAAGTTTTTTTTTTTTTTTTCCAACGAGCTTTTGCATAAATCGAATCATGATACTGTAGAATTTCAATTTATAATGTTCACTCTATGGTGATTGTTCATATTACCGCAATAAGATACCCACCAATTATTTATATAGGTTGCATTTCAAACTCATATATCTTATCCGAGTTGGGTTGGGTTCTTGCATCCATGTCCGAGCAAGTTTCACTTCCAAATTTGGTGGCTGCAGTGGAAGCAATTGCAGCATCAGGAGTTGTCACCTTTGCTAAAGAAATTGGTCTCAATTCTATTACGTTGGATGGAGACCCGACAACAATTATTGATTTTTTGAAGAATGACGAGATTTTTGTAGCTGATTATAGGCACTTGATTGAGAAAGGGAAAGACATTGCAAATTCTTTGGCTATTTGTGGTTTTCTCTTATTAAAAGATAGGATAGTTCTACTGTTCATCACATTGTTAGACATGTTAGCAATTTTGAAGTGTGGATGAAAGGTATTCTTCTACCCCTAAATGCTGTAATCTTAGCCAACCTAGCTAGTTTTTAGTAATAAACATGCATCATTTTTCTCCAAAGTTTTTTTTTTTTTTTGGTTAAAAAAAAAATTTAAGCCAACTGAAACAAAAAAATTAAAATAAAATAAATTGCTAAATTAAACATATTCCACTAAAATATGCGTGTCAATTTATTATTGGTCCATTGACGCAAAATAGAGAAGCACCAAACGATACGAACCGGCACGGTTGCACATGTGTGGCACGTGAGTTTAGAGTAATACTAAGCAGGCCCAACACTTTTTAAAAGTAACGAATATGGTCCTCAAAACACAATTTAGTCGAACACTCTTTCTAAATAACTAAAATTTGCTAAGAATTTTGTTAGTTGCCCGGTTAGGAAAGTATATATAATACTAACATCTTGAGTTTTGAAAACTCGAGATCCAAAGTTTTTCAAACTCCTCCTTAGAGTTTTTCATTCGCTGACTCGGACAAATTTGTCGACTCGGATCTCGAGTTTTGAAAACTCGCTAAATAGAACTCGATTTTACAAAACTCGAGTTCTAGTTAACATTTTTCATTTTACCCAGTTTTAGAAACACTCTTTGCACAAACATAAAACCTAAAAACAAAAACACTCTCAACGACTCTCAGTCACACTCACGCCCAAATTTTCAAACTTCCAAAATTTCAAAATCACTCACTCTCACTCCCAAAGCACCGACCCCTGTGCTCTCAGTCTCCACGGGCTGTCTTCGGCTTTGTTTATCTTCGCCGTTCTTCAGTCTTCTGCTGTGTATCTTCGTCGTTCTTCATCTCGCTTGCTAGGTAACAGTTCTCCGTTCCTCTTTTGCTGAATTTATGTTATAGAATTAGGCTTTTTGCATGGTGGGTTACGCATTGTTGGAAATGTAAATGTTAGAACTCATTCTTTGATGTTGTTTGGTAATGGGTTGTTGATAATGAGTGTAGATGCTGTTTTTTTTTTTTTTTTTTTTTGAAATGTTTGCTAGTGGAGATTTTGACTGACCCACACTGTTAAATTTCGTACTATAGACCTTAAGGAAAAGAGAATTTGATAAGTAAAAATCTGGTTTTGTTTAGAATGATCAATGAGGAAGAAGGTTAATAAAATTATTAAAAAAAAAAAAACAGCTCCTCCACGCATGTGCAATTGAAGCACAGACCCATGTATCTGTATGGATTGGCTGACATTTAAACATCAATTGAGGCCAAACTTTTGTAGGATTTGCACTGCAAAGAGCCCAAGAGTAATTATATATTTTATTTTGAATCCATAGTGTTTGATAAAATGCTTGAAAGAGAATTTATAAATTTTATTTCTGACTTGACAATTCTATTAATCATATTTGTTTGTTTTGTATTTTGTTGGGGATTAGAAACAGTGAAATTGGGAAAGTTTATTAAAGCACTTGCATATACTTAGCTTGTGTTCATTTTTTCCCCATGTTATATGCTAAGTAATCAGTCTTGTTTGCTTCTCAAGGATTGGTTGGTCTCATTGTGTTTTCTTTATTGTTGCTCATGCCAATCTTGGTTCTATGGTGTATCAACCTCTAACTAACATGAGTGAAAAAAATTAACATAGGCTACGGGTAAGAAAGTTTTTATTATTTTTAAGTGAATAATTTGAGAGCAAATTTTGGATTAAGGATTATTTGACAATAAATTTTTAAAATAATCACCACAAAGGTACAAATGAAGAACTAAGTGGGTAGAATACATGATGTGCTGTTTTCAGTATAGATTTCCTTGCATGTAGAATAGCATTTCTTTGCCCCCACAGTATTAATGATCTCACAGTACACTTTTTACAGTATGGAGCCTCAGATTGATGAGGAGCCACAGATGTTGGAGCCTGGTCCGCGTATAAGATCATTGTTGACGCGACAATCACATCATCGATCAGAGGACATTTGGAATGGCGAGGTGAAATATCTACTTCTAACAACCGCTTCAATGTTTATGTTATCTTTGACTTTTAGTTAGCAAGTTCTTTGAAAGTGTATTTCTAGTTCTAACAACTACTATAATTGTTATTGATTTTGCAGGACTCGGGCGCACTTACGTGCCGTGGTCGCACTAAGGAGATGGCAAAAATTCAAATGCGAGATGATCGGGTCATTGACATTATCAAGTTGCTAAGGCTTGAAGGATTGTTTAGGGCCCCTTCCAGAGAGATAGATAATTGCCTTATAACGGCCCTAGTGGAGCGATGGCGCCCGGAGACTCATACGTTCCATCTTCCACATGGTGAGATGTCAATCACCCTACAAGATGTGGAGGTCATTTTTGGACTTCCTATAGATGGTGAGGTCTTGGTTGGGCCGACTGCCGTGATCGATGGAAGTTGGAGCACTCTTTGCATGGAGTTGCTTGGTTTTATGCCGGCGAATGACAACAAAACTTTGGTAGGTCAAAGAATTCTCATCAGCCGCCTTCTTGAGGCCATTGCAGCGCCACTACCTCATGATGCAACAGAGAATGAGATACACAAGTATGCCCGGTGTTATATTTTAGCGCTACTAGGAGATAAGCTTTTTATGGACAAGTCGGGAGATAGGGTGCATCTTATGTTTTTGGAGCAACTGCAGAACGTTCGTGATCCGCCACAGTATAGTTGGGGCAGTGGTTGCTTGGCTTGGTTGTACAGAGAGTTGTGCCGGGCAAGCGAGAAAGGGGCATTGCAGATTGGTGGGGCATGCACCTTGATCCAGTATTGGGCATGGGCAAGGTTGCCATTCTTGTGCCCGAGGATAGAGCCTCCACCTGGAGGTGATTATGGCCCGTGGCCGTATGCTCCACTTGCCGTTAAGTAAGTATTTTTTATTTTTTTTTTTTTTTGTATTTTGTATTTTTTTATATTTAGTGTGTTATGCAATGTACTTTTCTTAGTAACTAAGTAGCTACTTATCTTATGTTATTCGCTCGTAACTGTAGGTGGGTGCGGGTGCCAGGCTCGAAGAGTAGGCCATCGGAGATGGCTTTGGTCTACTATCGTGAGCAATTAGTTACAATGCAGCCGAACCAGGTAATAACCTTCAAAAGTTACCTGGTTCATTATGTTAATTTTCCTTAAGAATATGATTGCTTCATACTTTAACATATATGTCGTATTCTCCCTCGTTTCACATTTTAAGATGTTATGATAATTGTTTTTTGTTTCTATTGTAGATTGTCTGGCAGCCATACGAGGCACACTTTGCCCACCTGCCTGACTTCTGCGTTGCAGGGAGGGGTACGTGGACAGCAAGGGTGCCGCTTGTGTGTTTTTGCATAGTGGAGGCACATCACCCAGACCGTGTCCTTCGTCAGTTTGGGTTGGCGCAAGAGCGGCCTGAGCATGTTGTGTATGATGAAAGGCTACATAGAATAGACTTGCGTGGGAAGGTGGAAAAGAATTGGAGGCAGGAGCATGAACCATATATCATTTCATGGAATAGCAGAGAACAACGAGTTTGTCATGCACCTCCTCAGACTGGTGAGATGGCCCGCGATCATGACTATTACCAGTGGTACCGTCCGGTCACTCGAACGTATATTGACCGCAACAGCGCTAGATTACATCAGATGGTAATGTGTTCTAATTATATTTTATTGGTTGCTTTGTTTTTTCTTTAGTACATGTACGAACGTAGAATCAATTGATTTCTTCTTTCAACAAATTTGGTTTGATCTTACTGACATCCAATTAAAAAGAGTTTTTGTTGCATATAGTATCATAATAAAACTTGAATTTTTTAGTTTAAATGAGTATTTAAGTATATTAATAAGTACGATATCATGCATTCTATAATTGTTACATATATGTGGAAAATTCTGATTGTACTGGTTCTTTCTTTGTTTCAGATTGAAAGTCATTTAGCGTTGTTGAATTGGCTTCCTGTAGGCAGCCGAGAACACAACCATGTCCGGCGCATCCTACATAATGTGGCTGGACTTGGTGGTGATCCTACAGCCACTGGGCAGGCAACCAACCGTAGTGCGACTGAACCAGCAAGTACTGCAGCCCCAAGCACAAGTGCAGCACCCGTACGTACACCGACCCGTGGTCGGCGTGATACTGCAAGCCCAAGCACAAGCACAGCTAGGGGTCGTGGTCGGCTTGCTACAGCAAGCCCAAGCACAAGCACAGCTAGGGGCCGTGGTCGGCCTGTTACAGCAAGCCTAAGCCCAATTCCAGCTAGGGGTAGTGGTCGGCCTGCTACAGCAAGCCCAAGCAGAAGTGCAGCTAGGGGCCGTGGTCGGTGTGCAACAACCCCTCGGGTTGTAAGTAGTCCTGAGATACCTGCTCCCATCTCGCACGCATCTCCCCAACCTGAGGTCCCTCCACCCATCCCAGTTGCATCTCCTCAGTCCGAGGTCCCTCCACCCATGGTAGATGTATCTTCTCAGGCTGAGGTCCCTTCACCCACCCCACCTTCGCAGCCCAGTCCCTTCACCCCTCCTATGCACCCTGAGACACCCTTACACCCACCCACCAGCTCCAGTGCACTCACTTTACCCATGGACCCACCCAGTATTGAACCCATGACAATGATCCCCACTCCTGGCCTATACATAGAGCATCGTGACCCACCTACCTCATCCTTATCTGACCCTTTAGGACCTCCGGTAGGGATTGACCCACTACAGCCAGATATTGATGTACCGGACGAGCATCCCCCTCATCAGCCGTCACCCCCACGAGGTAGACCGCAACGTGCTAGAAGAGCACCCACTTGTGGGACAGGTGGACACAAAATAGGACACAAAGGTAGCTCTATGGTACGATAACATTAATTATAATGTTTTTGCCTATTTTGCAATATGCTATTTATTATTATAATTACACCGAATATTGATTGTATGCACCTAATGTCTTTGCAGCACGATGATGAGCCTAAGGCTGATGCTCCGCAGCCTCCTCCCCCGCCCAAACATTGCACGAGGGTTAACAAACGCAAAATTGGTGAACATTGAAAATAAGGTTTGTTAAAGATGCATGCAGCAAATTACTTTGTGTTATGGATGGTGCATGTGAGATGTATGTCATAGTCAATTCTCAAGAAGTGTTTATACCATATACCATACATTTATACCATGTGAGATCTAATTAACTTAAGTAGCTTCTGAACAAGCTCATACTTGGTTGATATGAAAATGAACCAAGCTTTTGAACATGTAATCTAGTTTGGTAACGTGCTTGGCTTGTGTTTGAAAGAAAATTAAACAAACAACCTTCAACTTTTAATACTTGGCTTAGCTCAATGCGTTTACAGCCCTAGTTATAAGTACTTTAAAACTTATCTGGTCTTTGTTTCCAATTTTGAGTAAAAGTTCGAATCAGCAGTTCCTAAATCTTACAACTACTACATATCTTTTTAAATTTTCTAATATCTGTCCTCTAATATATCTTTTCTCAGATAGTCATATCTGGAAAAGAAGTACACAGTCTTCAAAAGGGCAGCACGATATTGAGATTTTATTCTGTTTGTTTCTGAGTTGCTAATGATTTACTAGTGTTATGAGTAGTAGTCTATGTCTTCATGTGTCATCTTGAGCTGAAATCCTAGTTTTTGAGAACTTTAAATTTGCATTTCTTTAGGAGTTGTGTATATATCATGTGTACATAATGGTCCTTCCCTTTTGCAATAAGTTACATATTGTTTTACATTGTCATTCCTGAGATTGCTGGCTGCTTCTAACAGGTTGGAAGAGTTGGTAGGTTCGGCACCAAAGGGCTTGCAATTACGTTTGGTAGGTTCGGCACCAAAGAGTTGGACGTTATCAATAATGTATGGCATCCAGTATTTTACTTTTTATTGTTTTGTTGCTCAATGTTGGTGGATCTAATTTTCTTTGGTTGGATGGTTAACTAAGGCTAGATATGGATAGATAATTTTAGTATATATGAAGGTTTAGTCATTTTAAAAATTGGTAAGTCATTGTATTGATGCTCATTTGTTGTATTCATGTTCACATTAACATTGTGGTCATTGGCCACGTTGAGTCTGGGACGTCGACCACCACTGGTCACTTCATCTACAAGCTTGGAGGTATTGACAAGCGTGTTATTGAGAGGTTTGAGAAGGAAGCTGCTGAGATGAACAAGAGGTCATTCAAGTATGCCTGGGTGCTTGACAAGCTCAAGGCTGAGCGTGAGCGTGGTATCACCATTGATATTGCCTTGTGGAAGTTTGAGACCAGCAGCTACTACTGCACAAACCCGTGAGCATGCTCTCCTTGCTTTCACCCTCGGTGTCAAGCAAATGATTTGCTGCTGCAACAAGGTATGATGAATGCCATCATATATTTTTCTTTCTTCCTCACTCATGCATTACAGTGCTGGAATTTAGATCTATGGTTTCGCTTGGCTTTGATTGCAGGAAGAACTCAGCAGGCAAAACCCTGAAACTACTTTCAGGATCATGCTATCTGCCTCATCCTGATAAAGAAGACACTGGTGGGGAGGATGCACACTTTATCTGTGTTGATGAACAAGCAATTGGGGTGGCAGATGGTGTTCGTGGCTGGGCAGATCTAGGCGTTGATGCTGGACAGTATTCCCGGGAACTCATGTCCCATTCAGTAAATGCTGTTAAAGAGGAGCCCAAGGGTTCAATTGATCCTGCTAGGGTCCTGGAGAAAGTTCACTCAATCACTACAGCCAAACGGTTCCTCAACAGCATGCATCATAGCACTCACAGACGAGGTATATTCTTCTTCCATTTTAGCCATTCCTTTATGCCTGTCTCTAGTTTATGGATTTATTTGGCCATTTTCCTGAAAAACCATTAAATTATTTTTTAAAAGACATTGTGTAATTGTAGCCTGACTTGTTAAAGGTATTGGAGTTTACTTATCATGCTAGTTTGCAGATTATTTTCTTATTACTTCTTTTGGATTTGTCTGCTGATTTATGTCTTGGTGTACGATCATGATAATCTCAGTTTATGATAATCCAGTAAGGCAGTAAGTTTCATCGGTTTTTTCAGAATTAAAATGATAAAAACTCAGGGTTGTGTTATGTGTTGAGGAAGTAACATTAAAATTTACTGAACAATATGTATGCTCGTGAGCACTGACATTCACAGGAGTGACTTGAGGTGGCACAGTGGACTTGTAACACTTGTTGGTTCATACTGATTCCAGTAGGCTTGAGGTTAATGATAAAAGGCAAAAAGGGTTTAGTTTTGAAAATTTTAGTTGAATTTGGACAGCAACAAATGTTTGTGTATTAAGGTTGATTAAAATGAGTTGACTGATGGCTGAAAAGGTGAATACTTTTGGGTTTTAGGGTCTCAAAGGGTGTTAGGTTAGGGACATGGTTGGGGCTGTATTTTATCAAGAAAGGACAATCACTGGGGATGAACACTGCCTTTAAGCAGTAATGGTGCAGCAGTCAGCAGAAAAGAAGAGTATATAGCAGTCAGCAGAAAAGAAGAGAGCTTGGTTTCTGGTTTTGAATAGTTTGCAGCTTTGATTATACACATGTTTGCAGCTTTGAATAGTTTCTGGTTTTTGCTACTATGCATGTTTTGTTATTTGAACAAAGGCCACTTGTTGATCAAGAAATTATTTGAGCATTCTAATTTTTAATTATAAGGGCAAGAGATACATATATGGGGCTTATTGGATTGGATTAGATTTAGATTGATTGGAGTAAGTTGATGGGGTTTTCTGTTGGGTCCCAAGCTCTTTTTTTTTTTTTTTTTTTTTTTTTTTTTTCTATTTTTTGTTTTCTGATGGATGTGCATCATTTCTTGTGTTACATGTGTTGATGGGTTGAATTTAATCTTATTTTATTTCATTGAAGCTTGGGTTGGATTTGGCTTTGGTATTGGCTCATGACTGTTTTGCATTGCAGAGAAGGACCAGCTGCATTACCATACATTGGAGTTGGAGACCATAAACAATGATCAAAGGGTTGAAGATGATGTCCCCCCTGATTTCTTGTGAAGCTTGTTCCACATTGTGCTGTGCATCCTCCTTTCTCTCATACACACTAGGATGTGAATTGCGTCCATGTAACATGTTGTGTTTGGAAGTTTAGATGGAAAGAAGTGAAAATACTTCTCTTTTTTGTTTAGATGTTTTGAAAATTGGAAGAGAAGAGAGGAACAGATACCTTAGCCTTACAGTAAGGACTGGGTTCTTTCTATTAAGCTATCCATAGAAGGTCTAAGTGTTTGTTTTTTGATTTGCTTAAGGTGTCATGTGAGACTTATTTATTTTCATAAGCAGCTATGGAGTTTTAGGTCTGTTCAACAGCTGCCCGGATTTTTGCTATTTACATTTATAGTTATCAAGTCTTGTGTGTTTTCAATTGAACAATTTTTCTTGCTGCATCTCTACTGATATGTTCTTTAAGGTTCACAGCTTTTAGTCTTTATTATAGATCTTGCCTGGTTCAAGAATTGTTTTAGGAAGAATATACCTTATTTTTGAATTGTTTGATGAATGAAAACTGTTCAAGAAATAAAGAAAAAAGATTTTGATTTTGATTTGGACTTAATATTTTCTTGTATTGTATCGAGTTCAAAAGCTTGACATTGAGCTTAAACATAAGCTCCACTTGAAAAAGCTCATACCTCAACTTCAGTTAAAACAATATGATTTTGATTTGGAAAAAATGATGGCAAACAGTTTCTATATTCAAAAGGAAATTATGGGTAATTTTTTTATGAAATAGTAATAACCAAAAAAAAAAACAAAAAAAAACTTGGGCAAATCCCCTGTTCAGGCACAAGGATTGCCCAATTTTGCCCTGTTTTTCCCAGTAGCACTCGCGTTTACAAAACTCAAGTTGTTTGGAAAAATTTTTTTTTTAAACATTTGGGCAAATCCCCTGGTCAGGCAGAAGGGTCGCCCTGTTTTGCCCAGTGGAACTTGAGTTTACAAAACTCGAGTTCTTTGGAAATTTTTTTTTTTTTTTAAATTTGGGCCAAATCCCCTGTTCAGGCAGAAGGGTTACCCTGTTTTGCCCTGTTTTTCCCAGTGGAACTCGAGTTTACAAAACTCGAGTTCTTTGGAAATTTTTTTTTTTTTAAAATTTGGGCAAATCCCCTGTTCAGGCAGAAGGGTTGCCCTGTCTTGCCCTGTTTTTCCCAGTGGAACTCGAGTTTACAAAACTCGAGTTCTTTGGAAATTTTTTTTAAAAAAATTTTGGGCAAATCCCCTGTTCAGGCAGAAGGGTTGCCCTGTCTTGCCCTGTTTTTCCCAGTGGAACTCGAGTTTACAAAACTCGAGTTCTTTGGAAATTTTTTTTTTTAAAATTTTGGGCAAATCCCCTGTTCAGGCAGAAGGGTTGCTCTGTTTTGGTTCGTTTTTCCTAGTAGAACTCGAGTTTACAAAACTCGAGTTCTTTGGAAAATTTTTTTTTTTTTTTTAAATTTGGGCAAATCCCCTGTTCAGGCAGAAGGGCTGCTCTGTTTTGTCCTGTTTTTCCCCAGTGGAACTCGAGTTTACAAAACTCGAGTTCTTTGGAAATTTTTTTTTTTTTTTAAATTTGGGCAAATCCCCTGTTCAGGCAGAAGGGTTGCTCTGTTTTGTCCTGTTTTTCCCCAGTAGAACTCAAGTTTACAAAACTCGAGTTCTTTGGAAATTTTTTTTTTTTTTTTAATTTTGGGCAAATCCCCTGTTCAGGCAGAAGGGTTGCTCTGTTTTGTTCTGTTTTTCCCAGTGGAACTCGAGTTTATAAAACTCGAGTTCTTGGCAAATTTTTTTTTTTTTTAAATTTTGGGCAATTCCCCTGTCCAGGCAGATTGGTTGCCCTGTTTTGTTCTGTTTTTCCCAGTGAAACTCAAGGGTATGAAACTGAAATTCTACTAGGAAATTTTTTTTTCCCCTAACACAGTTAGGCAAATGAGGAGCTGAAATATGCACAGAAATTACATCAAAAGGCGTTCTCACTAAGCACCAAGCACCAAGATATAGAAACTGTTACGCTCTATTCATAACTATAGTTTTACAATGCAAATGCATTTGCATCACAACAAAAGGCATTCTCAATACATCAACATTCTAAACACACGCAACCATGCTTAATTTGCAATTCTAACCATACTACCCAAATCACAATCTTCATAGAGGTACATTGGATAGAGAAGTATAAGTACATTCAACAAAAACCAAAAAATTAAATTTGCCAATGTAACGTAGTCACTTTTCCCAAATTCAGCAGTTCGCACAACAAAAAGGTCGTCCATGGAAGCATGTCTGCAAAATGTAGACTAATCACGTTAGGAGAGAAGATAGTAAACATTAGTTAAGTTAAGGGTAGAATGAACAACAATTATTTAACAAATGCATAATATTTTCCCATCTACGTACCTACTGTGGAGCATTACTACTTGTGGAAGCACCACGGGACTGCGGACATTTTCTACGGTTATGCCCGGAAGCATGACACAATCCACATGTTTGCTTGGGTTGACTCTCTATCAAATCTACGTCCTCCCTCCGCCATCCCGACCCTCGATCCTTATTCCTCACTCCGTCCATCTCATTCCTTATTCTTGATTTCACTGGTCGACCTTTGGCCCGCAACAATGCTGGATTAGGCAACCACTTTGGCCCTACAGGATCACTCCACAATGATTGTGACTTAGGAATCACAAATGCATGCTTATAAGTGTTAAGGGCATTGTCCAACCCGTAACATGGGTGAATATATGCAGTCGAATCAATATTTAAATAGTCACATACTCTAATTGCATATGAACACGGGATCCCTATGTTTTGCCATTTCCCACAACTGCATGTTCTTTCCCGTATCCGAACTTCATAACTGTGGTTTCCCCCTCCTGGGCGACACGTGAATGAAGTAATTATCTGATATATCATCTGCTCGTTGGAAAATGGCTTGATATAGTGTTTCTCGGATTTAAGCTTATTTGCTTCCCACTTCTCAAAGGCATATTGACTCCACTTATTACCCTCTGACAGGCGATTGAGGTATTCTTTGTGCCGGTCGTGGAAATATTGAACAAGTTTGGACCAAGTGAACTCAACCAACGCGGCAATAGGAAGGCCCCGTGCACCTTTTAGTACACCATTGAAGCACTCTGATATATTGGTTGTCATTGCCCCAAAACGTCTCCCACCATCATGTGATTGGGTCCACATATCCACAGACTCGCTGATTAGGTATGTGTATGGAAGATAATCTTGATTCTTTTCCTTCCCATCCTTCCCTGTCACCTTCTTCTTATTCCGAATGGCCTCCATTTCCACCTGCTTAATGGACTCCATTATGGTATTAAATTTAACTACCTGAGTAGCATATCCTGCTTTCAAGCAAGCTGACTTTAGAGTCGAGTTCTGAAAATGTGTGTTGAAGTTGCTAGCAACATGTCGAAGGCAATATCTATGAAATACCCGTGTTCGTCCATCATCCCCTCTAGGCCAGTTTGCAATGGCGTTTTTGATACCGAGATGTCGATCAGAAATTATGCAAATGCCTTCGTTAGGTATCACGTGGCCAATCGTATCTCTGAGGCATTGTAAAAACCACCTCCAACTGGACCCTGACTCACAATCCACAATAGCAAAGGCAAGAGGGAATACCTTGTTGTTAGCGTCGGTTGCCATTGCAACCAACAACTTTCCCTGATATTTACCATATAGATGGGTCCCATCAATACTAATAACCGGCTTGCAATATTTGAATCCATCAATGCTTGGACCGAAAGACCAAAACACATAATTCAAAAATACAGTGTCATCTTCATCGGTGGATGTCGTACGATAGAACACCTGGGTAGTTGGATCCTGATCAATGTATGCCATAAGCAACTTTTGCAACCTTTGGTAAGACTCTTCCCAATTCCCAAATAGCTTCCCAATCGCCTTTTGTTTCGCATCCCATACCTTGTAGTAAGAGGGCTTATGGCCCTCATATTTCGACTCTATCATAGATCTGAGATACTTAATTGGGGTAGTGTGATCCTCACTTAACTGCTTAAGGATGTCTGCTACAATAAATTTACAATTCATCATTCTACCATCATTTCGCACTCCAACCCGTATACACGTGTGAAGACCCTTGTACACGGTGACCATCCATAGTCCCTGGAGATTGGGCTTCATGACTGCGCACACATACCACCTGCATGACTCATCCACGCATTTTGCACAAAGTTTTGTTACGGTTGACCTACTGATGAAAAAATGTTTGTTTTCCTTGAGGGCACAAACTGTTAATACACGTTGCACCTCCTTTTTATTGGCAAAAGTCAAGCCTTTGCACAAATTCATCCCCTCTCTCCAAGTAGACACAAATGGTGTCTCAATATGTGAAGGATCAGCCATATTTTCCCAAGTATTTGCAGAAAATGATAAGGCAGGAGGTGCATAGGTAGGGATTGTGTCCATAATGTTTTGGACACTAAGAACATTGTCTGCATCAAGTTCATTACCGTCCAATGTCTCATCATCATCAATGTCCCTCTCAAAGTCCCTAAAGTCCCCTCTCTCAATCATGTCTTCAATCTCATCACCGTCAATGTCAGTACTCTCATCAACATAGTCGTCGTCATCATCGTCATCGTCATCGTCATCCGCATCATCATTCTCATTCTGATCCCCATCCTCATCCTCATCATCATCAGCATGCACATCATCATGCTCTACATGTGTAAAGTACTCATATTGAGCATCTGGAACTATAGCCTGTAAACTTGTTTGTGTTTGTTGGATTTCCTCAATACGAACTTCTGCACGCGGCTCTAATTGTATGTACAACTCGATATTAGTTACTTCAGATATTCTCTCCAACTTGTCAAACATCATTTTCACATGTTTGTCTGTTTCTATCGGCATATACTTGTAATTAATCCGGTGCTTCAGGATTTCATTTGGCATACGATAAGTAATTTGTATGTTGTGCACAGCAAGATTCTCACACAACTCTTCCATAACCATCATCTTCAATTCGTCAAGAGTCTTCAACCTACGATCAATTTGGGTGTAATAGCTCTTAATACCCGGCCCTTCAAATGGCAATCCCTTGTTCGCATTGGCATTCTTCAGCGGACCACCGTAGTATAAGATTATATCAATTTCAGGCATTGTGAACCTATTAAAGTCAAGTGACTATGTTAGTTAAAAAACATTTTGAAGTCACAGAAACAATAAATACATACTATGTTACCAAAAATCTTTCAATATTTTTTCATTTTCAATTGATAATTATGTTTATTATGTACGTTAAAGAGCATTAAAACAAAAAAAAAAAAAAAAAAAACAACTTGAAGTGCAGCTAAGATGAACAGGGTGACATGTACAAGAAATGATAGTACAAAACATGACTGCATCCATTATAAGTTTGAGATAGCAATTAGCAGCAAGATGAAAGCTCAAAGACAATTGGTTCAGCGGGGAAAAAAAGGGAATGAATACCAACGAGAAATGATATATCCAAGTTCAAGGGACTACAATGACAACTGAAAAAGGTTCAAATATAATTTTGTTCTTAAAACAAAAGTAAAATGTTCAAACTTGGTTCAAGCTCAAACGAAGCCTACAAACAATGTTTGAACTCAAGCTTGTCAAAATGTGTAAAAGCTTAAGCTCAGCTTGTTCAACTTAATTCATTATTCACGCCAATCTTGAGCTCAATATAAAGCTCATGAGCTTAAGATCCTACACAAATACATTATCACACCCATTTTAAGCATATTCTTAGGCCTACTTCATTTGGAAGAGGGTTCTCTCAACTCCCAATGAATGAAAAAACTTACTATGATACGAGTCTATTTTGCAAGCCCATATATAACTTATTAATAAGCCCATAAACGAGCCTAGGCACAACTTGTTTTTTATCAAGCCCTATTGGTCACGAGCCTATTCATTAACCTTCTTTTTTTTTTTCTTTTTTTTTGCTTGGGCTCTGCTCATTCATAACCCTATTGCCTAGTTTACAGCTTACAAGGAAGACAAAAATGTATGTAAGGTAACAGAAGATAGCCATATCATATGCTTTATAAATTCCTTTTTCAATATGGCTATTAATTTATTAGGTATAAGGTCTGTCTTCTTTTTTTCTTTTTCTTTTTTTTTTCTTTTAAACTTACTTGTTAAGTTTCAATAAAATTTTGAGAATTTTAAAATCAAATTTAAAATTTGTTTCAATTATTTTGATAATTTATCATAATATTTTATTTTAATATAATACAATTTACATTAAATATCATCCTTCTATCAAGTAGCTTAATATGTGTTTGTATTTCGATACTTTAATGTAGATGAAGCTCTATTTAAAATGTCAAGTGACTCACTAAAATTTGGAACTATTTTAAAATAAATTTATCTTTTACATAGAATTTTTAATTAATCCATACATCGCATGTATATACAACATTATATTGAATAAAAGACTATAAATCCTAAATCATAAAACTTTTACAACTGGTACTGAATTTTTAGGAATTCTAACAGGAATTTGGTCCTACTGGTATGATACATAATAAAATAGAAAAAAGGTAGTTGAATGCATAATATGAAGTTGATTTCAATCAATGGAGAATGAATAACTCTTCTGCATTATGTTTTTGACAGGCATGTAAAATTGGAATCATGTTAGTATGCAATTCATGTAAGACAATTTTAGTTTATCTTGTAGTAAACTAGTAATAGATCACCTTCTTTTTTTTTAAATTGATTACTCATAAAGACACATTTTTTGCATTATCAGATCCAGTGACTTGTAAACTTTTAAGAAAGCTGCATTTCAAACAATCAATCTATTTGGTAGCATCAGGACACAACCCATAGATCCATAGAAATAGAAGTATTTCCATTACAAAAACTTAAAGACAGCTATATTCAGTCCATAGGATAAAATATAAAAGGAAACCAGGCTTCACAAACTTACCCACACCCATAGACAACTAATACCCAAATACAATAACAATAAAATCAAAAAACCCTTACCTGAAATATGAAATTCTTGAGAGGGAAGAGCAATGAGAGAGAGGCAATGTGGTGAGTAAGAGAGTGAGAGGCAATGTGGTGAGTAAGAGAGTGAGTGAGAGTTATGGGCGAGTAGTGAGAGTTAGAGTTAAAATTTTTATGCTCTGTTTTTCGGACTGGTGGAGGAATTATATTCAGTAAAACTCGAGTTTATAAAACTCGAGTTCTATAACTCGATTTTTAAAAACTTGAGATTTATTGTCTGCATTTTAGACAGTTATTTTTAAATGATCTCGAGTTTTGAAGACTCGAGTTATAGGAACTCGAGTCTTATAAACTCGAGATCCAAGTGGACAACTTGTCCAGTCAGCAATTGGTCCGTGAAGCGGTGGAGTGAGATTAAAAACAGTATCTCGAGTTTCTAAAACTCGAGATGCTTAGTTTCCTTTATAGCTTCACGCGTTGTCTAACTAACTAAATAACACCCTTACCCAGGGTTATTCTGCACATTTCCCCCAATTTAGTCCCTAAACAGAGTGACGGACGTTACTCACTTTTTAACTCTCCCTTCTCTTTTCTCCTCTCTGACTTAAACATCTCTTCTCTCTTCGCACTCTTATCTCAAACCTCTCTTCTCTCTCAAATCACCACTATAACCACGCCGAAACATCATCATCGAGACCTACAGCCACCGATCAACGGTTAATCTGAGTTTTCCGCTACTGTATTTAAGGTTTGGCTTGAGGTAAGTTTGGTTGCAAGGTTTGATTTGGTATTTTCTGTGGTTTTTTTATTTTTTATTTTTTATTTTGAATTAGTGGTTGTGGTTTTCTGTTTGTGGGTCTCGCTAATGACGGGTTTAGGTTTGAGAAGAGGTGGGTTTTATTGAATTTTCTAGTGTTTTTGGGGTGGGGTCTGGTTTGATTTGGGTGGCTGTGACCGTGGGTCTGCGGTGGTTGGGTTCCTATTTATGAATTTGGTTTTGTGGTTGTGAGCTTTGTAATGATGGTGGTGAGGCGGTGGTTGTGGTGGGTTTTTTTTGGGTGCGATTGGAGTTCGAACTATGGGTTATGTTGTGAATCAGGGCGTCTATGGTTGTGGACCTGCGGTGTTGTGGTTTGGTAGTTGTGAGTCTTCGCCGTCTGAGTTTTCGTCACAGTGGTAGTTTGAGAGAGAAGGGGTCTGAGATAGAGTGAGAGAGACGAGAGAGAAGAAACAGAAAGAGAACAAGTGAAAAACTACCTTTACTAACGCCGTTTAGGGACTCAGTTGTGCTTAGGGACTATATTGGTTAGTTTTGAGAAGCTGTGGACCTGCTTGGCATTAGTCCAAACCTCAGGGGTAGTTAATGAAATTTACCCTTTTTATTTATTTTGAAAACTTAACACGCACTCTCTGATCTGTTATATTTCTCTCTCTTTATTTCTTTCTCTCACAGTTTTCACTGCACTTTTACGCGAAAGTGCTCAAACCCTTCACTGAAACCCCCGCCGGAGCTCAGATCTACTCGCCGGACAATTCGCCGATATCTCCAACGGTATCCTTTCACATCTCCTTCTCTCAATCGCTGCATATATATAATGCGTATGTATTCGTATTTTTATTAAATTTCATCTCTATATATATTTTTGGATTTGCAGTTGAAGATCTGTGTGTGTTTGACAAAAGCCAGATGAATTATGAATTTTCTCTCTTAGATTTTGCAGATTTAATGAATTAATGGTTATTTAATTTTCACTCGGAAATGAACATAGGTTTTAGTTTCATTTTGGTACTGTAGGTGTTGTATTTAATGGCCAATTTTTTTTTTTTTAAAATAATTTTTGGATTGCATCAATTTGTTATTAATCTGTTTTGGAAAAGAAAAATGAAAAAAAGGGTTTGGGATAGGAAGAATAAGGTTGTGAAATGAGAAGAATGTTGTTGTGTATTGAATTACGGCGAATGTATTTGGGTTGAAAAGGGGTTATGGTAATATGTTGGGTGAGATTTTTAAGCGATACGATGACAATAAAAGCAAAACCTTAGTCCCAATACTATGAGACTAGTCGCAGGAGTTGGGGTAGTGGGGATTTAAATGTAGGTTCTCCTAAGGAGTAGAATTAGATAGTGGGAGAAAGTTGTTTAACTATTTGGGAACTAAATAGGATATAGCAGATTTGGGTTTTCTGCGAAGAGCCTTATAGCTTAGTGGGCATTACTTGGTCTCCCTTATGAAGAGAACCAAGATTTGTATCTCCCCTTCCCCACTTATTGTAACAATTTAATTATTAAAAAAAAGAAGAAAAGAACAGATTCTGGTTTTCATGAGCTGGGTAGGTAGCTTTTAGAGTTTTAGTTTTATGCTTCATTTTAAAATTGTGACTCACTGTGCTGACATTTATCGGAAACTGAAAATTTTGGCTGTGAAATTTAGCATTAGTAGCCTCCTTGGATGACTTAAACTTGAGCTGTGCTTTTGGGTGCAATTGTGACCTTGTTTTTTGTTGGGTTCAATTACAGAAATGTACAACAATGTGGGGACCCAGCCTGGGGTGCCAAGACCACCAGTAAATGCAGCAAATGCTCCACCTAATCCATTTGGGAATGCATTTTATGGAGCTGGTTCTGGGCTTATCAGAGGTGGATTGGGTGCATATGGAGAGAAAATTTTAGGATCGAGCTCTGAATATGTGCAAAGCAATGTAAGTGGCAAATAATGTTATGATTTAAGACAACATTCTTGTTTGAGTTTTCAAGGGATATAATATTATGATAACATGAATGTTGTCATGTTGGTATTATCAAGTTTGTTCTCAGTCTTTTATTATTTGTGTATCCGTATGATGGATTAGAATGCACTTAAGCTCTAGAGGACACTGTTAGTGCGGTTGTTGAAGTTGTCAATTAGACTTCTAGTTTGCAACTATTTTTGAGGGAAATCAACATCTTTTTAATGTAATATGCCAAAGCTTAGGCGAAATTATGGTACTGAAGTACATACCCTATGATCTGAATGATCTTGGGAGCTGTAGAATTGGCAAAGTTTGAACTTTGTCTTTTAAAACTGTCCATGCAGGGATAGTGTGATCTTCCATATAAATTCCAAAGAAAATTAAAAATTTCATTAGTTACTTTCCTTTTCAAATCAAAATATATGACTGCCTTCCTCTTTAACATTTGTCAGGGAAAATATAACACACCAAAAGTAATACTTAAAAATATATCACAATCACAACCATCAACAAACTCTTAATCTTAACAAATTCAGGATTGGGTTTATAGATATTGTTTCAATCAATCTGGGTTAAGCCAGGGTCAGGCGTATATATTCCTGTTATTCTGTCCCACTAAGCTCATATACTCCATTACCTCCTTCACTACTTCTACCCTTGTTATTTTCGACCTTCCTTTGCCCCATTTCTCTCCAACTTGAAGTTGAAACCTAAAACATTTCGAAGTCATTTTTATTTAAGTTGTACAAAATACATCAAAATTATATTTATTATTATTATTATTATTATTTTTTTTTTTTATGGATACCTAGGAATCAAGTTTGCCAGGAATTATCCCAAAGCAAGAGAAAACAAAACCTGGGAATCAGTACCAAGCTAACAAAGGAAAAACTCCAACAATAAACTTTATTACTCAAGCAAATTGTAAAACAACACTGATCCCTGGATTCTTTAAATAGAGTTCCAAACTTATTATCCTATTAGGAAAAGAAAATAGTTTTACTAACCTAGTAAGAAAAGGAATTAAATTCCCTAAGCAAATAGGAAAAGAAAACAAGGTTTAACCAATTACATAACTTAAAGAAATTAAACAAATTGTAGACACCAGTTGCTTAACCCTTAGGCCATACGTAGGCTCCATCCATAATGCTACTGGTTGGGCCATTTTCTTCATGCCTGTGTGTCCATATTACATTAGTCTGCATAATTGGAGGCCTGTATCTAGTGTCTGCACCAATAACTGTCATAAAATCATTGAGTTTGTCCCTTAAATATCTGGGTTCTCTTATGTGAAAGTACTTTTTTTGTCAGTTGCATTCTTGATACATGTTTGTCCTCTATATTGATATTTTGTTTCGAACTAAACAGATAAGTAGGTACTTCTCGGATCCCCAATACTATTTCCAAGTGAATGACCACTATGTGAGGAACAAATTGAAGGTTGTTCTGTTTCCATTCCTGCACAGGGTAAGCAATGTTCATGCTCTGTTTTCTTGTAGCAAACTTTTTCTTTCCATGGTAGTTATATCTTTTTTGCTTATTTTCCTTTTCTCCAGGGCCATTGGACCCGGATAACTGAGCCAGTAGGGGGCAGGCTGTCTTATAAGCCCCCAATTTATGATATAAATGCACCAGACCTCTACATTCCATTTATGGCATTTGGTACCTACGTTGTTCTTGCTGGCTTCTCATTGGGTCTTAATGGAAAGTATGTGACTGATTTTTTTTCTTTTCACTGTAATAATTAATCTTCCTCTTTTATTCCATATCACAGGAAATTAATTTTCCCTCATTCTGTTAGCATTCAAAGCGAACACATTTGTGTGTGGTTGTCTGTTGCTCTTTCTTTTCAGTGTCTTTTATTATTAAGTTTGTTAGGTCTCTCATCTACAACAAAAAACATGTACTATGTAGTAGTCATATTCTGTTCCCCCTCTTTCTAGTATCACATTTTCAAGTTTTTGTGGTCACAGTTTAATTCACCATATCATTGTTGTATGATATGATAAGCATTGAATTAGTTCCTCTCCTCAGAATTGGTAGCTGTTTTAGTTTAAAAAATTATTGAGTATTTCCAAAGTGGTGATATTAATAGTCACTATGGCACTATTATTCAAGCTATTTTCATTTTAAAGCTTAACATCTATACAGAAAAGGCATAGTTTGTAAATGACAGAGATGTCTTCCTGCGATGGCATTTATGATGGTAGAGTTGGTAAGAGGTGGTTCTGCCTGTTGGCAATGGCAATCACCATAGCTTCTATTGTGAGCTTTGGGATTATAAATGTGTAAGCATGTCTTCTTTTATTTATTTATGTCTCTGCTATAGGGCTCGTGTTTTTGTTTTGTCCTCCGAGTTTCAGCAAAAGCTGGAATAGCTTCACGGGTTATGCCCAAAAATATGTATAGATTTATGTTCTTTTCATTGAATATCCTTGTGTTAGAAAGGAACTTGGAACTGTGAATTGGAGTACCAAATACCAAATGGGTCTGATACAGCTCAGATTTGGACCCCTTTAGCAGGCCAGACAACCTTGTTTTACGGATTGGACCATATGTTCTCCCAAGACCTGCATGTTATTGGGGTAGACGTTACCATTTGCAATCAATCATAAAACTTGTATAGTTATGAAGTTTCACTAAGTAGAAGTGTTGATTGACAATTGATTCCACCTCCTGCAATTGAGGGAATCTTGAATTGTCCTCTTCTGGTTTGTTGTAGAAATCTTCTGGATATGACAATTTCTTCTGTTTACTCTTAAGTAGCAGTTGTAGGATTTGTATGCATTGTGTTGCTTTGATTCTGGATAGCCACCCAACTCTCATCATCATCATTATGCAAATTCTAATTCAGTGCCTTCAGATTTAGATTTACAGTTATAATTTGGTTGTAGTCTCCTTTTAATGTTATAAAGTTAAACTCAAATTGTTTAATTTTCATAATAATTTGTTGCTCAATCCCTTTATTTCCTTTTTCTCTTCTTGCCTGCAAATTTTTTAAAAATATTTAAGTATATTGCCAGGTTTAGCCCAGAAGCTCTGAACTGGTTGTTTATCAAGGGATTGCTTGGGTGGTTTATGCAAGTCACACTTCTGAAATTAACACTGCTGTCATTGGGTAGTGGGGAGGCACCCTTGCTGGACATTGTGGCTTACGCAGGGTATACTTTCACAGGCATGTGTTTGGCTGTCCTTGGGAAGATTATCTGGGGGTACTCTTACTATTTTATCATGCCTTGGACCTGCTTATGCATGGGAATCTTCTTGGTGAAGACAATGAAGAGAGTCCTCTTTGCAGAGGTGAGGAGTTATGATTCAAGCAAGCACCACTATCTCCTGCTCTTTATTGCTCTGGCTCAGTTCCCACTTTTCACATGGCTTGGCAACATTACTGTTAATTGGCTTCTATGAACGGCTTCCTTTTACAATGTAGAAACAGCTTGTGTTTATAGCAGTTTTTTAAAGTGTTGTAGTCAATTTTCTCGGTTTTATATTAACTGACCATTCTTTGATCCCAGATTCAGCAAGCATTTTGAAATTTTCTTCTTTTGGTTTGTTTCCTGTTTGCGGTTGTTTTAGGAAATGTAAGATTTAACTTCAGAAGCATTTATACAGAGAATTGTGAACACGCCTAACCAGAAATTAATTACTGAATAAAAGATCCGTTCACGGTCTTCACGTTCATAATTATTTGATTTTATTGGTAGAAAGTTAAACAAGCTTTTCTACTTTGGATAATGACTTGGATTTACTAAAAAATAAACTGTTAAATCTCACTAATGACTCCATGATGCCATTGTGTTCTGATGAATCTCTTATTTATTGATCTGATGAATTGCTTACCCACCACGGTTGTTCTTTTTACCACATTCTGAAGCTGATCTTTGCCTTCTGCGACACAGAGGTATGTACCTTGGACACCTAAGGCAGTTGTTTGCAAGCCTAATTTTTATGCTTGTTGCGTGACGGATGAACTCTGGTGGTAGATTTCCTGACAGAAAGTTGTTATCCAAGTTCAGAGCTCTCCATGGTCGCCCTGGTTTGTCTCCATATTCGCTTGGTATTGGACCAGAGAACAGATTATTTGCCAGATTAAGTGTGCTTAAATTCTGAATTGTGGCCAAATTGACAGGCAAATTACCACGAAAATGGTTATTTTCTGCATCAAGCACCTCGAGCGGGGTCTGTTCTCCAAAGAAGTTGACAGTCTCTATTGCGGTGAAGCGATTGAGTGAAACATTAAGGTGAACCAACCTAGGCAGTAAAAGAATATCCTTGCTGATGGTATCTGAAAATCTGTTGTCACTTATATCTAGCCTCCTAAGGTGTGTGAGCCTCTTAATTGGAGAAATATGGCCTGAAAGTAAATTATGGCTTAGGGATAGTGATCTCAATCTCACAGGAAAAATTGGAAAATTTCCATGGAACTGGTTGGTACCAAGATCTAAAGTTTGCAGCTGCCACGACCCTCTAAGGTCAGGGATTGTTCCAGTGAATCCATTGTTTGACAAGCTCAGGTAGGTCAAGCTTCGTAATCCAGAGATTTTATTGGCTGGAATGGAGCCAGAGAAACTGTTTCCTGAAAGGTCTAGATATTCAAGATTCTTAAGCGAAGGGATTGCTCTTGGAATTGGGCCTGTGAAGTAATTATCCACCAGTGAAAGTCTGGTGAGCTTTTTAAGATTGGAGAGGGTTCCTGGAAATGGTCCTCGAAATTTGTTCTTGTCTAGACTGAGGATGGTGAGCTCAGTTAGGTTTCCGATTGATGGTGTCAAAAACCCATCATATCCAATTCCATCGAGATCAAGTGCCGTGATTCTCTGAGAAGAATTGTCTAGAGGATTACTGCATAAAATTCCTAGAAACTGTCCTCCCATAACTTCGCATGGATCCAAGTTGAAATCCCAAGTACTAAGGTATGATGTTGGAAAAATTGAGTTCGGATCAAGGCCACGCTTCAAGGCACTAAGTACTTCAATATCAGCATCTAGTGTTAATGAATGGGTAAGCCTTGGAATAGAAATGAAAACTGTGGTTACAATAACATAATGGAAACTAAGGGAGAAGAGAGAAGGCAATAGCCTAGCCATTACTTCAACTGTTCAATGGTAGCTGGGTTATTGTGAGATTGTTGGTATGGCTGGTGTCCCAAATGCTCCTTATATTGGCCTTAAACCTCGTTGTGATGGATGACATAACTGCAAAGAACCTGTAATTGAGGAAATAGTTATTCTAGTAAATTCCCAGGCCATGCCAAGAACTTGGGGGTACTTATTTACATTGAAATCTTTAAAAGAACGTTGGAAGATGGGTGGTGCTTTCATTTTGTTTTTAGACAACTAAACCTAACTTTTCTTAAACAATCTTTTAATCTTCTCGTTGCTCTTACCGTTCATTGACATAAAGACAGCCAAACACATGGGGCAAAAAACTAAACAACTGGTAGGTGGACTGCTGTTGATGCCACAGGACAGGACTCTTTCACATGATACATAATCTTCCATTCTAATCTAAATTCTGCACCCTAAGATCAAATTCAAATGAGAAAATACCTCATGTATCCGATATATGTATCTTCTTTTTTAAAGTGTGTGAAACGTACAATCATATTGACGCACATACTGTGAGAGGAATAATATATATATTGAATACATAAGATAATTATTGACTTTAAAGACTGACTAGTCTTAGTTTAGCCATGTCTGTTGTCACTTTTAGAGAGGGAGAGAGAAAAAAAAAATCTCATATATTCAATATATGTATTTCATTTTTATAGTGTGTGAAACCTAAAATTATATTGACGCACATACTACAAGAGGAACGATATATATATTGAATACATAAGATAATTATTGATTTTAAAGACTAACTAGTCTTAGTTTAGCTATATATATTGTCACATTGGGAGAGAGAGAGAGAGAGAGAGAGAGAGAGAGAGAGAGAGAGAGAGAGAGAGAGAGAGAGAGAGAGAGAGAGAGAGAGAGAGAGAGAGAGAGAGAGAGAGAGAGCCCTTGTTTCAAATATGGAGACAACCCTCCCGCCCAACCCTTTGCTTGCTTTATAATTTTTTTTTTTATTTTTTTTTTACGAGATTTGCTTGCTTTATGATTGAGTTCGGTATTTCTTTTTCTTTTTTTAAATCACTGTTTGGGTTTATCAAATAAAAATTTGTTATATTATTTAGTCCTAAGAATAGCAACAAATCACTTTTTTTAAATCATACAAATTCAAGTTAGTTTATAATTGAGGTCCTTTTTTTTTTTTTTTTTTTTTTTTTCAAAATTGATTTAATCACACATACATGCTCAAACGCGCTCAAACGTAATTATATATGTGTTTGCTATTTTGAATGAAAGGTGAGGGAAAATTTTAATATTTTTTAAAATATTACTAAAATTAAAATTACAAAAAAAATTAATTCCATTTTTTTTATATAGATTTTTTAGTATCATAAATTTTGTTTTGGATGTTACATTTGATATAAAATTGAATAATTCATGTATTATTGAGTAACTGGAAAATTTTAAAGCTAAAATAAAATTATAGAATATTTCTTGATTCAATTACACACTTTCGATTTTTTTAACATCATAAATGGTTGTTTGAGATACAATTTTTTTTTTTTTTAATAAAATTGAATAAAGCATAAATGTTTTTTAGATACTATATTTTTGATAAAATTGAAGAATATATTACTGAGTAAATGAAATATTTATAAGCTATCAATTTAAATTGCGCATTTCTATGATATTTGTAGCATATTTTTTGCTTTATTCACCGTGTTATGACAACTTTATTGAAAATTAAAATCCACCTCTTAAATATTAACTTTACTTTTGAAGCAATAACTTCATTTACCAGTCAGTTTTAACAGGGTTTAAAAAAAAAATTAAAAAAAAAACACACACACACACACACACAACTTTTCAGAACTTTCACTTTTTATTTTATTATATATATATATACACACACACAATTATACTTGCACCAATTTTTAGTAAATAAATAAGTGGTAAAAAGCTGCTTTCAAACCCAGATTAATAGAACCAGCACTTACTAGATATATATATATATATATATATATATCAACGTTTCTTGTAGTTGTTATTCCAAAAAACTTGTTTAGCAAAAAAGTAATAATAATAACTTGAGTACACCTTTTGACTTTTACAAAGACAAACAATTTCCGAGTTGGGCAATGTACAATTTCTAGTGTTTTTCTACAGAAAAGCAGTGTGTAAATAAACTAGCAAAGGCAAAGAAATTATTTCTTCCCAATACAGGAAATATGCTTGTTTGACAACAATGGATTTTGTGTTAAAACTTAAGAAAGGCAGAAATGATACAAGATATCCAAGAAACTAGTATTAAAAAAATGTGATCAATTATAAGTTTAGGCCAATATTAACAATGTGGTCATATTTCCCAATCTTGTCAAAACAGAGGCATTTTCTTACCCCTTCCATATAGAAGATGATACGTTGGCCATTATTGACAACTTCTTGGAGATCGTTTGTAACTATTAAGATATAAATTAGAAAAAATACTCAGGTAAATCAGCAAAATTGAAACAACTGGATGGATTGACAAATATTTACATGAAGAAAATGGGTGAGATGGAGCACCAATTTCAGCCATTACTAACTGCAACACCAGCATCCCCGTAGTGTTTGTACTTGCCAGAGAGGCATGCACCAAGTCCCCCATGAAATAGTTCTCTCCAGCAGTGCCATTGACACCAGTAACAACTAATTGCTGGCAAATAACCTCATTTTCAGAGTCTCTATTTCCAGCAGCCTTCTGAGATTTACAACTAATCTAAAAAGAGCCGGCAATTAAAAAGGGTTTCTCACAAAAACCAGACTCATGAGCTGAAATCTGTGGAGGCTGTTGTCCTCAATGCAATGTGCTGTCCATAAGCATCTTAGCGGCAACTCTGACTATTCAGTCATCATGCTGTCAACTGCCTTTGCATCATGACCATTACCAGAATCATCTGAAATGTTATCATGAACACCATCATCTTGGACACCATTTTCCGCAGAGAGTAGGTTCTCATCCATGCTGTCATTCCCACTTTTCAATTCCATTCCTTCATTCTCCTTGATGACACCAGAAATTTCAATCATATCAACCACTTGTGACTCAACAGGCAAGGATATAGCTGAGGAGGTCTTGGTTTCAGAATCAGGAGCATTGGAAACTGTAGGCTCAAGATTATTATCTGCAAGACCATCTTGATGAGTCACTGTGCATTGCTCCAGAAACTCCCTAGTTGACGGAGGAAAATCAATGGATAGTGGCTCCACATCCATCATATTTTCATCGCAATCTTTATCTTGAAACCCATTTACATCACTGGAATCAACTTTGGACGGGAGATGCTTGCTTCTTGTATTGTCCAAATCTGTCTCCATTCTCAGAAAAGACATTGCTTGCAACAAACTCATCAACAGAATATAGTCCAGGCGGGGAAATACAGATGGACGATGGCTCAACATCCATCTCGGCACAACGAATTTCTTCTCCAACATTCTCACCAGAGATGCGATTTCCACTAGTAGCCAAATCATTCAGTTCATCACACACATCACTGCTAATAATGTGAGGAGCATCATTTACATCCCCACAATTCTCATCATGAGCTGATACATCCTCGTTCATGCAGTTACTTTCATTTACTAATTCTGTATCTTGGTTAGTAAGAGCCATCTCAACAGTTTCTTGCTCGATGTTATCTACAGTTTGAATCTGAATGGGATCTAAAGCAGTCTGACTGCTATCTAAATCAACAAGTACATTCAACTGCTTCTGTACACAAACTGCTAAAGAAATAGCATGATCACGAATCAAAGAATCATGGGGTTGGCAGTGTAGCATGTCAATCAATGCCTTGTGGTACTGGAATATGCTGATAGATGGCATAGTAGATCCTCGTTTACGGCAAAGATTAATAACTTTGAACATATGCTCACACATATTGCCCATTTCTGCCCAAGTGCAATTGCAAATACCAAACTGTGAACCAGGATTCCAGACAACATATACTTATCCTTAACAAGCTGGTCGGCAACTTTTGCACATCCACCTTGTATGACAACATCAGAGTCTGGAATCTTCAATGCTTTTCGCCAAGATGTTAAACCACTCCTCCACTCATCTTTCCAATATCGTGCAAAATCATCCTTCCCCGAGTACTCATCAAGCTAGAAGTAAGAATGCACTTTTGTACCCAACTTATCAACCAATCAATCAGCACGTTGATAAACAACAGGGTCCTTCTCATTCAACAACCTAAGCTTCATCTGGCTGTGGTAAAACTCCATTGCTGCACATGTCTCCTGGCTCGCAAGTGGAAGAGATTTTAGTGCCGCAGTCCATGCTCCTGAGTCCTGAGTCAGAACAAAGTCTCAAGTCAGTAATTTCTTAATAAAAGAAAACAGACTTATATAGAAAAGCCAATGGACTCCATAGTATTTTAGAGTAAGACTTCATATCTTTCACCTCATACGATCAAGTTGATCTTTAATAATTAAGATTACTAATTCATCGGGTGACCAAATCTTAGGAACCCCAAACCAAGTACAAACATACATAAATACATACCTACACATACACACTCATATATAACACAAATCTTGATCAATACTTGGAAATGGCCACCCATTCAACAGTGTAAATTAGCAGTTTGGCAGTAAATGTGGAAGACTGCAATAAAATATATATATATATATATATACACACACACATATGTATATATTTTATAAGTGAAATAAACAATATATATTTTCACTTCCCTCACACAAGGGAAAGAATTCCTCCATTTAGAAAAGACAGTGACCAACCTATTCTAGGATACCATATTGCCTTAAAGGAATCCATAAAATCTGACTCATCAATAAAATCTTCCAATAAATCCTCAAACAAATTAACTGTTCCTTGTCCTCGGCAGAAGTTATCCACTGCCTGCTCAAGCCGTCTTGATATCTCAACTTGCATCATAGTTTCCAAACATTTCTTTACTAAGTTTTTATGCCACGCATGATGGACCCGCCAGAAGCATATCAGTACAGAGCACTAAACACATCCCTGAGAAAATTGCATAAAACATATATAAATTCAAAAATTCAAGTATGTACAATTCATTAAGAATATAGAAGAAGTCACAGCCACCACGCTAAAAGGTCTGGCTCCACTACAGTAAATTTTCAACATGCTTAGTAATCCAGGCTACCCAAGTCAAACTCATATATTGAACTAGAACCACCAAAAATTATTGTTAATTTGTCCTTCCAGCTTGATCAGTGCAAATCTTTTGTCTTATGCAACTATATTTTTTTTTGATAAGTAATGAAAATTTTATTAAAAAACTAAAAACAGCCAACCCGAGTACATTGGGAATGTACTATAGGGGCATAAATCAATAACCAAGAGTACAACGATCAAGTAAAACATGAAGGGAAGAACAAGTAAAATGACAAAAAACCACACTCCAATCGAGGAGCGTGTGTAAAAAAAGAGACTTAATCTCTAACATAGAGCGTTCACATCCCTCAAAGCTTCTAGCATTCCTTTCGCGCCAAATACACCATACCACGCAATGAGGCACAATTCTCCACAACTCAATATTTCTATGTCGACCAAACTTTCCTTGCCAAGACTCAAACAATTCAATAACCTTTTGCGGCATAACCCAACGAATTCCAAACAAACAAAACACCAACGACCACAACTCACAAGCAATGGGGCAATGAAGAAGAAGATGATCCACTGACTCTCCACACTTCTTACACATATAGCACCAATCAAGAACTAAAACACGTCGCTTGCGAAGGTTATCTATTGTTAAAATCTTACCTAAGGAAGCAGACCATGAAAAGAAGGCTACCCTTGGAGGAACCTTTGATTTCCAAATCATCTTCCAAGGGAAGGATAATATGGGAGGAGGGTATAGAGACAGATAGAATCCTCGAACCTCAAAACCTCTATTCCTTGCTGGCTTCCAACACACCCTATCCGGACCCAATCCCCGTACCGCCGAAGAGTAGACCATATCCATAAATAGATCAAAGGATTCTTGTTCCCAATCTTGAGGAGGGCGACGAAATTTAGCATCCCAATGAATCCTCCCACCAGACCAACACATCACCTCCGCTACTGAAGACTCCTTTGTTCTACTAATACAATAAAGTTCTGGAAAAGCCTCTTGGAGTGTACGATCTCCACACCACAAATGCTTCCAAAACTTCACTCTAGTACCATCCCCCACATCAAACAGAAGTAGTTTAGAAAAACTCATCCAACCACTCCTAATATGTCTCCACAGACTAACACCATAAGCACTGGTCGCCTTTTTCGTGCACCAACCACCCCAATCATTCCCATATTTCACCTCAATAACCTTCCTCCATAAAGCATCGGTCTCCATGCCATACCTCCATAACTATTTTCCTAACAAGGCAGAATTAAAACTCCTTAATCGTCTAATACCCAACCCTCCAACCTGTAGCGGCTTACAAACCTGAGCCCAACTGACTAAGTGTAATTTAGAATCCCCATTAATGCCACTCCACAGAAAATCTTGTTGTAACTTCTCCATACGATTTGCCACCTTCCCAGGTAAAGGCAGAAGGGAAAGGAAGTATGTAGGTAAGGAGGAAAGAGTACTTTTAATAAGAGTTACCTTACCTCCCTTAGATAGATACAACCTCTTCCACCCTGCTAATCTCTTTTCCATCTTTTCCAAAATGGGGTTCCAAATTGACACCTCCTTAAATTTAGCTCCTAACGGAAGCCCCAAATATCTCAATGGAAGAGAGGATTGCCTACAACCCAACATTCCCACCAGAACATCCATATTGTGCACCACCCCTATAGGAACCAACTCAGATTTTCCCAAGTTAATCCTTAACCCTGAGACCTCCTCAAATCTAGCCAGAATTGATCTCAAAATAGCTATTTGCGAAGGATCAGCATCACAAAAAATAAGAGTGTCATCAGCAAATAAAAGATGAGACACCCTCACCGAGTTGCCAGCCGTATTACCTACAGAGAAGCCTGAAAACTGACTCGTATTAGCAGCCACATCCAACATACGACTCAAACCCTCCATAACAATATCAAATAGTAACGGAGACAAGGGGTCCCCTTGCCGAATCCCCCTAGAACTACCAAAAAAATCAGAAGGACTACCATTGATCAGAATGGAGAATCTAACAGTAGAGATGCAACACATTATCCATTTTCTCCATTTCTCTGAAAACCCACAACGCTGAAGCATATACATTAAGAAACCCCAACTCACATGGTCATATGCCTTCTCCACATCCAACTTGCACAACACTCCTAGCACACCTGATTTCAATCTACTATCAACACATTCTGAAGCAATTAAAAACGAGTCCAATATCTGTCTACCTTTCACAAATGCATTCTGAGAATCTGAAATAAGCCCATGTGCCACCCTTCTAAGACGATTGGCCAACACTTTAGAAATAATCTTATAAATCCCACCAACTAAGCTAATAGGCCGGAAATCCCTAATCTCCACAGCATCCACCTTTTTGGGAATAAGAGCAAGGAAAGAAGCATTAAGGCTCTTCTCAAACACAGCCTGAGTATGAAAATTCTGAAACACTGCCATAATTTCAGCCTTCAAAATACACCAGCAAGACTGAAAGAACGCCATAGAAAATCCATCCGGGCCAGGAGCCTTATCACCCTTAAAATCACTAATCACCCCGAACACCTCTTCCTCATCAAATGGCCTATCTAGCCAAAGAGCATCTTCCTCCGAGATACAAGAGAACTCCACATCATCTAATAAAGGTCTATGCGTCACAGTTTCAGCGTATAGCTGCCTATAAAAATGAGAAATACAACCAGCTATAGCCTCCGAATCAGAAGACAATTCACCATCCACCATAAGCCTATCAATAGAATTAAATCTTCTGTGAGAGTTAGCTATACGATGAAAGAATCTGGTATTCCTGTCTCCCTCTCTAATACAAAGGACTCTAGACTTCTGCCTCCAAGAGATTTCCTCCATTAAAGTAACTTTTTCTAAATCACCTCGAACTCTCTCCAACTCCAGCATTTCCTCCTCCAATAAAGCTCTGCTATCCTCAATTTTCTCTAAATCACTAAGCTCTTGCCACAATTTTCTCACCCGTTCTTCAACATTCCCAAAAACCTCTACATTCCATTTCTTCAAATCATTTTTCAAGAGCTTCAATTTACTGGCCAAAACAAAACTCGGAGCTCCTTGGACATTATAAGATTCCCACCAAGATCGCACCCTCTCCACAAAACCCTCATCTTTAAGCCACATATTCTCAAATCTAAACGGCCTCCTCCCTCTCTGAAAGGAACCACCCTCAAGAACAATCGGGAAGTGATCAGATAATAGCCTAGGCGAGCGTTGTTGAGAGACAGATGGAAACTTATCCTCCCAATCTGCAGAAAACAAGAATCTGTCCAGCCTAGCCTTCGAAGTAACTTCACGAGTATTAGACCAAGTGAAAGGTCCCCCTTGAAGCGGAATATCAATGAGGCCTTGCTCAGAAATAAAATTGGAAAACTCTCGCATAGCAGCAGTAAAAGAGGTAGAACCAGAACGCTCAGAAGGAAACCTTACCACATTAAAGTCACCACCCACACACCATGGAACATTCCACCAACTGTTCAAACCAAATAATTCCTCCCATAAGAACCTTCTGTCTCTCACAGAATTAGGACCATAAACGCCGGTAAATGCCCAGACAAACTGATCTGATAGACTTGTAAATCTACAAGAAACCGAAAATCGCCCCACAGCTTCCTCCACTTTATTCACAACCTGTGTATCCCACATCAATAGCACCCCTCCAGAAGCTCCACAAGAGCCCAGATAAGACCAATCAACATGTTGACCCCTCCACAAACTGCGAATCATAGCTCTATTTATCAGCTCCATTTTAGTTTCTTGAAGACAAACAACATCTGGCCCCCATCTCCTGACCATATTACGAATCCGAAGCCTTTTATCCCTATCATTCAGCCCTCTAACATTCCAAGAAATAATCTTCAAATTCATTGATGAACTACCACAGCCCGCTCCTTGTTTACATTCCTTGATTTCGTTAAACCAACCTCAACATTCATAGAGGTCAATAAATTTTTCAACTCCCGCTGACCTTTCTGCCCCGACTTGCCAGGCTTCATATGATCCTCTACTGCCTTAAGCTTTTTATTCTTTTTCCTGGCCTCTATAGCTAACAGCAAACCTATAATCTGCTCCTCAAAACCTTCCAAAGAAGTGCCCACTGATTTTCTAAAAGCCTTAATCCGATTTGTTACCCATTGTGATAAATTATTACCATCAACCGACTCCTTACACCCACCCCCCAGCTCAGAACTACACTCCATCTCCAAAGGAACTTCTGTGGCCAAAGGTACCACAACTAAAGGCTTGCCACTACACTCCCCAGACATCGACCTCACATCAAAATCCCACATCTCCTCCTCTGCCTCATTAACAATAGACACAGAATCAACTAACCCATCACAGTCCTCTGCCCAGCTAACCACCTGACCATCATTGATGAAAGAATCAATACCTGTAACAGTCTCTACATCAGTCACTGAGCAATCCGACACACTCTCTGGGGATCGATATAGAGATAGTGGAATCACTATTTGTCGACCATCCCGCAATTGTAGCATCCACTCTTTGGAATTACCCCATGATTTGTCTAAATCACTGACCAGTTCCCTAATAGTGGGAGAAGAATTAAAAACCTCCTGACACTCAGCCGCCTCATGCACTGTCACCCTAACCTCTGGACCCAAGAACTCATTATCCTCATCCTTTGTCATCGCCGGAGATGACTTCTCCACCATTTTTTCTATCGGGTCCCCTGAAGACACCTCCTTCGACTTCGCCGGCTCCACCGAAGTACATGTCGGACCTAAGGAAGCTGAACCCAGCTCGCAAGCAACTTGGACCACTTCCGCTGCCCATATCGGCATGGTGGTGGACTGGGTAAAGCATCTCGGACTCACCTGGACGCTAGACCCACTCCCATCAGGAAGTTCCGGTGCCGATATGGAGGAGAATGAACCCATTGAGACCATCGGAGCCATCGCCAGCCTCCTTGGTGGTAGAGAATGAAGCACCGAGCCCACCTTCACACTTTCACCATTCGAGACTGAGCTCAGGCCTGAGTTGCTTGAGTCTAACACACCATCCTCCTTAGATAGACCCTTACTACCTGGGCTGGGCTTATTTTGGGTCTGCTTAGAGCAAGCCCCTGCCTCAAAAATAAAAGGCCTATTCAACAGTGGGCCTGAGCAACTCTTAATACTTCCCAACCCAGGTGCATGGGCTTCAGAAAGCCCAGTATCCATTCCCTTAATACCAACCTGGGCAGGATTGGGCTCACGTGCCACCCACTTCACAGATTTCTCATCACCCCTATAATGTTGCCAAAACACCCGCCTCTTTCCAAATTCATTTACTTCCACAATCAAGCCTTTCCCTAACCAGCTAGCTCTCCTAATTTGACGCTCCCTACCAGAACCAACATCTTTCAAATTCAAATTATGCAATCTGAATTTATTTTGTTCCGGGATTTTCTCCTTAGACTTAGCAACTCCATTATCACGGTGACTCCCCTCCACACCACCCACGGCAATCGGTATAGAAGTGTTTGCCGGAGCTTCAAAAGCCACCACCTGATTCCCATCTTCGTCTCTCGGAGGCGGCATTGTGTTCTCCACTACTTGAATCTCCTCTGTCTCTATAATGGAGGGCTGATGCAACTGCTTACTTACTTGCAGAGGCGCTTTTACCGTATCAACAAAGGACCGAGAAGGGTGAATCATTGAACCCAACTTAGCCTTGTACGGTACAGCTTTTGGACCACCCAACGCATAATGAGAAGGTTCCAACATCTTCCTTAGTTCAATTCCAAAAACCTTCCAACCTTGTTGTGCCTTACCTGCCGGAATAATGATCGATCTTCTCATCCCGCCAACTTTTAATTCTGTTACTAACAAATATTGGCCAAACGAGTTAGAACCCCGTTGCACTGTATATGCGGTGTCTCCTTCCCTGAGCGTAAAGAAGTGTTTGGGGTTGACCCCAATCACCATATGTTCCAAAGTTTGCATTAACCAACGTGCTGCATTCCTACCCATAAAAACTGATTGCATGAAATACTTCCCCCTTTCAAAAATCTTAAGGGAGAAAAAGTTCCCCCCTTCCTCAACCACCAATTGAAACAACTTCGATTCAATAAAAAAACTACGAAATCCACCCATAACGATCCAAAACAGAAGTAAAAATTAACCAGGAACAATATTTCTGACTAATTGGAGGTAGCCGGGCCTCTATCTTAACTCCAAATCTACAACCTCACCCTTCATGCATTCTTATGAAAGGAGAAAATCCATTTGAGCTAAATCTCATTGGCAATTCAAGCTAGTCAAAATTAGCAGTCATCAGTAGGCTGCTTTTTCCAGATAATTTGCCTCTCCCTTCTTATGCAACTATATACGAAATATAATGCTTCCAATGGTTAGAAACATATTACTGAAGCTACTTTTGAGCCATAAAATACAATAAGAGATGAGCCACCAACAAGATAGTCTAAATCAATAAGCATGTACACCCTATATTTAGGAGCTTTGAAATGGGAATTTTAAGGGTTGGTCACTGATTTTGATTTTGTGTACCAAAACCCTACCTATATTTATGATTAAACTCAAGCAAGTGCTTCATAAACATGCGATTCAAGTTATTGTGTAACCAGCTTCCCATTGATGCAGGACAATGAACTCTCAAAAGGGGACTTGGTGCTTTAGGGAACAAAAAGATAGGTAGGACCCTAGGAATCACCACATAGGGTTTGCTTGAAATCGCCATTAAGTGATGAAAGTAGAAAATAGAAATGTATGAATCAACACCTACGGTTACTTGGAATCATCACCAAACATGAGATAAAGGTAGGAACCTGGGAATCTAGGCTTCCTTGGAATCACCACCAAGCACTAGAAGTAATCTTCCAACACAAATTTAATTAATTTAGGATCAACTGCATTTTCAGAGCCTTAAAATAGGCCTCCCAAACTACATCATAGAAGGAAAGGAAATAAATTGAAACTGATTACATTAAATACAAAAACAAAAACAAATTAAATATTAAAAAGTGTTACCATCCATTAGCATCAATCTATGTTAACTGTGATCAATCAGGTTAATGGGAATATTTGGTGTCTACACCACCACCCTATATGGAGAAATTATCAGTCCTCTTGGAGGACCATGTTAGCAATGCCCAATGGTCCTCCCATCCAATAATAAAATTTCATGTGTATCTTAATCACAACCCTAATCACAATATTGAATTAAATAAATAAAAACCTTTCACAAGAACAGCTAACATCATTGTTGCCTTTTTTGACTCTGGTGCTTGCAGATTCCTTACACAAGAATGCTTAGATAAAGCAAACTAAAAGCCAACCTACACTAGCATTGTGGTGTAATGAACTTGAAGGTGCAGGTGTGAAAGTTGAAGGAGGCAGCAGTGATAGTAGGTATTGCCGTGGACTTTTTATTTTATTTTGTAAATGCTGTGATTAGGATTTGACTTAATTAGTTTGAACACATGGAATTTTATTTTATTTTATTTTTTGGATAGGTAAAAACATGGCATTTTATTATTGAGTGGGAGGACTACTAGGTATTGCTGAACTGGTCCTCCTAGAGGACTGAATAATTTCTCCCCTATAAGCCAATGAGATCCATGGAATAATTTTCTACCAAAATGTTTATTAAATCATATAGTTATTAATATACAGTATGGAATGTGAGTGGTCAACTTGGCAACCAACCTGATTGTAAGGACATCAACTAGAGGATCATCCACAATGAAACCAGCCAATTTCCAAGTAGGATCTTTTGTGCAAACTCTATTGTAAAGAGCCCTCATCCATCTATGCACATCTGAACTTGCAAATCTGGGTGCTATAATCCAAGCTACACGGATTGCCTTGTTGTCCGAGTAGAATAACAAGATTGTGAATTGGATACTAGATGAATTTGCAAAAAGTGCAGTTAGTTTCTAAGGACACTAAGGACTTAGGCTACATAAACTTTTTAAAAAAATAATGAAATAGATAAAATAAAATCAGACCTTCAATTTGTTTATTCCGAACCTTGAATCAGAAGCCAGAAGGCTGCAATTGCCACACTGAATCATTTGCTGTAATTGCCACTCTGTTTGAATTCCCAAAGTGAAAGGCTCTGAATTAGAAAAATCTTCATAAAAAAAAAAAACATGATTCTGATGGCTTGCAACCCACATGCCAATGCTGACTGCATCATCTGCATCAAGTTCATATGTAAAACGTTGGATGCTCCTCTCCTGTCTTCAAACATAACGATGGCTTAATTGGTCATCACGGTTACTTGGTCCACCTTGTCTTACTACCAATTCACTGTGTCTTTGCATTATTGTCTCCACAGAAACCCCAACATGTAGTAGAGATAAGACCCGCAGACGGAGATCCTCTGATATGTATGGAGCAAACATAGCACGCATTCCAGCAGCCTTAGTATCCTGTGAACCATGGCATGGCAACCCCTTCTTATCTACATGCTTATCTTCAGTATATATGATTAGTGCTACTGATGGTTCAGCAATTAAGCGCTTCACGATAAAGTGGCATGTGCACCCTCTCTTAGTATTTGGTCAGCCAGCATTTTTCTTCTTTGGGACATAAGTTGTCCTACTGGGTCGTACAATGCCACCCTTACAATGGTCATCAGGACCAAAGGAACACCAATACCTTCACAATCAACAAGCTATGTGAAAACTCATGATGTACTAGTTACCAAGAACTCCTCTAAAGGAACAAGTTTGAACTTACAGAATATATTCAAGAATGCCATCAACCTTTGGCTTGCACGTCATCTCTGGACGTCGTCGTCGCCTTGCTTCAACATGAAATCTTGATGGACAGTCTTTATTTTCTGATTCACCCTTTACAAAATCATTCACTCTAGCAAAAGGGATTAGAGAAACTCTATCGATTTTGTCACGCCAACCTTCCACCTTTGACCACAAGAGGTCAGCAGCAGAAAATTCCAAGGTTGGAGGATTCTGTACAGGAAGGAATAGAATCTCATCCCACCTGGCCATCTGCAACTTACACAGCCAAAATTAAAAAGGCAATAATATCAAATCAACCAACGAGGTCTATTTGCTTCTGTTCTTTCCAACAACACTTTTTTAAAGAACAGCTCTTTAAAACTCCACTATTTTCCAGATACAACTATTTCAAACACCAATTTTTCAAAAGGGCACTGAAAAAAAAAATTTGTACGAAGTTGGCACTCAATTAGCGAAAGATTAATCTTTTTAAAAACTCACATTTTTCTGGGTACACCTTTTTCAAATATGACTTTTGCAAAAAACTACAAAATAAGTTGAAAGAGAACTAAACTAACAATAAACGCACATATCATAACATCCAAAGAAGCAAAAACAGCAGCGCAAGACATGTTTGATAATGAATCCTTGAACAATTTTAGTAAAAGGTGGCACAACACAAACAAATGGCAATTACCTAATTCAAACATAAATATCAACAAATACACTTAGAACACACACACACACACACACACACACACACACACAAAACAAAGCATTATAGCCCATCATCAATCATCCAAATTTTCGCACACATCTCATCATATCACATAATAAAAACTACCAAAGTTTGGGTAGAGGAAAACCAAAACAGAAAAAGGGTACCTTCAGTTTTGCTTGCCGGAACTTCAATCGGAGACGAAGGTTGAAGAAGAAGCAGTTTGGTTTGCCTTTTCTAGGGGTTTGGGATTAGGGTTTAAGCTGGGTGGCACTGTGGTTTTGTTGTGTATATATATATATATCTTTCACACTATTTACAGTCACAAAGAAACGGTAGCAAATGAATATCTCTATTTTATTCCCTTTTAAAATTTAGCCACCTGTAGTAACAAATAGTATCTGTTTATTTGTTTTTCAAAACTCTAAATTCAATAATAAAATAACAACTTAAATAATTTTTGAAAAAAAAAAAAAACAACAAATAACCAGTGCTTAACATCACCTCCAACATAACTGAGACAAACCTAAATGCTACCATTAGAGAGCATATTACAGCGACAATATCTTGTCGTCATAGTCAATACCACCTCGACATTACATCATACATAACTCAGCAGCGGTGAACTACTGCAACTGCTGTTGCTCGCTACTACTTCTTCCTTTAATAGGCCTTCTCGAGCTACGACTCCTTGATATCCGATTTAGCTTGCATGGACTAGGTGATTCACAAAAAATAGCATTGATTTAGTATTAAACAAATCCTTAAAATACCAAAAAAAATAAAAAATGGAGAGACAGAGAGATAGAGAGAGAGAGAGAGAGGGTTAAGGGACTGTGGAGTGCAGGCTAGTGAGAGTGAGAACGTGTGGGATGTGGGGTATGTAGGGTAGGGTCTTTAACTTTTGTTTTTATAATTTGATTCAATTAAGTTTAATTAGATATTAAATATCTAATTAGTAATTAGTTTAATTATAGTTACCTAATCTAATTATAAAATGAAAACATTGAAAAGGCTGAATTATCCTATCAAAAAAAGAAAAGGCCAGATCATATGAAAAAAAGATCCAACAGTCTTTAAAAAATAAAATAAAATAAAATGAAACGGCCAAATATTTATAAAATTTATATTATATATTTAATATAAAATATATTATAATATGATTTGGTTTGGTTTTGGCCGGTTCAATGCATTCAAACTTGCCACCGAAACCAAATTGAATATTTTCAGTTTTTAAAATTTGAAAACTGAAACCAAACCAAACCACAATCGAACTGAATAGAAATTTTGGCAACTGTTCGGTCAGTTTTTTCAATTTGTTGGTTTTATGCACACCCTTAACAGTCACAAAGAAACGGTAGCAAATGAATATCTTTATTTTAATCCATTTTAAAATTTAGCCATCTATCTCACTAAACGACTCAACTAACGGTGTTAACAAACACCTTATGTTTATCTATTTCTTTTGTTAGAGAACCCAACCACATCCAAAACAAACCTAATCCCCAAACCCACATAAAATCAAATGAGAGAATAGGAGAATAGATAAATTAAAGGAAACTAGAGAACAAACAAAGGATAAGGAGGAGAAGGATCGGTGTGCTTTGTTGCCTAAGATAGAGGCAGAGCTCATGGGTTTCAGGCTTTCAGGCTAGGGCTAGACTTCAGTGAGAAGAGAGAACCCAAAAGAGACACTATAAGAGTGACGAATGGTGGCCAACTATGGCCGCCCCTAGACAAGAGCCATGGAGATCTGATAGTGGAGAGAATGAGAGATCTTCAAGAGTTTGAGATGAGAGTGAGATATTGAAGGGATATGGTTAACAAAATTAGAGAAAGAGAAGGTGTTAATACCATTAGCTAAGTTCTTTTAACAAGATAGATGGTTAGGGTTCCAATTAGTTCAATTGATAAAGACTCTAATTCTTGAAAGTATTCACATCAAAAATGTGAAAAATGCTAAAAATTCATTTTAACACTAAACCACCAAAAAAACCATCTATATCAATGTTGCTAATCCTAAAAAATTTCAGCAACTTGTTATAGTAAGTTGCTACTGCTAACAACTTACTGTAGCAAGTTGTTGTGTTTTTTAATTAATTTATTTCTTTCTCTCTAACTCGTGTCTCTCTCTTCTCTTTGCAAAATTATCTCTCTTCTCTTTCTCCCGTGCCTTGGTTCGTTGGTTATGGTTCGTTGAATGTGATTCGACAGTTCGCTGGTTTGATTTGGTGGGTGAGGTCACACGGTGCTTTTGTTATTTTTGATTTAGTGGGTCTCAGTGGCTAGTAGGTTTTGGTTGTTTTTGTCTTGGTGGTGTTTCTTAGTGGTGGTGGGTTGCTGGGTTGCTCGATAGATCTTGATGGTTTCATGAATGGTTGTGTTGTGGGTTGAGGCCAGTTGTTGTGGGTATGTGGTGGCTTGGATGGTGAGAGTGAGTGGGTTAAGTTGGTTTTGTTGTGGGTTGTGCTGTGGGTTGAGATCAATGGTTGGTTGTGTCGTAGGTTGAGGCTAATGGGTTAAGGTTGTTGGTTTTGGGTTTGTGGTGGCTTGGGTGGTGAGAGTGAGTGGGTGGTAAGAATAAAAAAGAATTATAAATCATAAATAAATAATATTTTAATGAAATGTTAAAACAAATAAAACCTTTTATGTTGGGTTTATTATAAAGTGAAGTGTTAAAATAAATAAAGTAGTGTTTTGGAATGTTGCTAAAAACTATATTTTTTAGCATTTTTTTATGTGAATTCTCTAAATAAAAGATTTGAGGTCCAATCTCCACCTACACCAAAAACCGATTGATGTCTTGGTATGATGATAAAGAACTATCATAAGATGGTTGAATTTTAAAAATAGTATCTAAAGTACTATATACTGTACTTAAGTTTTACCCTTCAAATATATATATATATATATATGGCTGAAAAATATATTTATTTGAGTGTAATGTTAATGTAAGGACTAAGTTGAAAAATGCTAAAAAAATTATTAAAATATACCATTGTTCCTAAAATTAACCCATAATCAATATTAGTTCCTACAATTTAAAGTCGTGGCTTTTTTAGTCACAACAAACCTAATTAAAAGGAACATTTTTTTTAGACCTAGAATACTTTTTTTTTTTTTTTTGAGAAGAAAGAAAGTGCATATTATTAATAAAGGAGGCTATTGAAACCAGTCTGAAGAACAAGAATAATGTTAGGTGAAACATCTTCCATCTAGACAACCATATGGGAAGAACAAATAGTTCTTCATGCAAGTGAATGTGCTACCGTATTACAAAGCCTGCTTACATGAGAAAAATTAAAATCAATGAAAGATAGGGAGACAATGTGCTGCACATCAGTTGCTATGTGACCAAACTGTGCTAGTGATCTACAGCCACTTCGTAGGTTGTTGATGAGAATCAGGGAGTCCCCTTCCAATATAATTCGATTTGAATCATGTTCTGCAGCAAATTTCACTACCCTTCTACTTGCAAGTGCTTCCAACTCTACAACCGTGAATGGCAAAGGAATTTTTTGGGAGAGAGATGCCATCACCAAGCCTTGCTCATTTATTATCACTGCCTTGATTCCTGCTCAATTTTCTTTAGCAAAAAGGGCGCCACCAGAATTAATTTTATACTATGAAGCGTTTGGAGGTTGCCAAGAAGTTGCTGGGAGGATCCATTGTGGAGTGGGGTTTGCTTGTAATGCCGAGAACTCCTGAAACCGATCCTTGGCCTGTTGAAGAAGCTGTCTCAGTGTAACAATTTGTTTATCTAGGCGTATATTGTTTCTTCGGTTCTACACTGCCCAGATGACCATTAAGAAGAGACGGGTCCTAATTTTCAACCAATATGCAGCCAAGTAAATCAATAAAGTTGTCACACCGTTTTAGCCTGCTGTGATTCCATAGGGGGACTTCTTGTCATAATTCAGCAAGTTTCGGACAGAGGTACATGGCATGGTGAACATCTTCATGTTGGTCTTTGCATAGATCACATCTGTCATCCGTGATAACCCAGCGTTTCACCAGATTCATCTTTGTTGGAAGGGAGTTTTGGCATGCTCTCCAAACCAGATTTTTGACTTTGCCAGGTACTTTTAGTTGCCATATAGCCTGCCACAATGGTTTTAACAAATCAGAACTTGAGGGACCTGGTTGTTGCCTGTGAATTTCTGCCAATAAAAATTGGTATCCAGACTACGCGGTATACTCCCCATCTGCGTTAAAAGGCCAAGTTAAGATGTCACTCTGATGGGTGCAACAGAGAGGTATTTTCTCACATCAGCTGCTTCAAGATCCAATAGGCATTGGTCAAGCAACTCCTTCCATACCCCCTTTTCCTGATCCATAAAGTGACATACCGTCATTCCTGATCCAGTAGGCATTGTTACTTTTTTACTTAATTTGTTATTGTGATGCAATCAATTTATTTCAATTGTGCATTTTCCAAATAAGATATAGCAATCAATTTTTTTAACGTGGTATACTTTTTCATTGAAATTTATATTTGAAATTATATGATAGTGCATTTGGAAATTAAATTGGGAACAATGATAGATTAACTCTTCGCAAGAACTATTGCATCTATTACATTGAGGGTGACCTTTGATTTCCACAATGGAATTAAAGGTGTGTGGGTGACAGACAAATGTGTAAAAAACCTCCAGACAAGTGGCCATTATATGTTTTACTTGAAATTTGGATTTTTGCTAAGAATACATTTTGTATGTGCAAGATAATTACAATTTGCACAATAGTAGAACCAATGCTTTAGGTCTCATTTTTCTTCATAAATACCACAATAATATTCCTCAGAGTCATCTTCAGCGGTATAACAAAGGGTAAAGGAATGCTTATGTTGCTTATACCTTCTGATTTGTGATAGTGTGACACATTTGAAGTCTATAGCATATTCACAAAAATATTGGCTAACTTTCAGAATCATAACTACTGCATTTTTGTTCAAATATAATGCTAGAGAGAAAAAGTTGGTGCTCATGACCATGGTGGGCAAGGATGTCTGAGATTGAACTACATAAAACATCAAGTCTAAACTTGCATGGCTCACAACTATACTTGAATCCATTGCAATAATGCTCACATGCATAATACCAAAATGTCCTACCACTCAAATAAAAGGTGACTTTGGGAAGAGAGTGAATGGGTGTCCATGAAGTGGGTGTCTCTTTTGAGTGTGTATTAGCACAAGATTCATTAAGAAAGAAGCTACAACTCACACAACTGTGTAAACGCGTGGGGGGAGGGGGGACACCCGTTGCATTTTTCAATATTTAGAAACTCATCATCAAAGAGCTTTAGTTCATGCTTATGACTAAAGTGTTTAATTTCTATGGCTATTTCAATTCCATCCTTCACCACTTGGATTTTTGTGACTTTATAAGCTGCTAAGTCAACTGATTGATTGAGCTATAGATCTTCATTCTCCTCCTCTTAAAGTTCTCTTCTATTTATGTAGTTCACAGCACAATTGAGGTGGGCAATGAAATCACATTTGAAGCAATAGTAAAACCCATAGTTTGAGTTCACCTTTTGAACACAAATCTAACAAAATTGAGAGTTGGGTTGATGAAGTTCAACTTCAAGAGAAGAATGGGTGAGATGGAGGGGATGCTTATGATGTACAACTTTGAGTCTATGTGGCAATGAAGCACAACTATTATCAATCCAGAAACCAGCACACTGATTAGGCACACTATTATCAGTCCATACACCACTTTTTCAAACCAAACAGGGTTTAAGCATAGAAACCAAAATTATACCAAGGGCAAGATATGTCTTGTGTGCATGTATAAGGACCTATTGCCGTATTCTAGGCATATAGCATGAGTACTAACCATCACTACGGGTAGCTCATCTCATTAGCTAGCTAATTCATATGGAATAAATCTCTGGCTTGCTTCTGTCAGCTCTTTGGTTATCTATTGGAAAGAGTGGCACTCTTTTCTTTCTATCTACAAAGAAGTACTTAAGTTGAGTGCAAACTTCACAAATTATAAGAGTAGACAAAAATTACATATTGAGAGTGAACAGAACCAATTTCCCTAAACTAAACCTTTTAGCTAGAAAGATCATGCAACTCCTAAAATGCATTTTCAACTCATTGCACACATATACATACATGCATACATAAATACATACACGTACTTGTGGAAAGTATGATTGTATAATTCATCAACACATAAAATTCCTTTGTATAACTTCTAGCCAAGATCAGGAACAGTGAAGTGCTCATCATCATCCTCTGGGAATTCGATTCTCGGCTTCTTGTAAGGCATGTTGGATTTGACAGGTCTGTATGAGGTAAAATTGCTTGGCTGTGACATTGGAAGCTGAGGAACTTCCGCTGCTGCTAAGGCCTCCTGAGGAAATTGGTCAGCAAAAAGTCCCATGTCTGCTATCCATTCAAGCTCTCCTAGTTCAAGTGGCTCTTTCTGCAGAATAGAACAAACCCACAGAATTAAAAGGGTGGTTAAAAAGGCAAACCAAATTATCAATTTAAAATTTTCATCAATTTCCAATGTAATAGCAAACCAATGTTGAAAATTGTTGAGTTTGGAAAATTGTGTGTATGCCTTCCAGGGAATGATAACATGTAAAGACTGGAAACCAAAATGAAGTCCTGAAATCTAGAAAAAACCATTTTAGGTGCACATTACTTGGCTAAGCCCATTTTATGTAAACAACACCACAATTCTTTTATCCAGATGTCTCTTTGAATCAGATGGTGTTAATTTAATGCTAAGATTACAAAATTTATAGCATTATTAACATACATAAAAGTGAAATATATGCTTCTTTCTAGTGACACACATTATTCTTCCTAGGTCGCAAATTCACTTGAAGTTTATGAAACCCAAAGTATTACTGAGCTGCCAAATGAAATATGCAAAATGAATACATATAATCTTATGCTAATATTAAATCTGGTTGATGATTTGCAGAGCGCATCTTTTGAGTTACATGAACCACAAGATAGAAAAATTTGTATGATACCTGGCAATATGATCCCCAAGTTTCCCATTCCTAACATTCATTATGAAGACAATGGAGTCTAAATTATTGTAATGAGTAAATACAGGTTGACTTAAAATAACAAAATTTCTTACCTTGTCAGAGGATTCAGGATCAGAAAAATGTAGGAATTCATCAAGAGCCCACTGAGATGAAAAGCTAGAAGCTTGTTGTGTGGGCGTTTTCAAGGAAACCTGTTGTTTGTTCTCATTGGGAGGCTCCAAGCTACTTTTCTCAGTTTCCTTATTACAACCAGAGCTCAAAGCAACACGGATTCCAGTGGCCAGGAATCGCTGATGGTTTGCTGAAAGGCTACCAGCTGAATGAATTGGTTCATCGCAATCCTGACAAAAGAGGGCTCTGTCTTCGACACAGAAAATGAAAGCAGCCTTATCCTGTTTTATTGAGAGAGAGAGAGAGAGAGAGAGAGAGAGAGTAAGGGTAATAGAGATAGTCCTTACAACCAAAATGAAGTCCACTTTGTTTATCTCAAATCAGAAGATTGTGAAGCAAACACTAATCACTAAGGGTAAATACCTAGATTGAATCATCTAATTCTATAATTAGCAAACATAAAGAAGTATTAAACATAATACAACTATGTCCCAAGATATAGAAAAATTCCTAGAGTTATCTACAGAAAGAAATTTATTATATAATATTATTGCCTCTCCTTCCTCTCTAATGCATCATTTAAGTTGTTTTGCATCTACTTCCCTATGCCATGAACCGTAAATGGAATTGGTACACTTGTAACAACAACGCACATGGTACGATCCAATTTAAACACTATATTTATGGTCAGCAGTTGATGGTGAGCAAACCAATCAATTTATAATTGATATTGTTTTAAAAGCAGGCGTCATTTTACCACCTGGTCAGCTGCATATCTTCAACCATTTTGTTGATTTTAAAAATTCTCCAATCACATAATTTGTCCACTACTCTAATCAGAATGCTGTCCTACTCATGGGATAATTGTATTGATTTTGAAAAGTGGCAGGGTACAGTGTTCTCAAGAAAGAATAGGAGGCCAATGTTTCATGCCCTATTAGGATGACTTAAAAGATCCTATAAAATTAGAGAAGAAAAGAGGTATCGTAGTCTTTATCTTAAGGGCATTCATATATTCACAGGAGATCCGGGTATTAAGGTTTTGTTTAGTCTGTGAGAGCACTAGAATCCAATTCTATTGGATTTTGGATTTGTGAGAGATAAGAGGTAGAAAGGCTTGTCATTCTCGTTGCTGATAGTGGATTTCTTTTCCCTTTACCACCACACAAATCCTTCTCTTTATTGCTTGATTTTATCAACAAATTGATAACAGGGCAAGGCGATTGCATTATGCATAGCACAAGGTAAGATATGAATTAACCCCCTAGAATACCATTTGTTTTTAGAGCATATGACATTAAGCAACAAACTCACATAAAAAGTTGGAATAAAATGCATAAATACACTTCAACAAACATATCTCCCAGCAAAAAAGTTCACATGAAAACCATCTACTTAAATCTAATGCCTCAAATTACAGATTTTGATGCTTCATACATGCTATTAAGAATTGTAAACACCAAGCAAATAAACCTATAAATTCAATCTACTAATAAGTCTGCAGTACATAAGGAATAGAACTATCAACAATAATGAGAATTGAAAAAAAAAATTATAAAATATAGAAAAGTTAGGAATTCAATTACCTGGCAGATGTCACATCTAGGGAGCTTGTTGGAGTGGCACTGAAGGAGAAGCCTCTGGTGCTTGCTTGCAAGCTTGTTAGCTGCATGAACTTCAACGTCACATTTTGCGCACAGTGCTGCCTCGTCTGCACAACAAATAACTGTTGCTGGGGCTTTCTCACACACATCACACTGAATTTTCATCTTCCTTTTAATGATCTCACCCTCCTCTTTCTCAAAAATCTTTTCTTTTTCTTTCCAAACTCTCTTATATCTCTTCTACTTCCTTTTCAAGCTTTCTGATTGTTCAGAATATACAAAATAGACACAGAGATAGCTTTGTTTCAAGATTCAAGAACTACCCAGATAGAGAAACGTTGTTAGAGAGACACTAACAGTACAAAAGGCTTTGTTTTTTCTGTCCTATGAGACTGTTCTAACTTCTAAACCAAAAGTAGGCTAAACATGTTCAAAGTTTGTCTGGAAAAAAAAAATCTCAAAATGATGGGAAAGAAAGAGAAAAAAATTATACAGATAAGAGGAAACAAATATAGTTGCGTATGTGTGCTTGAACAATGAAGAAGAATCTAAGAAGATACAGAAAGAGAAGTGATTGGAGGAGAACATAAATGGGTGAGGTTGTGATGATAAGAATTTGGATCTAGTGAATTAAAAACCAGAAAACGAAGTAGAAGCAACTAGGCTCTGTGGGGTCACTTTTCTATGATTGTGTGGTTTGGAGTCATTGGGGCTGTAACAAGTCACAGTAGCCACCAATTTTTTTTTGGGATATTTATTATGAGATTTAGATAGTTCACATGTGCATAGGGTAAGATCATATGATATATAGATTGTTCAATCTCTAGCGTCCAATTGGAGGTGTTTCTCTTGGGTCTTGCCGTCTTTGCAGATCCCAATTAAGACAATTAATTATATCTTAATCATGTTTAGAATCAACAAAGTGACAACTGGTTATAGACACTTGCATTAATTAAGGTTGGGGATAAATAACCAATATGTTCAGAACTTAAATTTTGGGTTTGCTTAACAAATATTAAGACAAATTTATACAAGCTAAAATTCAATTCAACTAGTTACTATTTTGTGTGCATTGCTTGCATTAGGGTTAGGTATTCACAGTTTTAGAATGTGTTTTTTTGTTTAGTGTCATCAAGTTGTGTTGGTGATAAATAATCAAATATGTTTAGAACTTGACTTTTAGGTTTGCTTGGAGGATAAGACAAGTTTAACACTCTAGGAGGGGTGAAAGAGAAGGGAAGGTATAGGAAGAAAAAAGATTAGTTTTCTTTGTTTGGTTGACATGAGAGAATGAAAAATGCATAAAAGAAAAGGAAAAAACAATCAATGCACATTTGGTTTTTTTTTTAGTAAGTGAAAAGCAAAGTATAATTTTTTTCCCCTTTTCTTTGCAAACAAAATAACTGAAATATGAGTTTTCTCTATTTTCCTTTCCTCTGTTTTACCAAACTTATACACAAAAAATGTGTATCGTTCCCTCCCTCAGCTACAACCAAACACGGTATAACAAACCAAATGTCAACTCAACCATGTTGACCCAAAAGTAATCCATGTGATGCACATGAATGTATTTGATAAGAGCATTATCATTGGCTCTTTATTTCACATTTTTAGCTAAATTCAACTAAACTTACTCCAAAATCCTCTGCATCAGGCTCATGAACTCCAACACAAAAATATGAAATCTATAAGAGGTATGTCACTTGAGCTCAATACATATTTCTCCATTTTTTTTTAAGCATGAGAGTGCACACATGAGCACACTCTCTAGGGCGCCGAATGATGAGCCCTAGGTGATGGTCCTCGTTAATGGCGGCTACATGTTAGTCATTAGGTGGCCAATTTGTGGCATTTTATGTCATGGGTGACTATTCTTCACCATTAGTTGCCAATGAGTGGCATTTTATGTCATGGGTGGCTATTCTTCACCATTAGTGGCCAATTTTAGCCATTCAGTTTTTTTTTTTTTTTTTTCCTATAACATTTTTCATTCATTTTTCTTTTCCTTTTGTTGCTAGTTTGGTTTGACTCTTTGTGTTTGAAGCTGTATCTTACTCAGAGGTTCTTTTAGTAGGAATGTAAGAGTTTGGATATGCATGTTTGTGATGGGAAATTTCATGGAGTGGACTTTTTTTTTCTTTTTTTCTTTTTTTATTAAGAGAAAGAAACAGAGGGAGGGGGAAAGAAGATATGAAACACATCGCTAATAATAATAATAATAATAATCAACTCACCGCTAATAAAACACACCATTAAATATTCATTCATATTGTCAAAATTTTTGCCGAAAGTCTTGTGGCATTTGATTATTTCTTTTCATTGAATAACATAAAACCAAAAGGTGAGGGGAAAAAAAACCAAATGGCTGATCAACTTTACTAAGTTCTAATTTAATGAATCACTAAACAAAGTTTTTTTTTTTTTTTTTTTTTTTTTTAAAGATGATAAAAGAAACCCAAAGAAAGGTTAGAAAGATGTTTGTTGATCAAAAAAGTTTGAGGCAGGGAAGTTTTTGTATGAATCGATTGTTTATCTTGACTTAAAGACTAAGACCAAAAGTCCAAGTTAATTCAAGTATAGTACAGTAGTCTATAATCTAGCTAAAATGAAAAAAACAAAGGATGAATTAATGTCGACAGATAAGCGTAGCAAAATACATGAATGCTGACACATAACTGCCTCCATTATTAAGGTGCACCTAACATTCATTCAATTTTGCAACTCACTAGATTGGCCCAACCTGAATACATTCGCGAGCTTCACCGGATATTCCTAGACTTTACTGAGATTATTTTGTGAACTTTATGTATTACAACTAAGTGTACTCCATATATGATTGATGTACATAAAACATACATTTACGTGAGAAGAAGATGTAACAGTAACACACTGGATAAACCAAATAATTTCTTACCAACTTAAATTGGAGCTTATTTTACCCCCGTGAATTTTTTCATTCAATGTAAGCACGCATATTTTTAAAATTTTCATTATTGAGACATTTCTTAGTAATAACCATCATATTCACATAGATCTACCATATTACTTTCACTTGAAACTCTAGCTATAATAGTTAGCTGAATTGGGTTGCCTCACTAGCAATTATGAGAAATCTTGATTAGAATGGTGAGTTGAGAACTCCCCAAGCAAACCTAGCTAAAGCTCAGTTGAGGTCCATTATATTGCAAACTCTTTTTTCTTTTTCTTTTTCTTTTTTTTTTCTTTTTTGCAGAGAATTCTATTGCAAACTCTTTAAATCAAAATTGCATCTCTTCAAATATTTCTGTGTGAATTTAGAAGATGCTCATTGCTACCTCTGGAGTTCACGTAAATTTCATTCTCTCCTTCTTTTTACTTTAAAAAAAAAATTTTTCCTAAAATCTTATAATTATTTTGGACTAGGTTTAGTTGCAAATTTGGTTATAGCCAATGACTACAACTCCATTCAATATCTTTTTATTAGATATGAATTTTGATAAATCCAAAGTTGGATTACATTTTTTTTCTTAGTTATTTTAAGCTTGCCAAGTTTCAAAAAGATCAGTGAGTTTATCATCAACTAAATGTTTAAATTTCAAATTTTTATATTATTAAATTATAAATAAAAAATAAGTTATGAATCAAATAGTAAATAACATTCGAGTAGCACGAAATTTTGACATGCATATTAATTATGTAAAGAACATGCAATTCAACAATTAAATTTTCAAAAATATATTCATATTAATTTTTTTAATAGAAGTTGCAGTTATGGAGTACAACCAACTTTGTAATCCTATTATTTTATTATTTTATTTTTTTTTTTCTTTAACTTTCATACTTCTGAAGCTCATGTACGTTGGGTTGATTTTTCGAGCAGAAGAGTAAAGACCCATGTGAGGGGGTCATTACATAACGCTGACACACTAACACACATAACTTTTTCGGAGTAGGTTGATTCATCCTTAAGTGTCCCTATTTAAAAAACTATGTGGTGGTCCATATGTGAATTGTGATGCATTGCATTTTCTTTTTTCATTTTACTTTTTTTCTTGTCTTTTTCACTCGTTCTATCTGGCTGAACTATATATATATGGTATAGGAAGTTTAGCTATTGAAAAAAAAAAAAAATTTCTTGAGACTGGGAGCTATCAATGCAAGCTTGTAGGATCATTGGAACATAATGTATAAGAAGCTTTAAGAAAGCAAAGAGACATAATTTCTAAGTTATTTAATCACTTATCCCTTTTTATTAAATACTTATACAGCTCCGAAACTGAAGTATCCATGCAAATCATCAAAAGCAAACAAACTTATATGTAAAACTGCTTCAATATTCCGATTACTATCGGAAAATTACATTAAAATTGAAAACAAGATTAACCACAACTATAGTAGGAAACAAGATTTACCACACTTCAATCCAATTCCTAAGTGACAATACATGTAATCATGTAGTCACTTATGCAACCAACCCATTGAGTAATAGGTCATGGCTTAGAATCTCTTTTATTCAACCATGGTGTAAAACATCTTATACTTAGAAGAACCAGAGATTGCAAAGCCACAGTGAACCTGTAAACCCTAATTCCAATCTTTCTCTTAGACATTTTTCGACGAATGTCAGTTACAACCCCGGTGGCCACCTCGTTGAGCTCCTTCACTGACCCCCGTAACTTGTACTTAAAACCATTTTCTTCTGAGAAATGATAACTGTTCAGAAATGCTCTTCTTGCATACCAGTAATCGCGATCATGGCGACGACCAATTCCATAATTTTCTTGCCAATTATCAGTAAGCTGAAGGGCTACATTGGTACGTTTTTCGGACCAATAATAGGACATAGTGACTGGACGGACTTTGGCATGATGAGAATGTAAGTGAAGCGTTTATATAGGAGTATGAGAACAATGCAATTTCTTCTAATTAGAAAAAAAGGGATAGTAGTTAAACCACAGAGAAAATGTGTTTTGGGTTGGTGGCTTTGGTTGCACCCAAGATTTTGTAACCTTTACAACTGATTTCTTTGACGCTCTACGCCCAGAAAAAAAAAAAACAGAAGAATGGGAAAAACACTTATGGAGTGTCTCTTCAATGGTTGATATGGTTAGGTAATTGTTAGTGCTAAGAAGCTACAAGGAATTACTTGAATAGAAGTATTTATCTTTCAAGATATTAATCTTCTTAACGACTTTCCCTCATAAGACCAAATAGGGAGTCATTACATCTAGGATGATGTTATTAATTGTTATTTCAGAAAGACCTTTTACCTAATCCATGAGTGTGGCATTCACCAACTCTAGAATGCTGTCAAATTTTGTGTAGGACTATATGAACCATAATCCTATCGGGTTCCTTTTTTTTTTTTTTTTTTTTTTTTAATATATATAAATTTTATTATTATTATTATTATTATTATTAAAGACCCCCCTAAATATGTGTGTACATAGAAAGAACAACGCCGTCATCTTCTTCTTCTTCTTCTGCTTCTTCCCTTTTTTTTTTCTTTTTTTTTTAATTATTTATTTGGTGATAGTCAACGGAATGACAATTAATTGATATGAAATTTAATACAATTTTTTTACGCAATAAGAATACATCATTATCATTGCACAACCATAGTGCGATGGTTATTCTATAAGTATAAATACTTGTGGGGTGTGAGGGGCAAAGGCCAAGGTTCAAGTCTTTAGAAAGAAACTTTACACACATATACACTTAAATTAAATTAAAATAAAATTCTATTGTATCAAAAAAAAAAAAAAAGAAGAATACAGCATCTAAAATAGGATTGCCAAAATATTAATTTGACTAAAAGTTATTAAATATTATGACTGCACCATTTGTGTGAGTTGGTAATCTCCCCATATATACTAAAAGTATGTAAGTATTTTAATCATGTAGAAAAAAAAATTATTGAAGACTAATGACTAGATTAATTTAAAACTCCCTCACCTCTGCAACAAGCATAGGGACTGAGATAAGCTTGGACTTTGGAAGCAATGGCCCTCCCATTTTTTATTATTTAAAAATATTAGTGTATATATTTAGTATTAATTTTAGCAATTTTATTCTATAAAATTACACTTTGGCCCCCCTCCTACAATATCATTGATTTTTAAAGAGTAATACTATAACTACAAACTTTTCTATAATATTTTTACAGATTGTTAAAATAGCTAATTCTTATTAATTCGTATATAGATCCACCATTTGTATCACTTTTTTTTCTTACTAATATCCACTCACTACATCAACAATTTATAAAATAAAATAAAAAATTGTATCTTTTAACATTTTCTTTCCTCATTTTAAAGGCCATAAAATAATTTATAGATATAAAATTTAAAACAATATATACAAGTCCAGAACAATTAACACAACAACAAAAATTATCAATACAAAAATTAAAAACAATTAATCTCAACCAACCAATTTTACTCAAAACAAACAACCCAACCCTTTAAAAAATTTCAAACAAAATAATTTTATCCTTAACTAGCAACAAACACACGCAAAAATAAATAAATAAATAAATAAAAAATAAAAACCCCTTAGCTTCTGAGCTGTAAAGCTGGAGGCAAGAGTCACCACACGCAGTCAACAAGAGAATTACCCTCCTAAATCCAAGTCCTGACTTCATCCTTGTACAAGCACACAACTTAATAACCAATAGATTCTTATCTCAAAAAAAAAAAAAAAAAAAGTAGATTAATATTCTGCCAAGGTCATTGTGTATTTTATATGCTTAACATGCCTATGAAATTTTATGCCGATCTAATATTATTTATCATCCAATTAAAAATTAAATTGCTTGATAGATTTTTTAAATAAAAATACCATAATTTTAAATTTTATTTTTTAAAATGCAAGAGTTTCTAATCATCGGTTATCTTAATATTTGCTATTTGGCAAGCAAGATAGGTATGTGTTGTCATAATCATATACTTCAATATGGCAGATTTGACAAGATATTGATATTATGAAAAAATTTGCAGTGATGTCACTGTTACACAAAATGTCTACATTTAAAAGTTATTATATGGTATTGGTCATGGTATTAGGTGGAGACATTTTTTCTCAACCAAAAAAGAAAAAGAAAAAGGTGGAGACATTGTGCGAGTGTGATGCCACTATTAACTTTTTTTTTTTTTTTTTTTGATGGGTGATGCCACCGTTAACTATAACTATAGATTTGTGGCTCGATGATCACTAATCCTATTCAAATAAATGCAACAATGATGACGAAATGCTTATGCTGAATAATTAGCAAAAAAGAAAAAGATTATTTAATGGGCTTTTCACTCCTTCGGGGTGTCAAGGCAAAACAATCTAGACTTGGGCTTCTCTCCTTAAAAAAATAATTGGGCTTTAAGCTTTTATTTTTGTCTGTGCTTGGGTTGGGCAATAGTAGGGTTGTTATACTAACATTGGAGGCCTAATTGAAGGAGCCCATAGTGAGCATAAGATTGTAACAATTTGGTTTTTTCTTTTCATTCTACCAGAACACAAAATTTGAAAGAAAAAAAAAAAAAAAAAATCAAAGTTGACAAGATTGGTAGGGTATGCTTTAAAATTTTCTAACATTGAATGGGTTAGGAGTTAGGACTCAAAATTGAAAAGACTTGTCAAGAATTTTGTCAAGATTTCCTATATTCTTTACAAGAAGAACTAGAGTTCAATTTTTCCCTACCTACTTATGGTAACAATTGATTTTTTTTTTTTTTAAATGACACTTGTGGTTATTTATTTAAATAGTTTAGATAAACAAACTTCCTAATTTTACAATAAATTTCTAACTACCTCATTTTTTATATTATTTTTAAAAGGAAGAAGATGTCATTTGAAATAGGGTTGCAACTTGCAACAACAACTACAAAAATACAATTTGGAAAATGTTAATTACTACCAATTTTACTATAAATAACTTTATTACTAACATCTAAAGGAGAGGTACAGGTTTCAAATCTCTTTTATTATAACTATTTTTTTAATAATTCGATGATTAAAAGGGGGGGGGGGGGTGGTGGGCGGGCTGGGGTTAAACCCTATATATCTTCATGGAAACATTCAAAGGTACCAATTGAGCTATAAAACTCTTGATCCTATCGTTGTAACTATCCAATTATTCATATATAAAAAAAAACCACAAACTAACATGACATGATCCATGTACATCAAGTGATAAAGCCCTTAACCTTGTGTAATAAAGAGATTCAAGTGATAGTCTAATAGTAATAGCATCTTTTATAGTATATTGTGTATGTGGTTCAAATCTTATCTACCCCTCCCCCTTATCTATCTAAAAATAAAATTTTGTGTTCACTAACTTGACAATTTAAAGTGTACTCTCCAAATTTATATAGTTTTTATGAATATCTACTAGATTTACATTAAAATTTACAAAATAACTAAATATATGTATCAAATTCTGACATTATTATTATTATTATTCAAATTTTCTATTTAGAATTTCTGAAAGAATGAAAAGAAAAAGGAAAAATGTCTGTACTCTAGCTTTATGCTCACTACGGGCTCTTTCAATTAGGCCCCATTATTTTATTTTATTTTTTTATAAATTTTTATCACAAACCTACAGCAGCCCAAGCTTAGACTAAAATGGAAACCTAAAAGCCTAAGCCTTGACCTGATAGATCTACACAAGTATATCTCTTGTTTTTGTCTTATGAGTTATATTAACGGATACTTTTAGGATAATTGTTAATTAACTATCTTAGGAAAGTTTTAACACCATTCTCATGAGAAATATATAAAGCTGTTAAAAAAAATTAATTGTTTTAGTGTTGTAAGGACCGGATTTGGTTTCCTAGCCCAATGAGTAGATGGACCTAAGCCCAAAAAGCTAAAAACAATGAATTTGTAAAGAGTAGGTTGAAAAATTGGATTTAAATGAATTAGACAGAGGCTCAGGTAGATTTGGAGGACAAGAGAATGTGATTAAAACAGTTTATGTTGAAGAAAAATTGTTCTCGGCGAAGTCTGAGGATATCTATTCTTATATATTTCTCACAGGTTCGATTACACAATTAGTTTTTGATGCTACAGTGTTTTCTATGTAATTTTCTCGATCCCCTCTTCTCATTGCCCCCTCCTTCTTTTATATTGTCTCCCCCTTTCATCTTCGCCTTCCACGTGCATGCCTGATGGTTGGTGTTGATACTTGTCCTATCAACAGCTCTTATAAGTTTTAATGTAGTAGCTGTAAGGTTGATAATCACTGTTCAGGTATCACCTCCACATTAATGCGACCAGAGAGTTAGCTGTAGTGCAGTTAATGTGATGGTAGCAGCTTTCTCCTCAGATATTTTAGGACTTCCCCTTTTCCTATGTCTCTACTGTGCCTATCCATATCGACTAAACTTCCTAGAATGTTCCCCTGAACAATGGATCCCCCCCCCCCCCCCTTGACCTCGGCCTCTATTAGCCAAGGAAGCACTCATCCTCGGTCCAGCCTCTGGGGACTCTATGACCAAAATCAACTTCTCCATTTTACTAGCATAGTCTCTTTTGTCAAAAAATTTTCCTCCTCGGACAACTCCAAGTCCTCCGCTTGGGCCACAAGCCCAATATAAAAATAGATAATGGACCCCTAGGCCCAATGTCCCTACAAGTGTTTTTTCATAAAATATTTGTAAAAATAGGTCCTAAACTAATGCTCTTAGGGCATTTGTTGACATTCCCTTAAAAACAAACCCTTTAAAATAAGATAAGAAAATATTGTCCTACGAAATAAAATAGAAAATAATCATTCACGTGATATGCGACTTTTCATAATGACAAATTATTCTCACAATATAATAAAATATAGATATTTAAATTATTACTATGAGGTTTCTATTTTTTTTTTTTTATTACTATGAGACATCTGATTAAGTCAAATACTTCTATATTGTATGACATGGTGTATTGATAATATCGCTTTTCTAATTACTTTTTGAGAGGACATGTTATCTGTGGAACTCAAATCCCTTAAATTCAAGTAAATTTACAATCGAATTTGAACAGTCTTAATTGTTCAATTTACAATTACTAATTATAATCATTTCCTCCTAATTTGAAAAGGATTATTATTTTTGATTAAATGATTAAAAAGGATTATTGATTAATTGTTGATGAAAAATAATTTTTCATGGACAAATAACCAACGTCCATGATCTTTTCTTGTTAATAAAAAAAAAAATTATATAGCCTTATTCTATATTTTCTTACTTTGTCACAGCCAAAAAAAAAATATATATATATATATATATATTTTTTTTTTTTCTTACTTTGTGGGCGTTATATTATGCAAGCCAAAGCCTTGATTTATAAATGAAGTACGTCAAGGGTCAAAGCCTTCTAAAAAAAAAAAAACACAAAGATTGAAGCTTTTTAGTTTTTTAATAGTATAGTTGCAAATTACAATGGAAGGACTCTCGGATAAGTACAATTTGAACTTTTTTATTGAGGGGCCTTTTTTTTTTTTTTTTTTTTTTTTTTTTTTACGGTATAGAATTTGCACTCTAATCTAATCTAAGTGTATATGTGTGTGAAGTTTCCTGTTGAAGACTTGAACCTCACAAGTATTTACACTTGTGAAATGACCATTGCACCAAAAATGTGCGGTGGTATTGAGGGGCCTTTAACAAGGGAAGATTTGCAGTTAACCATAACTGATATTCAGACTAACAATAGGTGGAGGTGGGAGAATTTATCCTTTGCCTTGCCTCGTTGCATTGAGGAGAAAATTAGAGCAATCCCAATTCAAGAGTTTGGTATTGGAGAGGATGTTTTAATGTGGAAATTTACGAAGGATGGCGATTTCTCCACTAGCTCGGCTTATCTCAGTATTAAGACTGAAATGGGAGTGGGAAATTCGTTCAAGGGTGCTTGGATTTGGAAGTTGGATACTATTCCAAGGATCATGAGTTATCTATGGTTATGCATGCATAATAGTGTTCCAGTGAGGGAAGTTCTTGCAGGCAGGGGTATTAATTGTAATCCCTTTTGTTCTATTTGTGGGCAGCAAGGTAAGTCCATAGATCATTTGTTGAGGGATTGTATATTTGCTAGCCAGTTTTGGCTGAAGATTCGTTCTCCTCATATCACACCGCCCCTGCACAGCCAAAGTTTGGGGGACTGGCTGCATGATAATTGCCACAGTACACGGATTCATCATAGTAACGTGCCTTGGAAGTTATTTTTCCTTTTGCTATTTGGAATTTATGGAAGCACCGTAACAAAGTGGTTCTTGGTAATATTCCACTCAATACCAATTTGCATGGGCTTTGTTTAAGTCAAGCCGTGGAGTATTATTATTGTGTTGGAAAGATGAGGAAAATTAGTCAGAGAGTGTTAATGCAACTGAAGTGGTCCAAACCTCATGAAGGGTGGTTCAAGCTCAACTCGGATGGAGCTTCCTGTGGAAATCCTGGTAAAGCCGGAGGTGGTGGGTTAATAAGGGATTGCAGTGGGCAGTGGATTAAAGGTTTTGCGAGATCCATTGGTTTTGCTACCAGCGTGTCAGCTGAGTTTTGGGCGTTAAGGGATGGTCTGAAGCTAGCTTTAAGTGAAGGGATACAGAATTTAATTGTGGAGTTGGATGCGCAAGTTCTGGTTGATCTTTTAAATTCTAATGTGGACATTAATAAACCTTATTCTCCTCTTTTATGTGACTGCAGGTGTTTACTGAGAAGAATCCCTTGGGTTCAAGTGGTGCGTGTATATAGAGAAGGTAATCGATGCGCGGATGTGCTTGCAAGGTGGGGGAGTATGATGAGGAAGATTTTGTTGTGTTCAGCTCTCCACCAAGCCTTGATGTTTTGTATTTAGTGAATATGGATATGGCTGGTATGTATGTAGTTAGAAGTGAGGGAACTGGTCTTACTGCTTCTGTGAGATAGTTTTGTATCCGTTTCCCGTTAACCAAAAAAAAAAAAAACTTATTTATTTATTAAGATTCGGTGCAATTTAAACCCTTATCAAAGTTCTTATTTTTATTTTATTTTATTTTATTTTTTTAACATATAACAAAGAGGACTAATTAAATGTTAATATAAAAAAAGAGGACTAATTAAAAACCAATTTTTTTTTTTTTAACTACAAAATTCTTGTCACAACCAAAATCTTTAATGTTTAAACCCATATTAATAAATAATCACTCTCTTCTAAAAAAAAAATCACTCTTTGTTTTTTAGCCCCAAAAAAAGTAATAAAATATAGTAAAATAAAACAAATGAAGGACATTTTAGTAATTTTGATAATTTAACGTTTGCAAGTTCATATATTTTATTTTGATATGGTGCAGAAACTAGAAAGTCCCAGAAACTCGTAGTGCCAACGAAGAACTCGAATCGATTTGGAGCCAAAAGGTGAGACTTTTCTGCATAAAAACCCTAATTCCTTGCTTATTTGATCCAGAAAACCCTTATTCATATAATCACCATTGAAACAGAAATCTGAATCGAGTTTTTTTTTTTTTTTACATTGTTGTACATGAAACTTTTGTGCACCTTTTTGGAGATTCACTGAGAAAGATAAGTTTTTGGATTGATTTTCAACAAACCCAGTTCTCAGATTGGTGCTTTTGGTCCATTTGAATATTGGGGTGTGTAAATTTTCATGTATTTGGGGGTTTTCTCGATCTGGGTCTCTTAAAATTGATGAACTTTGAGTTGGGTTTTACATGTATATGAAGGATTTCTAAGTTTTCTACAAAGCCCTTTATTGTGAGGCTTTGAAGAAGCTCTATTTCAAGTTTTGTTGTACCAAAATTTATTTGTCATTGTTATGTAATTTAGCTTGAAGTATTGTGGAGAGAGAAAAAGAGAAAGTAAAAGGGGTTGTTATAGATGGGGAAGCCTTTGCTCTATGAGATCTTGGAAAAACCAGCCACAAGTTGTGTTATAGGAATATGTAGTGCAATATGGTTTTACATACAGAAGAAAAATATTGGTTATTCACATGTGGGTTTGAGTTATGAAACCTCCATTGAAGGGCACCATTGGAGGATAATAACCTCAGCATTTTCTCATATAAGTGTTCTTCATCTTGTTTTTAATATGAGTGCACTTTGGAGTCTTGGAGTAGTGGAACAGTTAGGGAATATGGGCCTTGGTGTGGCATATTATCTTCAGTATACACTTGTCTTGGTTGTGTTATCAGGCGTGTTAGTTTTGGGGATGTACCATGTACTGATCCAAAGGTTCAAGGTCGAGTATTTTCGGAGAGTGACAGCTGTTGGATATTCTTGTGTTGTTTTTGGGTGGATGACGATTCTTGCTGTGAAACAACCTTCTTCAAAGTTGGACCTTTTTGGGTTTCTTTCGCTTCCCATTAGTTTTGCACCATTTGAGTCACTCATTTTTACTTCAATTATTGTTCCACAAGCAAGTTTTCTTGGGCATTTATCAGGAATCATTGCTGGGTATGCTATTGCATGGGGTTTGATTCATGGGATGAACAACTACTGGGGAGTTTCTATGTTGGGATGGACAGCGCTTATGTTTGTGTTCAGTTTGAAGCGATCTGGTGCTTGTGATTTCAACTTTCTTGAGATTGAATCTGTTACAGATCCTTCCTTGCCATCTGTGAGGTTTATGGCATCAGGTAATGGTAGGACCTTGCAAATGAGTTCTTTACCTGTTGGAGATGCTGAAATTGTGTAATTTCTAGTCTAGATCTTATCATATCTTATTGATGTGGGCTTGGCTCACTCAGAATTTTTTTATTGCTTGATTTTGATTTGTCAGACTAGACAACTACACATGAAAATGCTAATATGTCCATGGTTCCTGCAACCATATTGTATTGTTATCTCCTAAGGTAATGCAAGTTTCGGGTGCTACTCTTCAACTTATTTAATTGGCAGGTGCATGTTTGTGCTACTCAATGCCGTACAGAAGACTCTTGTTCATTGTCATTTAGTTGCAAAATTCATTGTGTTCAATTATAAATTGTAGCTCTGTTTAGTTAATATCCTCCATATTCTGTTACAAATGTTTTCTCTAAGAAATGAAAGGAATTTGTTTACGACATTGACTGTGCATTTGTAGTAGGCCTTTTATAATGTTTTCTCTAAGAAATGAAAGGAATTTGTTTACAACATTGACCATGCATTTGTATTAGGTCTTTTATACAATTAAGAAGCCTAAAGACAGAGAGCCATGCCCTTTTTTTATTATCTATTTTTTATTTTTTATTTTTTGTAGATTAGGTTGAGAGGTCGTATCATATTGAGTTACACATGGCATGCTATTTGGGTAAAATGAAACTTCAAAACATATCCGGTTATATGACAATGAACCAGCAGTCTGGCCACTCTCTGCTTATGTGACCTTGCCAAATCATATGGTTTGGCATAAATTTTTTGGTGGTGCTATCCTTGAAGCATTTCTGTTGGAACTTGTATGATCAAGCTTTGATTTGGCAATGGCTGTTTGATTCTGTTGGTGACTTGTGGCGTGACCTGGGTGACTGATAACTGTTTTGCCTTTATGTGCTTCACAATGGAGCAATCTTGTGGATATCTTTGCAAGGAAGCTTTTGTGGCAGCGGGGTGATGATTGAATTTATTTACTGTAGAGAAGCCTTTAAGTGTCAGATTTGTTATTTAAAACATCTAGTAAATGTTTCTGTGGACAAATTCTTGCTGAAAATATAAACCCTTGATTAATTCCAGCTGCAATCTGTTCTGTATCCCAGCTCAAAATTTCCACCTTCTCTGTGAAGACAGGAGGATATGGTGGAAAGGACTGTTCCTCTGAAATCCATATAAAACTTCAAGTTAATGATTTGTGCTATTTGAATTCATGAATTTGTCTACTTTGAGGTTACTGCATTTTCAAATACTTTTGAGTTGTTGATTAATTGAAATGCAATCACCAGATAAATTCTCTTTTTACCATTTTGGTATAATTACTTAAATAAGATTGAACCTTTAACGCAGAAATAGATTGGAGAGCTTGCATGCTCCTAAACAGCCCAATTGACCAAGTTAGTCTTCCACTTGAATCTTTGATGTAGACCTTATCTGAGAAGTTGCATATTATTGTTATTAATGTCACAATTCCCCTCCTTTCTTTTGCCTTCAATTGTCTTAAAGAGTATACATAAACCTATTTTTGGTTCCAAGAACATGAGAAGTACTTCCAGAATGCTTTTGATAGAGCCTTTGCTGGTGCAGGAAATGATGGTAATCGTCTTAGCTATGACTTAAAAGTTAAGAAATGATTAACAGTGGAAAAGAGGACTGGTGAAGGATGAAAATTTATACAATATTTCAAGAACAATGCTCTTTCCTCTCACCTAAATTGAATTAGTGGGATCTAATATTATGTAAGAGGAGAAAGTTTTGCACTCAGAATCCTGAATAATTACTCTAGAATAATTACTCATGAAGAACATTGTGAATTTGTGATGCTGATAATTTAATTTTGATGTCGTAAATAAGGCAATAAAAGTTAATGATCTACTTTGCTTTCAAAGATGGTTCTGAAGAGGCCTAAAGTTGGTAGTTTATATGTAAGACGAATAGCTTTCTTATGTTGTCTTAAGCATAGGATTTTCCTGAATTATGCAAATCTTTTACCAACAAAATTAGCAACTTTACACATGTTATACATAAAAGAAAGTTCATCTTCAAAGAGATAAATGTCATCAAAATAGTGTCGGCTGAAAGTTATGGACCAGCCAGGGCAAAAGCATAAACCATGACTTCAATTACACTCCTTATGTTGTCGCGCAAACTTTTAAAACCATATTTTTCTCCATTAACATTATATCAATTGTTTTTAAATTTTTTGAGTAGTAAAAATAGTAAATTGTTATCTGTCAGTTAAATTCTATAAGAATTCCTAGTTTTCTTATTGGATTAAAGTAATCCATTTGTTTTTTTTTTTTAAATGATCAAGTCTAATTTAACAACAATGGCTAATATTTTCAACAAATTTTTTTATTGAACATTTTTATTTATTAATACTTATTGAAAAATCACTCTTTTCACGATTTTTCGTGTGCATTACATGAGGCAAAAGACAATATATATATATATATATATATAAAAGATATTGGTGAAACTGAGCAAAAATAGATTTTGTTGCTGTGCCTAACATAGCTTTAGACTGGTCCGACCATTTAAAAACTACAAAAGCGTGGATTTACTAGAGAAGATTTTGGGTTTACTTCATTGAAGCGTGCTGTTTTATATGTATGACATGATGGTAGACAAGTTTGATTAATGAAAAAATGTTGTTTTACATGTTAAATGAAGCCTCTCTAAGCTAAGCAACACCATTCCACAAAAATGGTGTCATACAATTGTGGACCACAAAAATGGCATCGTTTTGTCTGGAAATCACAAAGGAGAACCAATAGGAAATTGATACAATGTCGTGGAATTTAAGAAACAAACATCAGAAACATCTACCAACAAGGAAACAAGCCACATGTTATGTAGCAATGCTTTTGCAGCGTCTCCAACTTTTATAAAGAAATTAAAAATAAAATGAAATCAGTAAACACCCCAAGATGTTACTTCAAAAAAAGAAAAAGAAAAGCAAAACAGAAATTTCAATAATACTGTAAGAGACACATCCTTTCTAGATCTAATCCAAAATGCCTCTCTCTCTCTCTCTCTCTCTCTCTCAAGAGTATAACCAGTAGAATATTGCACAATGGAATGATACACTACATTGCATTATTATTATTATTATTATTATTATTATTATTATTATATATCAAGGCATAACTTAGTGTTTATAATATTGGGAAGCCTATGCTCTACATTTGTTCATAGTAAAACTTAGTTCTTTTACTTGCATGATACAAAGTCTTGTCTTTTGACTTTTTGCTTGGTTGAATGTGTAAATCGTGGAATATTGCATAGTGGAATGATATACCACATTGCATAATAGAATGTACATAGTGGAATGTACATGATGCATTATGAATTATGATGTATATAATGGGATGTACTATTTTACAAGATGCATTATGATGCATTATAGGTGGAATGATGTACTATTATTGTCGTGTTGTGTTGGCAGACACTGTTCAAGTTTATTGTTAATAATATTCTCAATTTTTACACGGATTTAGTATGATTTCCGTGATCACAAGTAACTAGTTTCTTATTTTCTTTGTTTTCGTAATGGTTTGGCCAACAAAAGCAAAGTAAAATTACAATAAATGGGAATATATATACTACCTTCTCAATAGACTGTAAAACACATAACCTTTTTGAAGTTAAGTTTGTAGCATTTTAACTCAAGCCATGTTTAAGTTATAAACGGCAATTATCAACATATAAGTTACATGTTACCTCCTAATTCCTAGTCAAACATAAAATGTTGTCATTCTCAAAAATAAATAAATAAATAAAAGAAAAAAAGGAAAATGTTATGTCATTTAGGCATTTAGCATCTTTACATCTGCCTCCCTACTATCCTGTCACCCATTCATTCATTATAAAAGATTAATGTACAATAAATACCTTTCTATTTTAAGGATCATCATCATTTGCCTAAACAAGTCACCTGTTCATTCATTATTAAAAAAAAAAAATCAATGTACAATAAATTCATTTATATCTTGTAATACCATTATTTAATGACATGAAACAAGATAATAGTACATGATTTTTTTTTTTTTTTAATGAGAGATAATAGTATGTGATTAGTGTAGCATAATGGAACCAAAATCTTTTGTATTAATGTTGATGTTTCATTTTATACTTCACCAATTATAAAGTGTCGTATGTTGTTGTTGTTGTTGGTTTTTTTTTTTTTTTTTTTTTTTTTTTTTTTTTTTTTTAAGTAAAATGATGGAAGCCATCTCACCTCACTAACTCAAAGCCGTCATTAAATTATTATTTGACGATCCTAGAGCGGCACCCCTAACTCGCCCTAGACGGCTAGACTCTAGAGCTATAGTTTTCAAAGACTCTAGCGATCAACATATCAAACAATCATTTTGGTACTAAGTCAAAGCACAAGTTCTTTGTAGTAGGTTTGTAAATAAGTGTGGGTATGTGAGATTAAGCGCCATTAGTAACATTTTGTCATCTCAAACTAAAAAAGTGAGATTGTTTCTATTAGTTTGAAAGATAAGACATGGATTTGAAGGCCTACTAGATCTAATGCCCTTGTAACTATTCCTATTTCTTGTTGAGATTAAAGATGAGGATAAAGCCCTTTAGCAAGCTAATAAATCTGGGAAGTTTACTTATGCTGCAACATATACTGAGATTAGAGATAAATCTAATGAAGTTGAGTGGTGGAAGCTGCATTGGTTCCATTTAACTATCCTGAAGCATTCGTTTATTGGTTGGTTAGCTGTAATCAACAAGCTGTCCACACGAAATAGAATGGCCAAGTGGGGATACTTGGGTGATAGCTTATGTGTTTTTTGTAGAAATTGCCTTGAAAGTAGAGATCATATCTTCTTTAGAAGAATTTGGGATGACATGATGAAGTTGTGTCTAGTTTCGAATGCTCAGTTTCTGTGGGAGGATTTGATTGCTTAGGGGCCTAGAGAGTTAAAAGGGAAGGGGTTGAGGGTAATAGCTTGCAAACTTGCTTGGTGGGCAACGGTCTACCATATTTGGCTGCAAAGAAATGCCATAGTTCATGAAGAAAGAATTTGGATGGAAGAATAGCTAAAGAGAAGCATCATTAAGGATGTCAAAGCTAGGTTGGGGTTTAAAACCAAGTTCAAGAAGTCAGTTTTGAATGCTATCATATGTTGTAATTGGGATTAATCCAAGTAGTATTTTAATTTGATTCTTGAAATCTTGTGCTGCTGTGTTTTGCCGAAGTGCTAGTCTATGTGCTTTTGTACTAAAGGTACTGGTTGGAATGCCTTATAGATGTTTTGTTTAGTTGTCACTGCAGTAGTTAGTGTGTTTTGCTTTGCCATTCCCATTTGTTTTGGCTTACTTTGGTTTTATGGTTAGTTTTGTTTTTGGTTACTGTAGCAGTGAGGTTTCCCTTTCTAGTTTATTTTGGGTTTTTCCTTTGTAATTTGTGTTTTATTTCTATAAATTAAAAGCTGAATTACTCCAAAAAAAAATAAAAATGACACGCGACACTTGTTGTGAAGCATATTAATGGAGTATACATTAGATATGTCGACTTAACACCTTTTTCCTCCCTCGACTGAAACAATAAAAATCTTATTAAAACGAAGAAATGTATACAGCAGGAAGACGCCAATACGGATTATCCAACTTTTTGGCTAATAGACTTTAGCTAGTTTCGAGTCATATTTCCCATAAGACAACTCAACAATGACATACATAAAATTAATAGGCCAAATAGAGAGAACAATTATATGCATGCAACCAACTAACAAGAAGAGGGTACCATTTGAATTAGAGCCCATTGAGAATTTATTTCTTATTTTTTAATAATAATTCTATAGTTGGGGGAAGGGGGGAAATTGAACCTTAATGTTTCATTTGAAAATAGTAAGAGGTACCAGTTGAGTTAGAAGGATGTTGGGTCATTGAGAAATATGAATTTAAAAAAAAAAAAAAACAGTTTAGCTTTTTGTAGGTAATTTTTACGTTAGGCTTTTTCTGAAACAAAAATTTTCAGCTACAACTCTTTGCATAACATGCTGACTGGCTTAGACAAAACACAAACCAATAGATAAGCTCAATGTTCTAATATAGCAGTAGAATTTCTTGCAGAACCACTGTTTTACATTAACAAACGTGGATCTGACTTGCTCTATTCATGCATAGTCAAAACAAAACAATTGTCCTTTCAAAAAAAAAAAAATTTTTGCAATAACAATAAAAAAAAAAAAAAAAAAAAAAAAAAAAAAAAAAAAATTCATTTGAATTAGGAACCAGCTCAAATAAAATTCAATAGCAATTTTGCTTCAATTTAATCGAATGGAATTCAATAAATTCTACTTATGATAAAATCCATTACAAAAGAAAATGCTACTGTCCTTAATTTTTTTTTCTTTTCTCTTTTTGGGGTAGGCTTATATACTTTCTTAGCTTTAAACAATAAACAATAAACAATTACTATACCATATTCCTAAAGCCAATAAATCTAAAATCCTGCTAATGAAGAAGATGCCTAATGGACTTGCCTATGGTCATACAACTTACCCAAGGGACTGATATAACTTAAGAGAAGCAGATGGCATGACTAGGAGTCAACATAAATGTCACTTTCACCTTGCTGTTGTTGATCTGCAAATGAATATTATGTCATCAATCATAAAAATGTAAGGTCAAAAGGAAGAGATGAACAATATAAGAAAACATTTAGATAGCCAGTTTTGTATTTGTATTAGTAAATACAAAACAATCAAGATCAAGAAAGATGGAATTGCCAACAAATGCAAGCTAGACATAACACATTTCCTTGTAGTTTTCCCTACAAAAAGGAAATTGAGAAAGCTTGTTGTGAAGATTTGCAAAAGAACCCTGGTAAATCTAGAGTAGATAACTAAATATCTCTATGGAAAATTCCATAAAACAATTACAAAAGACAAGAAACCTAAATACAAAATCCAAAACTTATTGTGTGTGTGTGTTTGATAAGTATCTATAATATATATATATATATATATATATTTTTTGAGAATCCTATAAACTTATTATATAGTAAACACCACAACACCACCCCCCCCCCCCCCCGGTGTGGGGCGCGGGGGGGTCTTCTTCCAAAAAACCCAAAATCCATAAAGACTCGTGCACACATCAACATAAAAAGAGTCAAAAGTTTTTAGGAAGCATCTGGTGGAGCTTGCTTCATAGAACCAAATTGTTAGTTCTATTACATTCACACAGTCAAAATTGAAGAAGTTATTGATGTGATCATCATTTGTTACACTTACCATTTCTTCAGGCCTTGAGACTGTCTTCCTGATCGACACCCCCATTAGCATGTACTGACCCAGTGCTAGAACCACTTTCTTGAGCACCAGGATGAAGAATGTTGGTAAAACCCTGCCCAATTGACTTCCACAATCGTGTAGATAGAGATGACTGCAAATTAGCATCGCTTCTATCAGATAACAATTCAATTGGCTGAGCCGAAGCAAGGTTTAGCTCGGAAAATCTTACAGCACCTAATATTCTTTCTGGAAGCTCTGATTCCGTTTGGCTTTCAATGAGAAAGGCTAGGTCAACAGTAAGTGTTGTGATGTAACCAATAGCCAGATGAACTATGGCACTTGCAACCATGGAGGATCCAATATCTACATCAACTTCTAAGAAATTCTCTGCTAAACAGTACTTACAGGAAAGTGCACGCCCAATTATGCATATGGCCTGCTCCCCAACTGCTGTTCTCACAATCCAAGGACCCTTGACAATGTTGGCTATCAATTTAAGCCTAGACATCCTAAATGCATCGTCACCCTTCAAGAATTGATCCATCAAAGATCCCTCCGGAATAGGGTTGACTGCAGCAAAATATGCCACAGCACTATAATTTTCCTTGCTTGGGACTTGTAGATTGAAAGCCCAAACAAAAGGCTTATTGCCTTCTGGAAACTCATCCTCGATAACCTTCCTAACTCGGTTGTTTGGATCATTCAAGACCTCCCTAATCTTTGTGGAGCTTTTAATCCAATCAAAGCCAATAGGCTTTAGAAGATATTCACCAGCGGGAACTTTAACTCTGGTTGAGAAGTACTCTGGACCTCTGACCATGAACTTGTCTGCAGGCGGGGAAGCCCAGCCATTTGGACAGTTATCTGGCTCGAGAAGTGGAACAGCTCCCTCTGATCTAACTCTCTCTATCCATTCAAGCTCACTTTTATGATCAGCACTAGCCATGTGATATCCTATTAAGGCAGCAATATGTCAGGTAAAAGAAAAAAAAAATAAACAAAAAGATGTAAGAAATATTTACTGGCCTCAATTATTTTGTGCTTCTATTTCTATTGTGTTTGACAAATATTACAAATTCCCCCATACGGTAGACAGACAAGCTTAGCAATGAAAGATGACCAAAAACTGCAAAAATGTCCCGTTCAAAGAAAAGATATCTTTAGAGAGTTATAAAATGACATCTTCCACCTGTCTCCCACACTCGCCTGGAGACTAGTAAAAGATCTCACTTTCATTTAATTAAATTATATGCATACTATGAGGCTCTTACACATTTTTAACAAGTTTACATAGTTATTACTTTCAAGACTGTTATACTATCTACAATTGTTTTTTAGTTGAGAAAACCAAATAACCATGTCCCTCTGTAGACTTTTGGGACTCATTGCACTATACAAACTACATTACTAGTCTGAGACATTGACAAATTCATGCAGCCTCTAATAGAGCTAAAATACAACTGATTGTTCTCCTTCACCTCTTGACAAATGCACTTATATTATAGACCTACATAAGAAACTCAAAGAGAAAGAAAAGAACATGAAACATTGAGCTTCAGCACTAGACCACTGAAACTTTTTTTTTTTTCTTTTTTGGGGGGAGGGGGGGGGGGGGGGTGGCAATTCTTCCACTTTATCCACTTCAAATTGTGAGGACTGCAAAAGTAAGTACATGATAGAGAACAAAGCAGGAAAAGTGAAAGTTGTAACATTAAATGTGAGAGATCAATCATTAAAGCTTTATCTTATTACTAACAATCATATCTATGGATCATGCTTCAGAAAAATTATTACAATCCAGGAGTTTGAAGAGAAACCCACAATCTAACTACTAACCAAGTGTCTTACTCTTAGGAACGTGGCAATTTCAAGATGATAAAAAAAGAAGAAGAAAGAGACATATAAAGTCCAATATTGTTATCCTATAAACAAAATGTTTATATTTATAAACCACAAAAAGTACAAGAATATTAATGGGTATCACTATCACAAAAGCAATCTCGTATCAAGCAAAAAAAAGAAACTTGCCTTAATCAAAAAGCAAACATGAAAATAATTATAAATAAATAAATAAATGGTCTTCAACAAACCCTTCTAAACCGAATTCACATATAAAATTTCCTCTGTCTACATGGATAGCTTTGAACACCATATCTGTCTGAACCTTGTATTACTATTACTTATTAACATGTTATATGCTTTCAGAATTCATGAAAAGCATTAATAAAACAACCAATCCAACAATAATAAATCCTCAAACACTACCTTAAAATTTGCAGACATATCAAACCAAACCTACACACATATTTCCATGCACAAACTTAATCAAGCTATCAGCTTAATCATATCCAAAACCATAAAAAATAAAAACCCAGAAATCAAGAATCTTTGTAAATGGGTTTTAATGGGTTTCCTGTGTAGATTATGTTGAATAATTCACACACACAAACACACGTAAAAACACAATCTTTGTGAATCAATAATGCAGTATCAGAATCATAAAAAAAACAAAAAAAAAACAAAAATTTAAGGAAATAAATATTCAAACCTTGAAAGAAGTAGTTTTCTCAGAAAACAATAAGGCTCTCCAAAAAGCTGAGACTGGAAAATTAGGGTTTTCAATCTGTGATTTATTTGGAGGAAGCTTCAGCTAGAGACTTTCCAAAAGCTTTATTTTATTTTATTTTATTGAAAATTTGATTATTCTCTTTACTAAGAAATAACTTTATTCTATTTGACCGGCAACCGGTCAAGGCAGATGAATATTCAACAGAAATGAGTGTTAGGGTGCGCAGGAGATGGAACTGCTAACCGGTTGCAGGTGACAGACTAGCCGTTTTGACCAATTATGTAGTTTACACGTTTTCATTGGGTGACACATCTGATTAATTTTTAAGATTTAAAAAAAAAATTATTGAGCTTTCTCTATTTTCACAATTACATTTTGGCCCAATAAGGTGGGAATCACGTAGCAAACTTTTTTGAAAAATCTATTTTGGGAAAAGTTTATGCCCCAAGCAAGTAATCTATGCTTATATTTTTCCCACCTAGCACACCAAAAAATAATGAGTTAGTTCCTCGCAAAATAATATTTACAAAACTTGGTTTAAGTTATACACAAAGGTAATTTGAAAGGCATGTGAAGTTATAAGTTGGAATTAGCTCAATTAATAAAGTTTGTTATGGAGTATATATAATTTCCTTTTTTTAGAGAATAAAGGACATAGATTTGAATCTTATTTTAAAAAAAATTGGTGTATTGAGCTTATATTAAAAATAAATTATAATGACTATATATTATAAGTTTCTAAAAAAAGTTTCAAATATTTCACCATGAAAGGACATTATATATTTTAAATCCTTCATTATGGAAGAGACAGACTAATTGATGTCTTAGTCTAATGATAAACAATAATCATCATGGAGTTAATATCATAACTCATAAGTTTCAAAGCTATCGCCATGGAGAGAATGCTAGATAACACAAATTTTAAATTTTATCATCATGCCACTTATCCTAAAGCTTGTACATTTTGTGATTTCAACCTCCAAACTCATTTGATAATGAGCTTAATTATGTTTAGGAAGCCCACATTGCAATTGTAATTCTATTGTAATCCTTGTCATTAGTTAGTTACAAGTGATGGGATTTGGATGGATTTAGTAAGAGTCATTGGCACATGTAACAATATAATCACATAGGTTAATTGGTGCATGCTTAATTAGTAAGCCAATAGGATTAAGTCGTGCATGCCCAATAGTAATGGTCTGTTTGAATTGAGGGGGGAAAGAAAGAGAGTGGAGAGGAGTAGAGTAGAGTTAGCTGAAAATAGATTAATTTTGGGCTAAATTTATCTATTCTATTATATTTTCCCTCCCTCTCCCTCAATCCAAACGGATCATAAGAGAGCTTGAGTTCCCCATCAAAAAAGAAAAAAAAAAGGGAGATTGAGTTCTATAAATAGCATGTAACCATCATTTGATATATCTTGAAGAATAAACAAATTCATTATTTACTATTTAGTACATTATATGTCTCTCTTAATGTTTCTTTATAAAGGGTGACTACCTCAAATTAAACCAATTCTTCCCCACAATTTCCTACAATCCCATCCATCCCCATCAAATGAATATTGATATATATATATATATATATATATATATATAAACATACATACATATTATTATACATTTTAAAGTCCAAATATGAATTACATAATAAGCATATATTTGAAGAAAAAGGCAATATTTAAATTGATTTTTTTTGTCAAATAATTAATCCTAAAAACAGAATAGACGAAAAATTTATAAGCATGAACCTCAAAAGAAATAATAAAAACGTCATGGTCTTAATATGGTATAATCTCTGTTTTAATTGTGTTTATAAATATTAGAAGTTAGAACAATTTTGGTAGGGTACGTAGCTCAAGCTGCTTGGTAGTGAACAGCTTGTTACCAAACGAGTAGCTAGGCCGTTATCGTCATTGAAAAGCTGAATCCCCCTGGAAAAACTCGTGAAAAATCACACCAGGTTCCACAACCCAACAATGTATAGTGTGTACATGACGTCAGTTACAACTTATTACATAGCCGGTTGTTTTGAGCAAGAGCAATGGTTATTATACACATACTTGTTTCTAACTGAATCGTGACAAGAGTCACATCCCACTGAGAAATATTGTAGCTTACACGTTTGATGGTTTGACACATCTGAAAAGGTAAAGATAAAAATAATAGAAAGAGCTTTTTCCTTCTTTCTTCTATTTTATTTTATTTTATATTTTTACTTTTAATGGCAATAATACAGGACAAAGTCGGAAAGTAAGTGCCTTGTTCACATCCAATCTCCTCTACTTCACATGGGGCAAAAAGCCGGAGCTAGGATTTTGAGTTAGAAGGGATGACTCGGACCTCTAGTTGGGTGGTCTCTTAACTGTTGAGGGTTTTTTTTTTTTTTGTTTTTGTTTTTTTTTTTTTAATTTTTATAGTTTTTGATGTGTGCAATGAAGACAAAATTATTATGATTAAAACTTTTTAAATGGTCAGTTGTTTGTTTGAGTAAAATTGGTTCATTGGACTTAATTTTTTTTAGCTTTTCTATTAGTGATTTTTGTTGTTTCACAAATGTTTTTGGGCTAGTATATGTTGTTTTAGAATATAGATCTATAAATTTTTTAATGTCCTTTAAAATGAGAAAAATGCTAGAGGTATATTGTTGATATAGTGAATGATTATTGGTAAGTAAAAAAGTAATGTAAGTGATAGGTCTAAATGGGAACCAATAAGAATTTATACCTCAGCAATTTGTAAAAATATTGTAAATAAGTTTGTAACTATAACGTTATTCTAAAAATAATCAATGATATTGTTAAGGGGGGTAAAATATAATTTTATAGAACAACATTGCTAAAATTAATACAAATATATACTAATATCTTAAAAAAAAAATAATTAGGGGGGGCCATCTTGCCATGGTCAATGTATGCTTCTGTCCCTAGTGGGATGGGAGCGGGACAAGTTAATCTGGGGCAGAATGGAGTCATTTTAATAATCATAATGAGAGTGATGAGATAAAGATAAAATATAAAGAGACAAGACAATGGTAAGAGCACTAAGAGAGAAAGAGAGACAAATTTAAATATATCAAAATAAATAAATTTTAATTAAGATATGTATAGAAAAGATTAAATTGTATGTAATTATGTATATATAATTTAAATATATATTAAATAATATATGTATATATACATTTATGGCTATGCATGGCAAGATAGGGCAAGGCAAGCAAAACTCGTTCCCGCAGCATATAACCTCTTTGAGATGGGGAAATTTTACATGGGGCAATGCAGGATGGGACAGATCAAATAAGGTGGGGCGTTTTAGCAATCCTTAATTTTCGCAATTACATTCTAGTATTGAGGTATGGGAGTCACATTACAACTCTTTCCCCTCCCTGCCTACCTTATTTATAACTCAATATGACAAGAGGTTCTCTCCAAAAAAAAAAAAAATAGAAAAAAAAAAGAAAAGAAAAGAAAAGAAAAGAAAAAGACTAGAGGTTTGCAAATAATCTTATAACTCAATATTGGTATTCAACACACACACACACACAAAAATTACTGATCTCTCTTATAAGGAGAATTAGGCTTCAAATCAAATTTCTAAATTATTGTAAGAATTATATATAACAAAAAAAAAAAAAAAAACGCTTAACTATTTATCTTTATTATATATAACAATTAAAAACAAAAAAACAAAATGCTCAACTATTTATCTATAATAATAATAATAATAGGTGAAGTTGAGAAAAACTCAAATTAGAATTCCAAATTAGAGTTTTAATTTTGTGCCATATGTCCTAAATTATTTATCCTTTAAGAGTTCTATTTCTTAAATTTTGAATCAAATGTGGAGCCACATTATAAATATTAATCTAAGTGAGTTATTAAGTACAAAAACCAAAAAGTTTAGAATAAATAAATCGTAAAAAAAAAGTGCTTCACAATCATTTAAAAAAATGGAAAATTTACATTTTATATCTAATAATATCTTTACAAACTTTTTTAAAGAGTCAACAAAATATAAAAATGACTATCAATAGTATTTAAATTATATATAAAAATTATATTATGCATCTTATTATATATCTTTAAGTGTATTCCTGCATATGCATCGAGTTACAAGCTAGTAATAAAAATAACAACAACAACTTTTTGGTGAAAAAGGAAATTCATTAGACATAAATAAGAGTAAATCAATCTCGATGACCAACACCCCATGCATTAGCTATAAATTGGTTCAAAATACATTTAAGGGGAAAGATAAGATATAGTAATAATTACATATTATCCACTTAAGACTAGACTTAAGTTTATTTTCCTTACCCGTGGTTCAAAAATTGTCACTTTACTCACTTAAAGTTAATTATGTTAGGCAATCGTAACTCACTTTACTCTTTCATTAGAAAAGCACTAAATATAACCTAAAATGGATCAAATAGCTTCTGTACAAATAAAATAAGTTTGAGAAATCAAAGCATAAATATGTAAATTGAAAAAGTAGGCATGTCTAAATTATTAATTAAAATTAAGTTTAAAAAACCAGCCACTTATTATACTTGAAAATTGAGGTTTCACACGTAACAATGCTAGATAAATAAAAGAATGTCATTGAATTGTAGCAAATATTTGCTAAATAAAAACTTATTACATGACTTATGACATTGTAATATACTAATATGTAGTTTTTATTTATTTTTAAATTATTCCTTTTAGGTTTTAACTCTAGCAAAAAATTGTTTTATTTTAAATAGTAGAGAAGTAGAAAATAGTACTGTAATGGTAATGGACATATAGAGATAGTTTTATTTAAAATTACAAAAATTATTGGGAGATAACAATCTTTAGGGCTGTATAGCTTGCGAAAAACACCATTGAATTTCACCATTTCAATTACATAAGTTGTCCAATTAAACAATGGAACCAACCGACCGAATCAATATGGATTTAAATCTTTTAATAACTACCTTCTAAAAAAAAACAGTTAATAACTCTGCTAGAGACACCTTGTAGATCCTCATTGCATACAATTACAAACAGGACTTTTTTATATAAAAAAATAATTTTACTAATTTTTTATTTTCTTAATTTGAATATTTACGATTTTATTTTATGTTGTTGAGAAAAACAAACAGAGCTTTGTAGTTCCATTAAAATAAAAACACTGGGGGGCAAACGTCCTAACCAAGGCTCTTAGGTTTGATATTGTCGTTGGTCTAGTAAAAGCTCACAGCAATTTCAAAGACATTTATTTAAAGGTTACGTTAACTGGTATTTTTAAGACAGTTGTTAATAAAATATATTAAGAAAGTTTTGACATAATTTTTATGAGAAATATAAAAAACAGTCAACAAATTAATTATTTTATCTTTTTTTTTTATAGTGAAATGCTAACGAGTGCCTTTAGGACATTGTTTAATAATCTATTTAAAAAAAGTTTTTATGAGGAAAGAAAGAAAAATAATTAATATTTTGACGGCTTTCTTCATTTCTCATAAAGTGATATAAAAATTTTTCTAAAATAGATTGTTAATCGGCACTCATTAGACCATTTTTTTATAAAATGTTTTTAAAATAGTTTATAAACCACTGCGCATTTGTTAACATTAATATCATGAAAGAGGAAATTGAAACAGCAAGCAGAAAATTACTCCTTGCCTTCAACAACAGATGTCATCAACCTCGTTTAGCATGTTGCTTCCCTTTCATTTTAAACCTCTTACTCCTTACGATCTTTAACCCACAACCACTAATCCAACAGACTTGAAAAAAAAATGCTCAGCTAACACAATCTCTTGCGACAGCCTACAAAACTCTTTTAGGCAAAAGCACAAACATATGGAGTGCTTTGAGAAGAACACTACAAATTGATAAATTAGGACTCCTAACAGAGAATGAGATGAAGTGAAGGAAGATGGAGAGACCTAGGATTAGAGACAAAGTTGAATTGAATACCGAAGAGAGCTTTTGGGAGACCCAGGAAAGCCAGAGCTACACAGTAAAGGGAGAGCTGTGAGTTTTGAGTAGCCCCCACAAGAAGATGATGACTCTAGAGAAAAATACTCTAATCGACAGTCTAGAAACACTTTTTAGATAATAGAAATGAAGGTAAGAGATGGAGAATGTTTTTCTTCTATTTCTCACACATACACGCGCACACACAACGGTTTTACTACCTTTATTTATAAATTTTTTCATGGATGATTACTTTTGGGAAACCAAGGGAAATATCAGATAAGTCTTGGTTATGGATTGGACCTACTCCATTGTGAGTTTACTCATTCATTGGGCCCCGTCCAAAATTTCTAACATGCAGAATTTTCAGGAAAGAAAAAAAAAGTTCTGAAATAAGCACTAGTTTTAGAATACATCACAACAATCACATTTAAAAATGAAAATAAATAAACCTCCCCCATCACCATCTCCATTCTCCAACATCAACAAGAGAAGCAACAAATAACAATAAGAACAGAGAAAAAACAACACAAGAGGGTGAAGGAATGATATAGGTGCAGCCAAGCCTACTACTGGTGATACCCCTGAAATAAATCATCACATGAAAGGAAGAGCTAACATCTGATAGTGTCCTTGGAGTGAGCTTGCTATCCTCCACAATGTTTCTGAAATTCCCATTCCTTGTATTGGCATTGGCCTTACTATCTCAGCCGCCCCCAAAGCAGTTAGAATAACTGACATTTATTTTGCAGAAGTTTGTCATCCTCTGGAAACACAAGAAACTTGAATAAAAGGCAGAAAAAACATCTCTGGATACTGGAGATTATCATATGTAATGAATCGCTGCATTGATTCCTTCACGACAAAAGAAATGGAACACTAATTTAGCAATTGATTAATAAGAGCAATAACTAGCATGTAAATAATCTAGAAAAGATTACTAGCTTGCAAATTAACAGTAAGAAAATCAAACTATAAATTATTAGGTTCACAATGCTACTGGTAAAAGTAGAGTAATACGTACTAATAAGAACTGGAGGTACGTCAGGGTTCAATGCTAACATCACGCACATGTGCTATTTTGCCCCAATCCTCACTGTTGCAATCCTTAATCTGTTCTGTGAACTTCGTTGGCATGTTTGACAGTTTCAATTCTTGGAGAGTCTTAACATGCTGCAATCCATCAGGAAGCTTATGCAGACGTGAACATGATCTGATCTGTAAAACTCTGAGACGAGGCAATGCTCCTTCCTGCACAATCCAGTCCTCCAGTCCCTCTAGCTTCCATAGTCTAAGAATTCGAAGCTGAGGAAAGCTGTTTTCAGGGCAGCACATATTGTTCTCCACATAAGATTCAGAGAATAACTGAAGAATCCTCAGTTTTGGAAGTTTATCTAACTTTTGCATTGGATCTTCACTTAGTGCGGATGCTGACAAGGTAATCTCAATAAGGTTCTCTGGAAATTTAGAGATGACAGATGGGGTTCTTAACCTTCCAAGAAGATATATACTGGAGAGATTCGTGTGGTCTAACAAAGACGGTAAGTCTAGATACCAAGGCTGATTGTTTTCATCATGTGATTTCAGCCTTAAAGACTGAAGATGTTCTAGTTTTTGAATCCATTCAGCCACTGCTTCCAGTTGCAATGACATTTCATTCTTTTGATTTGACATGATCCGGCATGCCACACCCAATTTTCTAAGATTGATCAACGTGTCCAAGCCATCCTTTACTGGACTTTTCTCATCCACAAATGCACCCCATAAAGTTTGCAGGTCTGTTAATAAGACACCTCTTGGACGAGGCCCAAATCTACTGCGATAACTCTCATTCAAATACAAGTGCCGCAGATGTTGCATCTTCCAAATTGAACGAGGGAGAGTACTGATGTAAGTGTGCTTCACATCCAGTGTTTGGAGTTTCAGCAAGTTTCTTATGGATGATGGAAGTGACTCTAGGTAAGTCCATCTCAAGCCAAGGTACCTTAGTAAAGCCAGCTTACTCAGTACCTTTGGCAATTGAGGTCTGAAAACACGTTCAAGATCAAGCACCCGCAGCAATAGGAAACACCCGTAGGAAATGCACCGTTGAAGAAAGTTTCCTATATCTTCCCCAGACTGGCTTCCTTCTCGATAATCAAAGGACATAAAAGATAGGGCTTTCCCATAAGAGGCTTGCAGAGTGGCATTGTCAGTGTTGTCACCGTGAATATGATTAAAGATGGTGTTGCTGGGTTCTGTGTTATTGTAATGATCAACAATCCAACGGTTCTGCTGAAGGCTTGAAGATGATTTGGAAGCTGTGTTGACTTGCCCTTTAAGAACTTTGTCTTCCACAGCTTTCGACAAGAGTTTCCTCAACGCACCAGGAAGACAACAAGTTCTGACTTTACCATTTGGCTTCTTCTCTGTTACTTGAATCACATTCCTATCTATCAGCTCCGTCAGACACCTCTCAGCAAAATGTTCAGGAGATTTGTCACCCCTGCCTAGTCTCAAAAACCCCTCAGCAACCCACAGCGTGATTAATCTTCTTGTAGGGATCTCAAAATCTTCGGGGAATAATAGGAAATAATATAGACATCTTTTCAATTCTAGGGGCAAGTCCCTGCTGACCTTGTTTGAGATTTCTAACCAAGGTACTGTTTCTTCTTTGAGCTCATTTAGCACACTTGACCACTCCACATTGGTTGCAACTTTCTCCGATAGTAATTTTCCCATTTTTACTATTGCCTGTGGCAAACCACCGCACCTCATCACAATTTCTCTTCCGAGTTTCTCCAGTTCTTGGGGGACTTCCTTCCTCAAAGTATTTGTAAATAATGTCCAGCTCTCATCAATACTTCGCAAGTGCAATTTGTACTGAAAGATTCTTGAGTCATCATGTGGAGCTAGAGGCATGTCACGAGTAGTTATCACTATTCTGCTCCCATTTGATTCATCTGGGAATGCGTCTTTGAGATCATTCCACACTCCAGCCATAGCGATATTATCCAGAACTATGAGGTACGTCTTTTCCCTCAAGAAATTCTGAAGCATTTGCTCTAATTCTTCTTTAAGGGACCGCTTTCCTTTTGGTTCTTGATAAGATTCAATTACTTGTTTCCTTATGTCTTGCAGAATCTCTTCAGCACTACTTTTTTCAGATATTGAAACCCAAGCACAGGTACTAAAATGGACGGCATTCTTGTTATAGATTGATTTTGCAAGGGTTGTCTTACCAGAGCCTTCCATTCCCACAATCGAAATGACACAGCGACGTGGTTCATCAACTGTGAGCAACCTTTCCGTTATTTCATATACATGGTCCTCAAAGCCAATGATATCAGATTCTTCAGAATATTGAGATGGAGGCCTTCTCTGATGTATTTTATGAGTCATGGAGTTGGACGCTTCAACATGCACAATGCCATACGATATCCTTCTCTCTGTAACTCCCTGAATTTTTTTCTTTATCTTAGAGATCTTCTTCACAACCTTGGAATCAGCTTTCAGATTTTTGGGGTTGGATGCAAGCCTAGTGAAGAAGCGCTTCTTTTCCACTCTCATGTTGTTCTTATATTTGCCAACGATAGCCTCTGCTTCCTGAGCAATACCTCTCATTTCCTCCTCCCAGAACTTGAGTCTTGCATCTGGTTCCTCAATTGCTTCAACATCTTTGAGAAAAGCATAAATCAATTTCAGCTCTCTTTCCATTAATTCAACTTGCTCTATGTCTCTTTTCTTATCTTTCTGAAGTGAAGATGTTGGTGGAATTTCAGTAGAATCGGTGGCATGCGGTTTTTCCACAGTTTCAGATGTGGATGGTCCGATATCAATCGAAGCCTTAGTTAGGCTAGATTCAGTGACTTCAATCTCCCGCACATATCTTCCTGTCTTTGTGTGCTGCTGTGAGGATCCTGTTTCAGCTTCCTCCAAGTTGTTATCATCATCTTCAACAATAATATCAGACGGAGAAATTTGACCCCTTTTTCCTTCAAATGTCCCAATGTCATAAGTACTCTTTCTTTCAGACATAGCATGAAACTTACTGCTAATTCTCTGTGTCTTTTCTGCTATGGAGGACAGAACCCTTAACTCCCCACCTAAACCTCCCTTCATTTTTTCTTGATGTCCTTGAATTTGTGTATTGAGAGCATCTATTTCAAGAGCAAGATCTCCCATTTGCTCCAGCCAAACCTTCACTCTCTCGCCTTTGTCTTTCATGCCCTTAACATCTTTAACTAAGGCAGACATTAGCCTCAAATCTCTCCAGATTGACTCAAGTTCAAAAGCCTTTGATGGCTGCAGCTCTTCAATCTCATCAGATTCTACCATTCCATATATCCACCTTCTGCCATATGCATATTGGATCCTGCTCCTGATCACCTTTATCTTCTTCCTAAGCTCTGAATCTGCACCAATAAAAGTAGGAGCTTTGAGTTTTGCACACCTCTTTATTTTCTGCTCTCTTTTGCTTACGAAGGATGTGAGGAAATCCTTTGCAGGAAGACAAATTTCCCTCACCCATTCCAACCAAACAATCTCTCTTTCATCTAGCTCTCTAACAGATTCCACATCTTTCACAAGATCATTTATGCATTTGATGTACTGCCTTACTTGCTCAACCTCCCTGGTGGCTGAGGAGTAAAAAAGATATCTTGGACTTAGCACAATATCAATCTGCTCTAACAAAGAAGAAATGATGGTGTTGGGCTCTCTTGATGAGATACTAGTCACTTCACATTCTTTTCTGACATTCAGGATTTGTTTACGTACATTAAACAACAGATGATATATACGAGGTATTGTGCGCTCCCCTACAATTAATAAACAGCAACACGGCACTGATAGAATTGGATTAATACATGAAATTGGAAAACACAGACAACACAAGTAAGTCACCACGATTCCTGCGCATTCCCTAGCAACTGATGTCTTCAAGAAACGCATAGGAGGGGCTTTATCTTTTGCTCCTCCCCGATACTTATGTAGTGCTTGTGCTCCACCATCTGTTGTGGTATTAAAGACTTTACTTTCTTTTGAAAGATCATTGATACGAAGCATGAGCCTCTTTACCTTGGGACTTAACTTGAATCGAAGAAACATATGATTGAAAAACAAGGCAAAGCGCTTCAACACTTTTGCCCTGCTCCTCTTTGCTGTTGAAATCATGAAAGAGTCGATCATATCCTCGGCAGAGCGAACAACATCCCTTGCATCTTCTGCCCAACGATTCATATCTTGGCTTGGTCCCTCCAAGGATTCTATGTAGTCCAACACAGCAAGCATGAGCCTCAATTCCCTTTCCAGCAATCCCAGCTGGAGCTGGAGTTTAAGTTGGCGCCTTTCATCTAATTCATCAATAAGCAGATCAATAACTCTCACAACAACAACCTCCCCCATGGCAATCCAAACAATGCAAACTAATTTGAGTGGAAAACTAAAACTTGAAAAGGAAGAAAGAAAAACTAATTAGTTTCAGTCAGGTTGCACGCAGTCCGTTTGGTAAGAGTGGTTGTGCAGAGGTCACAGGCGGTCCCTCCAGCCTGCTGGGACTGGAAAAAATATTGAGAGTTTTTAAATGGAACATCTCTCAGGCTCTGTATTTGTGCTTGTGTCTGTGTTTTGTTTTGAAAAGTAAAGGGAGATGGATTCTGAGCAAATCAACCTTAAAAATTATCTAAATAAGTCCCTGTAAAGTTGTGCATTTATGATCTATTTTCTATATTTAGCTACAATAGTCGCGTAGATTTACATGGTTTTTTTTTTTTTTTTTTGAGAAAGAAAGATTTACATGGTTATTGGAGCTGTGCATATGAATTTTTTATTCATTCTTTGCTTTTCTAGGAATAAAGGAAGAGGAAGAGGAAAACAAATATTTTAATAAGAGAAATGCTAACGAGTGTTCGGGCACTTGTTAATAATTCATTTATAGAAAGTTTTTATGGAGAATGAAAAAAAAAAAAGTAATTAATTTTTTAACGGCTTTTTTTATTTTCCATAAAAGTGGTATCTAAACTTTCTTAAAATTAATTATTAACGAGTGACCTAAGGGCACTCGTTAGCATAACCTTTTTAATAAAATTGACAATAAAATAGATAATTTAATAGGAGTGTTTTTAAAAATTAGTAGTGTAGGGGCTCCTTTTTCGGAGGTGGACCCCTTGACAATGAATTTGTAGAGAGTGGGCTCAAGATCTAGGCCCTAGTGAAGGACGCGACGGCCATGCATGGTTATTCGTGAATTGCGGTACTCGTAGTACTAACTGAGGGGGCACAACAGGGATCCTCGGACGTGTTCCTATCTTGTTCAAATGAGCTTCACAACCTACCAAAGAAAATGCACTGTTACAGTCTGTCTTCTTTCCCGTTTTTCCCTTACGTCCCCCCCCTTAGTGGGGGACGTCCTACATTATATATCCCTCTCCCAGATGATCTTAGCCCTACACTTGTCGATCAACCCGGTTCCCACTTGAGTGCCTGTCCTGTCAGCTGCATTCCTATCTCTCTGCGGGTTGCGGCGCCCAAGGTGGCGCTGTTCAGGGGTCCTATCCTCATTAATGCGGCCAGGACGTTAGTTGAGGGCATTTAATGTGGAGGTGACAGTACGTCTGGGGCTTGCGCCTCCACCATGCTTCCACGTCCGGTGCTCGGCACCTGCCAGGTCCTCCTTGGATTCCCTGAGAAGTTCCCCTTGACGGACTGCAGCTTGCGTATCTCCTCACTTCGGGTTTCCGAGGATGCTTCTATCCTCGGCGCGTCTTCCTAGCATGCAAGTCCTTTGCGCCTCATCCTCGGACCTATGGCATGTCCTCGGACTCCAGGCGATCCTCGGCATGGGCATTTGGGCTTGATCGAGAGTGGGCCGGTGGTACCAACGCTTTATGGCCCCACAATAGCCCCTCAAAATCTTGCTGTCCGCATCCTCGGGCGGAGAGGAGGATTTTGACATCCTCGGATCTATTCCACGTCCCATCGAATCCTGCCCTTTGTCAGCGTTGATGGCTTTTCGCCTGCTCAAGGCGCGTTACTGGCGCTTCGACGTGGGTGTCGTGCCTTGCATTAAATTCGGGCGGCTTTATGCTCCCCACGTTCAACGGGCTGATTTCGATCTAACGGTAGGGATGGATCTGGCATTTATGGGCGGGAGAACTCGCGCAGCTCTTCCGCTGAGGGTATAAATACCCATTTGAACTGCTTCTTCCCTTCCCATTCGCAGTCATAAGCTCTTGCGCCTCCCACCAGAGTCCAGCCAAATCTTCACCTACACTTCCAGCATAAAAAGTCAATCCGAGGAGCTCTTCCTCATTCCTGTAAGTCGCTCTATCCCTCTCTGAGCTTTTCTTTTCCTTTCTTCCACCTTTGATTTGCATTCCCCTTTTAGTCCCCTTAAGGCGTTGTTTGGGGATGGGTAGACTTAAGAAATACGTCTTTACTGAGGAGGCGATGGAGGAATTCGTCGAACGATGCAAGATACCGGCCAACGTGGGCTTGAGGTACTGCGGGTATGGGGAGTGGTTGCTCCGGAGGCGGACGGGCGAGGTAGCGATTCCCATTATCGCCTTCCTTGAAGGGGGGTTGAGGATCCCCATGGGGCCCGTGATGAGGAATTATCTTATATACTTCCGGTTAACCCCCACTCAATGTGCCTCCAACATGTTCAGAATTCTGGGCTGTGTGGACGCCTTAAACGAGGAGATGGGTCTGAGGCTGACCCATCACGACGTAAATTACTGCTACAATCTTCAACATTTGAAGGGCAAGTCCTACTATATGAGGACGAGGGACGACAGAGTCCGGCTCATCCAGTGTCTCCCCGAGTCCAACAAGGGGATGAATGAGGACTTTCTCATCGTGTCTGGGGAGTGGCACGATGGCCTTCATTGTCCGACGACAGAGGGGACACCAGGTGGGGCGGTGGGAGTAGGAGGGGATTTGTAGGTTCCATTTTGCTTGTCGTACCATTCTTCTTTGCTCAGCTTGGTAACTAACGCGGGTATGTTTTTCTTTTGCAGATCCGCGCACCCTCGAGCCCAACTTCAATCTGGTTAATAAGGAGGATCTACAGAAGGTGCTCAGGTCGGCGGATTTTGAAAACGAGGCAGACCACCAGGTCAGGGCGGCTCACAAGATTTTGAAGTACAAACCCATCCAAAAGTCGTTTGCGGCCCCCAAGTACGTGATCAGGGCAAACGATCCTCGGCTGTCACAGATAGAAGTGACCGAGGACGGATTTAAGTTTCCCGAGGGTCCCTCTACTTCAGAAGCTGTCACCGTAGCGGTTCCCCCACCTTCCCCTACATCCTTAGAGGCCGAGGGAGAGGATATAGAGAGAGAGGGGGAAGCAGCCGACCCTGGTTTTGCCGAGGAGGATTTCAGCGTCTTCGATCAACTCCACGAGTCCGAGGACCCCTCCGGAGACTTGGGCGATCCCCGTTTGTCCGAAGCGAAGCTTGAGGAATCTGGGCCATCTACTCGGTCCAAGATGGGTTACAAAAAGAAACAGCGACCCAGTTTGTCTGAACTGCTTGAGGGACAGCCGAGGAAGTCTAAGCCGAAGCTGCCTCCTCCTTCCCCCAAGACCCGTACTGCCCATACCAGGTCGAGCTCATCTCAGTCTCGGCTGCCAACTTCTCCGCCTCAGACGACCTCTCCGTCAGGGCACGAACTTGCCGACCCCAAGCAGAAGAAGGATAAGGGCAAGAGGATCATGGAGGAGAAGTCCGGGCCCACGCGGGAGGGCGACGATGCCCGGCGGCCGTCGAAGCAGCTGAAGATAGGCCACAAGGACCAGGAGAAGCAGGTCGAGGACCAGCCTCCGGCCGAGGCGTGGCTCCCCGCCCCAATGCTCCGCGGGAACCCTCTGAGGGACGACGCCTCCCTTAGGGATTTCAAAGAGGGCGAGGGTGCGTATGTGGCCGATGCGGTGGAGAGGTGCCTACTGCTCCCTGCGGACATGGTGCAGCTTGGGGCCATGAGGAGCAGGGAGGTCTTCCTCTGCCTCAAGCGGTACTTGGGGATGGTAAGTTTTCAGACACTCGTGTTTTACCTTCTTTTTCTTTAGTTTTGTCCTTCTTTCTCCGTGAGCTAACTTCGCTTTGTACCTGTTTCGTTGGGCAGGCTGTCCAGGCAACCTTCAGGTTGGAGGAGGCGGCCAACGACCATGGGAGGGCCATGGATGTTGAGCGTGAGAGGCGCTTGCAGGCTACCAAGGTCCTCAAGGTCTCTCAGGAAGATCTTGCCAAGGCCAGGGAGCAGCTGAAGGAGATGGCCAGGGAAAGGGACAACGCGATATCCGGCCTTGAGGGCGCCCAGAGGCAGGCCTTGGAGCAGACGGGCCGCCTGAGTGAGGTCGAGCAGCAGCTCAGGATTGCCCGAGAGCTGATAGACGACCTTCAGAAGGAGAAGGCTGCTGCCGAGGAGGCCAGGCTCGAAGCAGAGAAGGGGAGGGAGCAGGCCCTGGCCAGTAAGGAGGCTGCCGAGGAGGCTGCCTTTGAGGCAGGGGCAGCTGAGGCAGCAGCCGAGTATAAATCCCAAGTCCCCGAGTTATGCCGGCGCTACTGCTCAGAGACTTGGCTCGAGGCCCTGAGGCAAGCCGGGGTGGAGGCTTCTTCTGCTCTGTGGAGGGAGGAGGGCGTGTACTATCCCCTCGCCATCCGCGAGGCCGCCGCAGGTGGGTCAGAGGTTGAGGGGGCCACCATGGAGACTCCTGCAACTCCAGGGGAGGGGGCCCTGAAGGCTGAGGCCATTGGCGAGCCGGTTCAAGGGAGTGATCTCTCCTCGGTGATTGAATTGGGTGGCGGCTCTGATGAGGACAATCCCCAGCATGTCGAGGGGTCCGCCCCTGACACCCAGGCCCCACCTGTTGAGGGGGTGGCTGTTCCAGCCAAGCCTCCCAGCGAAGCGGGCGATTAGACGGAGGCGTCCCTTCTTCTTTTCTTCTCTTCTTTTGTTCTTTTTTTTTTTTGTTCTAGGGAACCCTTTTTTTTTTGTGTAATATTTTGAACTTAATGAAATGAAAGCTTCGTTTCTTTTTCTGCATCGTGGTTGTTTCCTTGCTTGTACATTATTCATTTTTTGCTTGCCAATCGTGGTTCGTAACTTAAGATTTTGGAACGGGAAAAGTTTTATTTGCGAAATGGCTTATAGCGTACACTACACCCTAAGGAATAGGCAGGTTTTACGAAGTAGGCACTAAGATTCTTTCGAAGCAGAAAGCTTCCCCACGGGACCGAGTCCGAGGACCATACAGTACTTTGGTTCTGTCTAATCACTTAAGTTTTCTGAAGCAGCTAGTTTCCCCATAGGACTGAGTCCGTGGACCATGCAGTTCCTTGGCTCTGTCTAGCACTTAGCGTTCTTAAGTGGCTAGTTTCCCCATAAGACTGAGTCCGAGGACCACGCAGTCCCTTGGTTCCGTCTAACACTTAGTTTTTTTTTTAAATTGGTTAGTTTCCCCATAGGACTGAGTCCGAGGACCATGCAGTTCCTTGGTTCTGTCTAACACTTAGTTTTTTTTTTTTAAATTGGTTAGTTTCCCCATAGGACTGGGTCCGAGGACCATGCAGTTCCTTGGTTCTGTCTAACACTTAGTTTTTAGTTTTTTTTTTTTTTTAAATTGGTTCGGAGCTGATGAGCGTAAGCAAAAGGAGACAACAACATTAATTGGAATAATTCTTTTATTAATAGTAGTACCTTTTCAGGTTATTTACATTCCATGGGCGAGGTACAGGCCTGTCATCTAGGTCCTCCAAGTAATACGCCCCTATCCCGGCTACTGAAGTAATCCGGTAGGGCCCTTCCCAGTTGGGTCCCAGCTTTCCCCAAGTGGGATTCTTAGCCGCCCCAACGACTTTCCTTGGCACCAGGTCCCCTGGCGCTAGTGGTTTGAGCTTAACGCTAGCGTCGTACCCTTGTTTGAGCTTCTGCTGGTAGTGGGCCAATTGTATCATTGCTCGCTCCCTTCGTTCGTCCACCAGGTCCAGGTTCCGCTCCAGCAGCCCGTCGTTGCTGGCTGGCGTGAAGGAGCTCGTCCTCAGCGTCGGGAGATTTGTCTCCAGGGGGATTACTGCCTCGGCGCCATAAGTCATGGCGAAAGGCGTTTCCCCCGTTGATCGCCGAGGCGTGGTGCGGTACGTCCATAGCACATGGGGTAACTCTTCTACCCATCTCCCCTTGGCATCGTCCAGCCTTTTCTTAAGCTCATTCACGATGACCTTATTGATGGCCTCGGCCTGTCCGTTCCCCTGGGGGTAAGCCGGCGTCGAGTATCTGTTTGTGATTCCAAGTTCGCTACAGTACTCCCTGAACGCTTTGCTGTCAAATTGGAGCCCGTTGTCCGAGATGAGGGTGTGAGGGGCCCCGAATCGCGTAACAATGTTCCTCCAAAGGAATTTTTTGACGTCCACGTCCCTAATATTGGCCAGCGGCTCGGCCTCGACCCACTTGGTGAAGTAGTCCGTGGCCACCAACAGATATTTCTTGTTCCCTAGCGCCTTGGGGAAAGGCCCCACAATGTCCAAACCCCACTGGGCGAACGGCCACGGGCTGGATAAGGGATTTAGGACCTCTCCGGGCTGATGGATACTCGGGGCGAATCTCTGGCACTGATCGCACTTTTTGACATATTCCTGGGCCTCCTGTTGCATCCCCGGCCACCAGTAGCCTTGCGTGATGGCTCGGTGGGACAAGGATCTCCCCCCTGTGTGGCTTCCACATATTCCCTCATGCAGCTCTTCGAGTAGCGATTCCGTCGCTCCGGGGTGAACGCACAGCAGGTATGGCCCGGAGTAGGAGCGCTTATACAGCTTATGGTCCTCGGACAACCAGAATCGAGTGGCTTTTCTCCTGATTTTTTCTGCTTCTGACTTGTCCTCAGGAAGGATGTCATCCTTGAGAAATCCCACTAGGGGGTCCATCCAGTTGGGGCCCGTCTCAATCTGATGGATGGGGATTCCCCCCGCTGGAGCTCCACTTGCCCTTCCCAAGTGCTCCACAAGTATCGTCCGAGGCAGAGACCCTGCCGAGGAAGTTGCGAGCGTGGCCAATGAGTCGGCATGGCTGTTCCCGCTTCTGGGGATGTGAGACAAGCTGCAGGGGCTAAACCCCAACTGCAAGCGCTTAACTTGGCTCAGGTACCCTTGCATTCGTGGATCCCTGGCCTCCATCTCCCCATTCACCTGTCCTACCACCAACCCGGAATCCGAGAACACCTCTATTGACTTTCCTCCCATCTTCTGCACCATGGTCATGCCTTGTATTAATGCCTCGTATTCGGCCTCGTTGTTCGTGGCCGCAAATCCGAGTCTCAGGGATTTCTCCATGACATGACCTTCAGGGGACACCAGGACTAGTCCCACTCCTGAACCTCTCTGGTTAGCCGCGCCATCGACATATACCTTCCAACAGGGTGCCTCAGAGGTGGAGACTGCCCCAACCAGCTTCTCACCATGATTTCCCTCCTCGGCTGCGACCTCCACAGCCGGTTCGGCGAACTCTGCTGTCAAATCTGCCAGAACCTGGCCTTTTATGGAGGTCCGAGGCATGTACCTGATGTCGAAAGCCCCTAGAATCGTATTCCATTTCGTGATTCTTCCCGTGTAGTCGGCGGTTCGCAGCACAGATTTCAAAGGCAATCGGGTTAGGACGACCACGGTGTGAGCTTGAAAGTAGTGGGGGAGCTTCCTCGTGGCGTGGACCACAGCCAGGATAGCCTTCTCCAGCGGCAGGTATCTCACCTCCGCTTCGTGGAGCGACTTACTGACGTAGTAGACTGGCTTTTGAACGCCACTGTCTTCTCGTATCAACACCAGGCTTACCGCATGGGGTGCCACAGCAAGGTATGCGTATAGGACCTCATCGGCCTCTGGATGGGACATGATAGGCGGACGGGATAGATAGTCCTTGAGTTGCTGGAAAGCCTCGGCACACTCCTCGGACCATTCGAATCCTTTCCATTTGTTGATCAGGCGGTAGAAGGGCCTGCACCTATCAACTGACCTGGAAATGAACCGGTTCAGCGCGGCAATCATCCCGGCGAGCTTCTGGATCTCCTTGGGATTCCGGGGAGGCTTCAAATTATGGATGGCCTTGATCTGGTCGGGGTCAACTTCGATCCCGCGGTGGGTGATCATGTACCCTAAGAACTTGCCAGAGCTGACGCCAAAAGAGCACTTTAGGGCGTTAAGGCGCAGCCTGTGCTTTCTCAGGACGTCGAACGTGAAGCCGAGATCCTCTACGTGCTTGGACTCCTGCTTGCTTTTTACCACCATATCGTCGACGTAGACCTCGATGCTTTTGCCCAACATTGGCTCAAACATTCTTGTCATCATCCTTTGGTAGGTGGATCCTGCGTTTTTCAGGCCAAACGGCATGACCTTGTAATGGTAGTTTCCAATGGGTGTGACGAAGGCTGTCTTCTCTTGGTCTTTCAGAGCTAGCGGTATCTGATGGTAGCCCTGAAAGGCGTCAAGGAAGCTCATCCGAGGATGGCCCGCCGTGGCGTCTACCAGCTGGTCTATCCGTGGCATTGGGAAGGGGTCCTTTGGGCACGCTTTGTTCAGATCGGTGAAGTCCACGCAGACTCTCCACTTTCCAGTCTTCTTCCTGACCACCACTGTGTTGGCCAACCATTTAGGGTAGAAGACCTCTTTGATGGCTCCTGCACGCTTGAGCTTATTGACCTCTTCCTTTATCGCGTCAGCGTGTTCCTTCGACGGGCGCCGAGGCGGCTGCTGCCTCGGAATCACGGATGGGTTGACGTTGAGGTGATGGCAGATAAAAGTGGGATCAATCCCAGGAGCATCGCAGGGGTCCCATGCAAACACGTCGAGGTTCCTTTTGAGGAACTCGAGCAATTCCTCCTTTTCTTGCGGAGGCAGTTGGACTCCGACTTGGAAGAACCTTTCCGGGCTATCGCCAATCAGCACCTTTTCCAGGTTCTCGCACGCGGCACCCTCGGCGGGCGCATTAGGAGGCGCCGCCGGTGGCTTTGACTGCTATAATATCTCCTCGGCGTGAGCCGAGGGCTGTGCATCAAGTCGGTAGGATATGGCGGCGACAGTGCATTGCCTAACCGTGGGTTGGCATCCTCGGATCTCCAGGACCTGATCCCCGGACGGGAATTTCACCTTTTGATGCAGGGTAGAGGCGACTCCTCCTAGGGTGTGGAGCCAGGGCCTCCCCACGATGGTTGTGTAGGGAGAGTACGTGTCTACAACTACGAAGTTCACCTCCACCACTTCTGGGCCCGTCTGTATGGGTAACCTTATCATGCCCTTCGGGGTGACGAGCTTCCCGTCGAAAGTCATTAGGGGAGAGCTATAGGGTGTCAGATCCTCCGGTTTTAGCCCCAGCCCCTTGTAGAGGTCTGGGTACATGACCTCGGCCGCACTGCCCCCATCCACCATCACCCTTCTCACGTCGTATCCTCCAATTCTGAGGGTGACGACTAGAGCGTCATCGTGGGGTTGGGCGGTCCCTGCCTTGTCTTCCTCCGAGAAGCTCAAGACTGGTGGGCAACTCCTCCTGGCCCTCTTCAGCCCCTCCCAGGAATCCTCGGCGGGCTGTCGGACTATAGACAGCACCCTCGTGGGCTGCGTGCCTGTCCTTCCTGGCGCCGCCAGGATGACATTGATCGTTCCCGTGGGTCGCCCCATGTCGAGGTCCCTCCGGGGTTCTTGGAAGTTCTGGTTTTGCTGGCCGCTGGAATGGTGGAGGAGGTGCTTCAGCTTTCCCTCCCGGACTAACTGGTCCAGGTGGTTCCAGAGGTTCCTGCAGTCCTCCGTATTGTGCCCGTAGTCCTGGTGGTACTGGCAGTAGCGGCTCTGATTGCGCTTGGCGGGCTCCCCAGCCATCTTGGCCGGCCATCTGAAGTACGGTTCGTTCTTTATCTGCTCCAGCACCCGGTGTACGGGTTCTCGGAACACGGCGCCGACCGTTTGGGTGGTAGCTGTTCCAGACTGCCCACCAAAATCCCTCCTCGGACGGGCGTTATCATAACGGTCCGACCTGAAATCCCTCCTCTCTTGGGGGATAACCTTCTCCTTGCCCTTTCCCTGTAGCAGGTCCTCTTCTACCCGCTTGTACTTGTCGATCCGATCCATCAGTCGCCGCACGCTGGTGGCGGGCTTACCAGTTAAGGATTTCCTCAGGCCGTGTCCCATCGGTAGCCCGTTCTGGAAGGTGTTGATTGCGACAGCATCGTATTTGCCATCCAGGTCGTTGTAAATCTCCCAGTACTTGTCCGAATAAGCTTTGAGGGTCTCCCCCTCGCGCATGGACAGGGATAACAATGCGCTCATGGGCCGAGGAGGCCTGCTATTTGTGACGAAGCGGGAACCGAAAGCCTGGGTCAGCTGCCTGTACGAGTCTATGGAGCTCGACCTTAGACCGTTGAACCACCTCATTGCCACAGGTCCCAGGCTGGACGGGAAGACCTTGCACATCAGCGCTTCATTCTTGGAGTGGACAGCCATTCTTTGGTTGAATTGGCTCACGTGCTCCACGGGGTCCGTCTTGCCGTTGTAAGCGATGAAGGTTGGCTGCTGGAACCGCCGAGGAAGTTCCGCCTCCTCTATGCGACGCGCGAAGGGCGACCTGGAGAGCTGGTCCAGCGCCCTGCTCATGGCGTCGCCTCCCAAGCCCCTGGGGGTTGGGTTAGTACGCCCACGCCTCCGGTAGCGCTCCTCCTCGTGGGAGAAAGTCTCGCTGGGGGGCATCCTTGACCTTTGCCTGTATTCATCGTCACTTTCGCCTTCGGAAAATGGATCGAGGCTGGGCTCGGACCTTCTTCGCTGCACACGGCGTAGCTTCCTCTTGAGATCATCTATCTCACGCTGCATGGCCACCTTGTCATCCCTTCTTTGGGAGGCGTGGCTGTGGGCCTCTTGTGACCGCGCGGCTTGGCCGTCGCCGCGTTCCTGGGGAACGTGCCCCTCCCGGCGGGTTTGGCTCCCGCTCGTCGTTGAAGTATGCATGCTTCCTTCCCGAAATCGCCCATTGTCGTTCTGACCGCCTCCCGGGTCGCCATAGTTGCCCTGATGCCGCGACTTCGCCGGTTCGGGTCGGTTGGGAGTACCTTGGTGAGGGCCTGATCCTACCATGCTTGACTGTCGTTCCTGCTAGCGCACAAGTTCTTCCCACAGACGGCGCCAATTGTAGGGGCTCCTTTTTCGGAGGTGGACCCCCTGACAATGAATTTGTAGAGAGTGGGCTCAAGATCTAGGCCCTAGTGAAGGACGCGACGGCCATGCATGGTTATTCGTGGACTGCGGTACTCGTAGTACTAACTGAGGGGGCACAACAGGGATCCTCGGACGTGTTCCTATCTTGTTCAAATGAGCTTCACAACCTACCAAAGAAAATGCACTGTTACAGTCTGTCTTCTTTCCCGTTTTTCCCTTACGTCCCCCCCCCTTAGTGGGGGACATCCTACATTATATATCCCTCTCCCAGATGATCTTAGCCCTACACTTGTCGATCAACCCGGTTCCCACTTGAGTGCCTGTCCTGTCAGCCGCATTCCTATCTCTCTGCGGGTTGCGGCGCCCAAGGTGGCGCTGTTCAGGGGTCCTATCCTCATTAATGTGGCCAGGACGTTAGTTGAGGGCATTTAATGTGGAGGTGACAGTACGTCTGGGGCTTGCGCCTCCACCATGCTTCCACGTCCGGTGCTCGGCACCTGCCAGGTCCTCCTTGGATTCCCTGAGAAGTTCCCCTTGACGGACTGCAGCTTGCGTATCTCCTCACTTCGGGTTTCCGAGGATGCTTCTATCCTCGGCGCGTCTTCCTAGCATGCAAGTCCTTTGCGCCTCGTCCTCGGACCTATGGCATGTCCTCGGACTCCAGGCGATCCTCGGCATGGGCTTTTGGGCTTGATCGAGAGTGGGCCGGTGGTACCAACGCTTTATGGCCCCACAAGTAGTGTAAAAAAAAAAAAAATAAATCTACAAAAAATAAATTTTTTTGCTTAAACTGATACAAATGCTCTAAGTACTAAAAAATATAGAATTGAATCAAATGTATATAACTATTTATTAAGCACTGGAAATAAAAAGAAAAGAAATGAATGAAATACAATTAAGTAATTTTATTTGAATGTTTCAAAATATAAGAATAGAAGGAAATAAATATAAGTAACTTTCTTTAAAAAATGTACAGAAGTAACCTTATTTGTGAGTAATATTACAAACAATTAAATAGAATAATTTGATAGCAACATTATTGTAGGGGCTCCGTTTTTGGAAGGGCACCCCCGACAATAAATTTGTAGAGAGTGGGACGAAGGGTTTGGCTCCGGCCGGCCTCTCGCCGGTCCTCCTTGAGCTTTTCCTTAGTTCTTCTTCATCTGGGGTTGCTCCTCGGTGGGCGTCCGAGGAGGCCCCCTCTTCACGAGGGGGCTCTTTGCCTTATATACGCCCTTTGGCTTGATCCTGGCCTTACAGCTGTTGGCCATCCAGGCTACTGCTCTAGAGCTTGTCCCATCAGACAGGTTCTTCACCATACTGTGAGTTGCGGCCTCCAAGGTTGCACTGTTCAGGGGTCTTGTCATCATTAATGTAGTCTGGAGGGTTAGGCAAACACGTTAAGTGTGGATGTGACCACCTATTCTAGGTTTGCCCCCTACCCAGGATTAGACTAGGTATGCCGAGGAAGGGTATGTCCTCGGCATGGGTCCGAAAAGGGCTAAAAACCCTTTGGACGACTATCTGGGACATTTATCCTCCTCGGCTTGGGCCATGAGCTAGCCTAAAGGTGGGCCGGAGATTCTGGGCCCACGGGCCCCACAATAGCCCCTCAAAACCCTGCTGCACGTTTCCTCGGACGGGGAGGAGGGTTTTGAAAACCTCGGCCCTTATGTTCCGGAAGGCCTTCCGCTGCCTGGCCCTTCCTTGAGTGGTTGGATCGACACTCAGACTCTTCAGTAGGTAGTCAGTTTCTCCACAGGACTGGGTCTTTGGACCATACAGCACCTTGGCTCCGTCGTAAATGGCTAGCTCCCCATAGGCTTGGGTTCGAGGACCATGCAAGATCTAGGTACAATTGCTGCCTTCAATGGTAAGTGGCTAGCTCCCCGTAGGCTTGGGTCCGAGGACCATGCAAGGCCTAGGTACAGTTGCTGCCTTCAATGGTAAGTGGCTAGCTCCCCGTAGGCTTGGGTCCGAGGACCATGCAAGGCCTAGGTACAGTTGCTGCCTTCAGAGTGAGTGGCTAGCTCCCCGTAGGCTTGGGTCCGAGGATCATGCAAGACTTAAGTACAGTTGCTGCCTTCAGAGTGAGTGGCTTGCTCCCCGTAGGCTTGGGTCCGAGGACCATGCAAGACCTAGATACAGTTGCTGCCTTCAGAGTGAGTGGCTAGCTCCTCGTAGGCTTGGGTCCGAGGACCATGCAAGACCTAGGTACAGTTGCTGCCCTCAATGGTAAGTGGCTAGCTCCCCATAGGCTTGAGTCCGTAGACCATGCAAGACCTAGGTACAGATGCTGCCTTCAGAGTGAGTGGCTAGCTCCCCGTAGGCTTGGGTCCGAGGACCATGCAAGACCTAGGTACAATTGCTGCCCTCAATGGTAAGTGGCTAGCTCCCCATAGGCTTGAGTCCGTAGACCATGCAAGATCTAGGTACAGTTGCTGCCTTCAGAGTGAGTGGCTAGCTCCCCGTAGGCTTGGGTCCGAGGACCATGCAAGACCTAGGTACAATTGCTGCCCTCAATGGTAAGTGGCTAGCTCCTCATAGGCTTGAGTCCGTAGACCATGCAAGACCTAGGTACAGTTGCTGCCTTCAGAGTGAGTGGCTAGCTCCCCGTAGGCTTGGGTCCGAGGACCATGCAAGACCTAGGTACAATTGCTGCCCTCAATGGTAAGTGGCTAGCTCCCCATAGGCTTGAGTCCGTAGACCATGCAAGACCTAGGTACAGTTGCTGCCTTCAGAGTGAGTGGCTAGCTCCCCGTAGGCTTGGGTCCGAGGACCATGCAAGACCTAGGTACAGTTGCTGCCCTCAATGGTAAGTGGCTAGCTCCCCATAGGCTTGAGTCCATAGACCATGCAAGACCTAGGTACAGTTGCTGCCTTCAGAGTGAGTGGCTAGCTCCCCGTAGGCTTGGGTCCGAGGACCATGCAAGACCTAGGTACAATTGTTGCCCTCAATGGTAAGTGGCTAGCTCCCTATAGGCTTGAGTCCGTAGACCATGCAAGACCTAGGTACAGTTGCTGCCTTCAGAGTGAGTGGCTAGCTCCCCGTAGGCTTGGGTCCGAGGACCATGCAAGACCTAGGTACAATTGCTGCCCTCAATGGTAAGTGCGTCCTCGGATCCAAGAGCTTTGCTTTTAGTGTGGAGATGTCCACGGGTCGTTTTCTGGGAGCTGTTTTTCCTCAGGTCGGATCATGACCTCATTCGTGAAGTTGATCTTGCCTCTAGTTCGTGTTCCCCATCTTTTTGGTTTACGAGGCGTCGCTTGGCCTTCCGCGCTCCGCGTTTGACGCTTCGGTGCCCGTAACGCGCCTTCATTAATGCCCTCGTGAATTAACACGAATCAGTCAGTTGGCAATCCCCTTGGAATTGGGTGGGAATTAATTTTCTTTGACAATCCTCCCTTCGAATTCTGCGTGGCTCAACTCCCACCAGTTTTCGCCTTCCATAAAAGGCGTTCTGGGGAGAATGTTTCTCCTCATTCCATGAATCTTCCACCGCAACCCGAAGCACACACTTTCATCTCCCTGAGCCCCTTTGACATCACCGCCAGGATTGTAACCAAAGTTGGGGGATATGGGGTTAAGGGCCACCGTGGCCGTAGCCCCCACTGGGCTTCCAGCGCAGCAGAGTTTAGGCGTAACACTGGCAGGGCCCTGTACGGTGGCCAGGAGGGACGTCGTTGAAGTACCTAACGTCTCTCCCCAGAGCGCACCTCCGACGAAGGAAACACGCGAACTCTCGTCATGGCTGGTGCCCGAGTATTGCCGTCTCCGACGGCCAATGCTTGTGTAGTTTGGAGAGGGTCGAGGAAGCATCACGGGGGAGGGTGTTCCGGGGTCCCTTCGTCGGCTCCTCGCTTTGTTCAAGCTTCGGCTTCGAGGCGAGCCAGCCCCCAGCCCCCCTTCTCGTGCTTTTACTGTCCAGTTCTCCCATTCTCTGGACGCCAGTAAAAGTACGGGTTGACACTTCCCTCATTCCTGATATTAATTCTTTGCGAGCCTCTTTCCCGTCTAGTTCTAGGATCGGTCTGCCTGGGCCTCTGATTGTAGGATTAGTTTGTAGGATTTTTTGTAAAACATGCCTGTCTGAGCCTCTGATTGTATTTGTAATCTTTTTATGAAATAATAAAGAACTCTTCTTTTATTTACTGTTGAATCTTCTTTTCGTACTGCAATTCTTCTCTTCTTCTCTCTTTTTTTTCTTTTTTGCACCGCCAACTTTTGCGTAGTAACTACTTTAGAGCGACCGCCGGTTGCGCCGGCCAGCGTACTAACCCTTCCCACAGACGGCGCCAATTGTAGGGGCTCCGTTTTTAGAAGGGCACCCTCGACAATAAATTTGTAGAGAGTGGGACGAAGGGTTTGGCTCTGGCCGGCCTCTCGCCGGTCCTCCTTGAGCTTTTCCTTAGTTCTTCTTCATTTGGGGTTGCTCCTCGGCGGGTGTCCGAGAAGGCCCCCTCTTCACGAGGGGGCTCTTTTCCTTATATACGCCCTTTGACTTGATCCTGGCCTTACAGCTGTTGGCCATCCAGGCTACTGCTCAAGAGCTTGTCCCATCAGACAGGTTCTTCACCATACTGTGGGTTGCGGCCTCCAAGGTTGCACTGTTCAGGGGTCTTGTCATCATTAATGTAGTCTGGAGGGTCAGGCAAACACGTTAAGTGTGGATGTGACTACCTATTCTAGGTTTGCCCCCTAACCAAGATTAGATTAGGTATGCTGAGGAAGGGTGTGTCCTCGGCATGGGTCCGAAAAGGGCTAAAATCCCTTTGGACGACTATCTGGGACATTTATCCTCCTCGGCTTGAGCCTTGGGCCAGCCTAAAGGTGGGCCGGGGATTCCGGGCCCACGGGCCCCACAATTATTATTATACCTTTATTTTAAAATAAAGAGCTGAATGGACAAGGATATTTAGAGAGTTTTAGTGAAAATTTCATTAAATTTAATTTCAATCTCTCCAATTTCTCTTAATTTTGAGGGAATGCAAACTTAAGATTTTAAGTGGGAAATTAAGGAATGAGTGTACCCTCCTACAAATTTCATTTCCTCCCACTCAAACTCCTAAATAAGATAATGATCTTCTCATTCCTTCCATAAATTCTCAAACAAAGGAATTGAAAGGATATTCCAAAATAGCTTCTTCTTTTTTTATTATTTATTATTCCATTACTTTCCAGTCTTTTCCTTCCTCCCAAATATAATGTAAAGGTTATGTTTAGTTTAGACTTGGAAAATAAATTGAGATTACGGAAAATGTTGGGATAATAGAAAATATTTTAGTTTTTCTAAGTTTGGTATAGACTACAGAAGATAGAAAATAAAAATAAATTTCATTTATTTAGTTGAGAAGAAAAATGAGAGCATGGAAAATGTTTTTATCTAAATTTACTATCATACACATATCACTTAGAGGGGGGGGGGGGGGAATATATACATATATATATATATATATTTATATTTATATTTATATTTATCTATTTATTTCGCCCGAAATACACTGGTAGTTCTTAAAGTTTACTCATTGAACATTTTAGGTCTTTGAATTTTCAAGTGAGTACTATTAGCATACAATTAGCATATATGATCCTTTATATATTTCATTATAAATATGCTAAAATGTGTTCAATTTTTTATCGGATAAATGCAAATCCCACCCTATCAATTGACATACAAAAGCTCATTATAAAACCATTTGTGTTTCAACTAAAGATAAACGACTAAATATGGTTGAATTAAGATTGCAAATTTTAAATAAACCACTTCTCCAATAATAAAAATGTGATGTTATGATAAATTTGAATATGAAATATATTGAATTATTCCAAGTTACATTATATCATTTTTCTAGAGGAAAAAAAAATGTGAAATATCATTTTGGCCCTTACATTTTGAGGTTACAATCAATTTGGTTCTTACATTTTGATAATAGTCAATTTGGTCCCTGTTATTTTTTAACTTGCAGTTAATCTAGTCTGTACCATTAACTCATTAACAAAAAACACATACGTGACAAACAGTGTGCATTGTTGGCATACTTAAAGCTTATGTGACAACTAAAATAATAATAAAATATTTTTTATTGACATTATAAAATGCCACATCAGCATGTGATTAATCAATTTTAAGAAATAAAAGTAAAAAAAAAAAAAAAAAAAAGACATTAATTCAAATCTGGAACAATCTTCAACGTGAACAAGAACATGAACCCAAAAAAATAAAACCTAAATCAAATCAACATTTACAAACACCAGTCATCCTTAATCCTCTGAATTTTTATTTATTTATTTATTTTTTTTTTTGTATTTCTATTTGGATTGATACATTTTGGTTTTGTATTTTTTGAGTTCCTCATCACATGTACTCTCTCTCTCCCTCTTATAGTTTTGGTTTGAGTAATTCTTAGATATTTTGAAAAATGATAATTTGAGTTTATATTAAAATACAACTACATGGCTATGTATTTAAATGTGTCTATCAATTATTTGAGTAATATCCATGTAAATTGTATTTATCAATTATTTGAGCAATATCAATTGTAAATTTGTGATGAGATTTGATTATCATGATAATCTCTTTAAGAGAATGGGAAATTTGAATCATTAATTTGAAATTTAAAACATTTTAGTTGTACCAAAAAAGAAAAAAAGAAAAAAAGAACATAACACAATATAACAATAGTTTGAAGAATATAGACCACTTCAAAAAATAATAATAATAATAATAATAATAATAATATCTATCAAGCACACTCAAGTTTATCAACAAAAACAAACAAACGAACAATCAAAATAATAGAATGATATATTTGTAGAGATTAAAAAATGGAAAATACTTTTAGAAATAGTTCAATTTTTAAGGATAACAAATTATCTTTAATAAATTTGGAATAAAAAATTATACATTATACCACATATGAATTAAGGAAGATAGTAGTGGGGAGATGAAAAGGTAAAATGGAGGGAGAAAGGTTGGAGAGAGTGTAACAATAAGTTGAGAAATTAATAATGAGAAGAGTTAAAAATAAGAGGGATATGATATTTTGATTGTTAATAATGGAGATTTTAATTCACCTTAAATGAGTAAATGTTAAAAAAATTATAGGAAAATTAGAAAGAAAAAGGATAATGATATGGCCACTAATATGGCTTAACTAGAGTATAGTAATAATAAATATTAAATTAAGTAATAAAAAAATGAGAGAAAATAAAAATTAATTGGAAAATAATATCTAATTATCTTAAGGAGAAAATTGTGATTGAGAATAAGAAGATTACATGATTGTGATTGAGAATAAGAAGATTACATGATTATACAAAAATTCATATAATGTTAACAATTATTAAAACTAGCGTTTAACCCACGCAATGCGCGGGATCATTTTATAATTTAATCTCACCTTTATATCACTCACAGCATAAACTCCTTTGATAGGTTTGACATTTGTGTTGCATAGTAGACATGCAAAAAAAATATCCCATTTGTTGTTAACATTAACAATCTTGGCTTTGCATGCCACCAATTAATTTGATCTATATGTGATAAAATTGTATATATGTTAAGATTGTGCTATTCCTTTTTATTTATTTAATAGATTAACAGCTTTCCTAATACTTGAACAACTTGGACTTCAAAAAAGGAAAAAAAGTAAGAGACCAAGCACAATAGATTAATAGGTTTCTTGATATTTAGTTTTCTAAAAGTTGGCAATCTCATGTAATGGTTTGCATTTTGATTTTCTCGACTCCAAATATTTTCCTTGTTCATGGCCTTGAGTTGTTATTTGTATAATATAAACCTAAAAGGTCAACAATTAAGCTCAGTACTTAAAATTAGGACTCATATTCATTACTTGAAATTAGAAGCTTTTTAATGTAGCACCTATAAAAATGCATACTCATAGCATTCTCAATTTTCATCAATCTTGTATTCCCATAACAAAGTTGCACTGAACAATGCGGCAATCTAACAGAGACAAATGAATTACAATCTACAAATATAACTGAGTTCAAAATTAGAATCACATATATTACAAAACTTAAATTCATGTTGATATAAGAGTCTTAGGATGCTCATATTACAAAACCATAGCCTAAACACAGAAAATTAAATCTCTCATAATCTGAAATAAAACTGAAAATTAAGTAAATAAGAAAAGGGTATGAAGAATAGAACTTGGTGCATAATTCTTAAGCATTTTTTATGCTTCCAAGTCTTCTATTTTAGCAACCATTTTTCTTTTATGTAAGAAAGTTATCCATCCAGTCCTTTGGGAGGTCCTTTTGACATAATTCCCTTTGTGACTTTTGGAATGTCAAAGTTGATGTAGAGCTTTGTTGCCCATGTGAATGACAGTCGATAGTTACCTACAATTTTTTTTAATCAATTAGGTATTAACATTTGTCATGTTTTCATTTAAAGTATATGAGAATAATATCTAATAATATTTAAAAGAAACACCCAAACGATCAAATAGTTAAACTTAGAGGTGAGAAAAACATAACTTTCATTTCACAAAAATGATATAACTCTCATGCTCAACACCATATTGCAAAGAACAAAACCATATCTATATTTCATGCTTCTTGATTCTAGGCTAATCAAAGTATTCATACGACACTTGAATTAAACATGAAAGATCTAATTTCTTCCAATTGATTGTAATTCTACACAAAATAAAGGATTAAAAAAAATGGTTGTTTGTGGCTGAACAAAATATATTCTACTAAAGTATCAATTGATCCCACTAAACTCTATCATCTAACTATGAAGCTTCTTTTCTTCTTTCTTTTAATAAGTAAACTATGAAAGCCAATAACATTTATTATTCTAATATTTGCAACTATGAATTTTCACAATGAATATTCATTAATTGGAACATTCATTAAGGTAAAGTTGGCATGTTGTAAGGTGATAACAGAGAAACCACATCAACCCTACACCAAGTTGTTAGAAGAGACTTTGCATGGTTAGACAATTCATTACATCTCACTAACTGGTTTCTCTTGAGTTCACTAATCCATAAACAAATTGATCAGTGCTACTTATTGAATGTGCAAATAGTTAAGTCATTACATCTCACTAACTGGTTTCTCATTTGATTGAAACCTAATCACATGAAAAACCACATCAAGCTCAGATCAAATGCACAGCCAAACAGACTTTGGATTAGCCAAAAAGAATTACAAATTTATTGGGAAAAATAAAAATAAATAAAATCAGAGAGAGCAAAAAAACTAACAATGGATTGCTATTTGCAAAACAATGTGAGAGGAGATAGGAAGATTGCAAATCTACATAGAAAAGTCATTAATTCAGTTGATACTAAAAATAAATCTAGAAAATTTATATGAAAAAAAAAAACTAATTATAATCAATTCAACGTTAAATATTTACTCAGAGGAGTTTGAATATGTACTGAATGATGAAGGACGTGACATAAATTTATATGAAAATGCCTTTATATTGTAAATTAGAGATAAAAGGAAGGAAAGAAACACCTTAGGAGGCTTGATGTCAATGTTTTCATATAGTTCATTGCAGAGAGTACAACTGCCTCTTAAATCTCTTGTAAACCACTTATGCCAGTGTATGACTCTAGCAGAGCCGTTTCAATCGACTCCGACATAGCTAAGACACTCAGACACTAATCAGCCTTAACATTGCAAGTAAAGTTGTGGCCCACTCGTAGAAGATATTTCTGCAGGGAGTAAGAGAATCAATCAAGATAGATAGTTCAGTTGCACACAGCCACACACACTGCTCTCTTTGTGTATTTGTAAATGTGATTTGTAGACATATAAATGTTCAACTTGAAGTATAATTATGACTGATCTGCCTATTAAAGTTTCTCAACAAAACAACAAAGTAAAAGCATGAGACGGTTCAATATTAATGGTTTGAAAGCACATTTACGTTTTTGGTGAGCTAATAATAAAGAATTAGATAAAGGAAACTACATGTTACATACCTATTTCTACACCCCCTGTTCTGCAGAATGCCAGAATAGCTGTTAGGATTGCAAATTGTTCACTTTGAAATGACTGGCTTTGCAAAGTAACCCACAATTCAACCAACCTATAAAAACTACTATGATACAAAACTCACAACCCAAATCCAATACCCAAAATTTTGATTTTTAGGGACCATAAGAATTGTTTTAGTAGTGTCAAGAGAGAAATCTAAATTAGAGAAAAGAAAGAGTAGGGAGGACGTGTTTTATTGACTATGAATTATATTGACAAACATACGCAATCAAATTTTCAAATTCTTGGGTGCATATCACACTCTTAAAATACAAATTGACTTTAGAAACCAATAATACTCAAACTAAAAGCCAAATATCTAATGCTGAATTAACTTTACAAATTTACTTTAGAAGCCAAATTGACTTTAAAACTGAAAAAAAGTTAAAACGATTCAAAAATATCTAATGTTGGCCTTGCCATTGCCATCTACCCCATCAATCTCTGCTAAACATTTAAAACAAAAGCACACCCAAACATAACACTAAATGTTAAGAAAAAGAATATAGCAAGTATTGAGCACACACTTACTAAATTTTTTTTGATGATATTACTCTTTCTTGAAACTTGATTATCAAATCAGTATCTGTATTTTTTAAATTTCTCATAGTTCTATCTTCTCCTAGGCCTTTCCTAAACACATCTATTTTCAATAGGGCAATACTCCTAGTGCTATTAAAAAATACCAAACCCATCTTTTTTAAACTATTTTTGTTTAAAGTTTTTTTTTAATCAAATATTAACAAATGATAAAGAGATACAAATTTAAATAAAATCAACAAAGGAAAATTAGGCTGGCCTGAGCTTTCTATTTAATCAAGTAGCTCTTCTTGAATATCTACCAACTGTCCTAAAAGCCAGAGCAGAGATGATAGATCTACATTGGCACGTGAGGAAAAAAATGTCATTGAATATACAAAAGTACTGATAAGTGACAATGTAAATGAGGCCCTCGAAAATTTAGCATCTTAATGAATTATTAGTACTTGACAGGAAAAACTCAGCAAATCTAAATTTCAACAAAAAATGAAAGGGTAAGAAGGTTTTTTAAAATGACAGAAGAGAAAGATGAAAAATAGACACACATCAAACAAACTATCAATAAGTAAATAATCACACAACCATATTAAGTAAATAATCCCTTAATATGCAGTAACACATTTTTTTAACAAACTATTTGCTATTTATTTGTTTGTTTCTTCTCAAAATTTCACTACGGAAAAATTTTCAAAACAAAAAAGTAGAGACGTTAATTTGAGACCAAAGCATCCCAAAAAAAACCAACCTTGCATCTTCTAGGCATTTTATCGAACACTTCAAGTGCATAATTAAACCTGCTACTGTCAAGAACAACAGCATATTTTGATTCTGTCAAATTTTTACACCCAAATGCAATGGGTAGGACTAACTTCCCTTTCACAATCCTAACAGTCATATGAAAATCTGCTAACCCAAGTTTTCGGCTAATGCTAAATTAATCATTATGCATGAGCAAGGAAATACCTTGCTTTGATGCATGAAATGCATAAGAAGTCAATGAAATTTAGAGAAGATATAGGGCTTCCCAATTGATAGAGAGCAACAACAATTAATAAGGAATAAATATGCGTAAGGAATTTGATGGAGGAAAGGGTTTATCCATGTGTGTCTGATCGAATGGGAGAATTTGACAGTTGCAAAATGGGTCAGATTGTAAGAGATGTTATTGTTTCTTGATAAAAGAAAAGGGTTCTTTTCAATTTCTGAAGAGGCAAAATTGGTTTGCGATTTTGATGTCTGTTGTTTTGAAACGAAAAACACAAATGGAACGAAAGTGGGTCAAATTTGGTAAACTACACAGATTTAGTATCCGAAATAGTAAAATTAACAAAGCTATACTGACCTTATGTGTATGGAGTTGCAGAAACGAAACGGACAGAGAACGAACAGAGGAAGAGTTTCAGTAATCTAAATGAAATAGAAAACAAAAAATAAAAAACAAAACAAAAGCAAATATCTAAAATTGAGGAAACAAACATTTTGATAGAAAACCCAAAAACCCAAAACAAAATCGAATCAAATCTAAACCCATTCAACCAAAAAAAAAAATCAATTAAAGTAACATTTCATACCCAAATCTTAAAAATGGAAAGAAAAAAAATACCGGAGCCGGTTTCGACGATCTGGGGGGCGGATGTATGGCCTAACGGTTTCTTTCTGTGTGCTTGCAGTTCCGGCGGTCTAAGTCTGGCGAGCGACCCAAATTGCAGTAAACATAAGTCATAGTTATCGCAAGATTTAGGTTTTTACTTATAAAAATTTATAAAAAATCGAAAAACAAAGAAAGCAAAAAAGAAAACTCACTCTGTAACAGTGCATCGCCGGTTGAGGGAAGAAAGAATTTTGGTGGTCAAAGTCCGACGGTGGTACTGGCCTGAGATGTCTCTAACTCTGCCTCTTTCTCTATTTCTTTCTCCAGGTCTCATCGCCTCTCTATTTCGATCTCCGTGTAGCAAACTGCAGTTTTTAATCTTTCGGTCCCTCTTTCCTTCTCCGTTCTCTGCCTTTCTATTTCTCTGTCTCTCTTTTCTTTCGGTCTCTCTTTCTCCTTTCTCCGTGTAACAGTCCTATGTTTTTTTTTTTTTTTGGGTCTTAAGCGGTTGGTTTTCTGATTTGTCCACACGCGGCTGGACTTCTTATAAGGGTTTGCATTTGTGTTTTTTTTATTTATATATATATTTTTAAAAGGGATAAGCGGTTTGTTGTTGCTGTCTGAAAGTTTGTCTCTTCAATCGCATCGTGCGATTTTTTTAAAGGGTAAGTTATACACGTGTCATAATTTTAAATAGCCTTTTTTGCTAACGTGTCAACACCTTATTAAAAGCTTCTGCTATTATATATAGTATTAGATAATATGTGAATAATGATAATAAAGGTTAACAAATGTTAAAAATTAGTCAATCACATAATCTTTTTATTTTAACATATTTTACATCAGAAAATATTATAGGAACAATATAAACTAACGGATACAATTAATACAAAATTTAATTTCTGTGTAAAAAATAAAAAGAGTTACAATTATCATGAGCCACTTTTTGGGTTGTAGGGTAGAAAAAATTGGGTTTGAGAAAGGTTTTTTAAAACTAAAAGAATAATTTTCTAATTCTATATACTTCTTTATGAAAAAAATAGCATTATAAATAACTTTTATTAAAAATGAAATTTTCGCTAACTTACCTTTTGAATTCTTGAGAAAATTTTATTATTTTTTAATAATAAATTATATTAAAAAAAGATAATTAAGATGAATTAACTATTATTGATTTTCCATTTATGCGTTGTAACGTTTCATGAGGACACTTTATGAAGACTTTTTTTTTTTTTTAGATTAATAATTTTATTTATTTGAATTTAAGCTCTTCCAACAATTTTGAAAATTTCAAATAGTAATTCAGAAGGTAATTCATGTTGTGGTTAATTTTTTGATTTTGTGGTTTTATGATGAATTTGGGATGTAATTTATAAGTTGTTTAGGATATTAAATGTATTAGTGTTTGATTTATGGAGTAGTCAATTGGTTTTTCATTGTCTTTAAGTTAATAAAAACCTTACATATACCTTTTTTTTTTTCTTTTTTCAAAAAAACCTTAATCCAAAATTTTTCAAAAAATTGCAACAATATATAATCTATATAATATATAATAGCCGAAAAAGTTTAACTATTAGTTGAACTTATAATATTTTTCCACATAAGTTTTGGCAATTTTACACATAAATTTTTATTAAGTTATTTATTATGTCAAAAGAAGAGTTTTAAACTATCCCTAAAAAAAAATTATCTACTACTTAGTAAGCTAAACAGTTTTAAACCAATTACTATTTAACTGCATAAAGAGTTTTAAACCGACTATTACTCATCAACATTGATAGTTTTAAACCAACTACTATTCAACAACATAGAGAGTTCTAAACCAAACTGAAGACGTTTGACTATTAGTTGACTTTCTAATATTTTGCCACAAAAGCTTTAGTAGTTCCACAATTTTACACATCGTTTTTTTATTAATTTATTTATTGTGTCAAAAAAAAAAAATTAAACCAAACCAACGTACTATTATATATATACAACACCATCTCAAAACCCTCTATATGGTTTACTTTCTCTCTGCCATTTTTGCTCTTTTATTTTTACAAAACCTTCATCCTTAAGTTTTAAGGGGTATCTTTTCTTTGAATTTCTCTTTTGTAATTACTTTTGTTTTTTTTTTTTTCCTTTAATATTCAGTGTTTATGTTTTTTTTTTTTTTTTTTTTTTTACTTCCATTAACCAAACTTCTAGACACCACATTTGATTCTAAAGTTTTTATAGATGGAGTAAATGCTAAAATGAAGTTAGAGATAATGGATGCCACCAAAATATCTTGATTTTTTTTTATTCACATGTTTGACATCTTACTTTTGTTGGATGAATATTTTGTGCTATAGAATGTTATTTTTGTATAACTTCATTTGCTTTTTTTCACCTAAAAAAGCTTCGATGGAACTTAGAAAAAAAAATTGTCATTAAGTTGTTTTATTTTGTTGTTCCATACTTCATAAGAGTTTAAATATGGTAGAAACATAAATAGTGTGGCTTTGTTTCATCTTCAGAAAAAAAACACAATATGGTTGTTTTTTCAAAATATGTATATCTTTGTTTCTTGTTATAAATATTGATTTTCATTCATTTTTAACTAATTGTAGCATTGAAAATATTTAACAATTGTTAACTATCTAGTGCATCGCACAGGTTAACGACAAGTCTATATCCATATATATATATATATATATATATATATCTAAAAGTTGAATTATAGTATTTATTATTATGCTCCTGTTAGGCTACAATTAACACTTTTACTTAGAATCAAACAATTATTTTTATTGCGTGCTTCAAAGGCTTAGTAAAAATTATGAATTTAATTATGCATTCTTGCAATTTTTGAGCGCAACATAAATTTCATTTCCTAATTTTGTTTTTAAAGTGATTTTTCCCCCACATATCATATTCAAAAGAGACAGTATAATATATTCATTATTAACAATTTCACATACACATTTAGTATTTATGATAATGATATACCTTATCTAAAAATATTTATGGTCCACAAGATTTAGAGTTTTTTTTTTTCCTTCTTCTTTTAAGGTGATGGTGAACTATGGATTGTGTAAACTTAAAAATTTATGTATTATAACTTTTATTTTTGAGTAATTTGCTATTTGCTCTCTTATTTGTATTGAAATAAAGAAAAAAGAAATATAATCAAATTTATTATACATCATGACGGAGAAGTTTTACGCCGAGGGTTTCGGTTTCCTCTTCGATAACACATCATGTGTTGTCCTTGTGTTTGTATCTCTCTTCCCTTTATCTTTACCATTTAATTACTATTGTGATTGTGATTATTTATGGTTTAGATTGTTTATTAATTCTTTTATTTGCTTGTTATCATTTTCCGCACATACATTGTTTGATATAAAGCTTGAATTGGTAATTTGTTGTTTAGGGGTCTAAATGTTCATAGTGCTTTTAACGCTATTTGAACTTTCAATTAGTATCAGAGTAGGTGCACTTGTTGTGGTTTAAACACCTTAGTGCGATCCCTGACCCTACTTTGAGATGGATAGGTCTCAATCTCTAAATGTGCCACCATTTTTTATGGTAATAATTATGCATTTTGGAAAGTCCGAATAAGGGCATTTTTGTGTTCTATTGATGATGCTATGTGGGATGTCGTTGAAGTGGATTGGACTAAGCCGGAGGCTGCCAAATCCACTTGGGATAAGGCAACTCTTACGGCGGCTAATGCTAATAGTAAAGTCTTGAATGCTATTTTCTGTGGTGTCTCTCCAGAAGAATTTCACAGGATTTCACATATCACTATTGCTAAGGAAGCATGGGAAATTCTGGAGACTACTTATGAAGGAACAAAGAAAGTGAAAGACACCAAACTACAGATGTTGACCACTCGCTTTGAGGAGCTCAAGATGAGCGAGGATGAGTCCTTTGACTCTTTCTATAGCAAGTTGAAGGAGGTGGTCGTCGGCAAATTTAATTTATGAGAAAAGATGGAGGATTCTAAAATAGTAAGGAAGATTCTTCGGTCACTGCCGGAAAGCTTTCGTGCCAAAGTAATAGCTATTGAAGAGAGCAAAGATCTTGACAACATCAAAGTTCAAGAGTTGGCTGGTTCTTTGCAGACATATGAATTGTCACTGCCTATGCAAAAGAAGAGCAAATCTCTCGCTCTTAAGACAATCGATGAGAGGGTAGTATCTCATGATTCTTCAGAAGAAGATGCTGTAGATAAAGATGTGGCGTACCTTGTGAAAAACTTCTGGAAGTTCTTAAAACTTAAGAACAGTGGGAAACCTAGTGACAAAGGAAAATTTCAAAATTTCAGGAAGGAGAAAAGGGAATTCAGAAGGAAAGATGGTAGAGAACCCCAATCTTCATAGGGAATCACGTGCTTTGAATGCAACAGACATGGACATTTCAAGAAAGAATGTCCTAATCATTTGAAATCAAAAGGGAAGGTCTATGCCACTACTTTAAGTGACTCAGATTCTTAAATTCTAATTCTGAGGAAAGTTGTGACGGAGAAGGAAACTACTCAAGATTTATGACCATTGCACATGTGGAATCCTCAAATGATTTGGGTTCACTTGTGAAGGAGCTTGGTGAGCACTCTGATTTGGAGTCTATTGGAATAGTTGAGGAGTTTGAAGATAAGGAAGTTGGAGAAGCAGTGGGATTGCAAGAGACCTACAATTCACTCCTTAAGAAGACTGGTGAATATGCGAAGGTGGCTAACACAGCCATTAAAAAGATGAAGAGAGCCCGAGGAAGACTACAGAATTCTTCTAGTGCAATACAAGGAAACTAAATGTGAAATAGAGAAAATGAATGGAGAGCTGTTAGAAGCTTACTCAAAAATTCGATTCCTTGAGCATGAAGTGCTTCAAGCAAATGCTAAGGTAGACCATGTCTCCTCCAAGAAACTCAATGAAATGCTTGCTCATCAAAAATCAATCTCAGACAAGTCCGGAGTGGGATATACCGGAGGGAGTAGCTCATCAGCCAATGTCACCATAGAAGTGAGGTTTGTGAAGGCCAAAGAGCCGATTGTGGAAGAGTCTATTCCTGATAAGGTTAAGACTGAAAAGAAGAAGAATGTGGCTAATCAACAGGTGTTCAATACTGTCTGTAATCCATCAGAAGCTAGACATGAAGTTAGAAGAAGATCACTTCCAAGATTATAACGAGGTCCTAGAACGAATCATATTTGTCACTATTGTGGATTGCAAGGACATACTAGACCTAACTGTCATAAGTTGAGAGCGTTAAACAATGCAAGCGCCTCAATCACGAGGAAGAAGAAATGATAAGAGGTCTTGGGGTGGTGAGCAACCAAGAAGTCAAAACCGTGATCCCAGAATGATGAAAATGATCGGTGCCTTCACAAATTGCTTGGAAAGCTTCACAAAAAGGTTTGACAGTCTTAACTTTCATACCCACTCCGTCAAGGATATCACCCCAAACGCACGTGACGTATGGGTGACGAAGGTTACTCATGCATAAGCATCATAACATGTCCATGTATCAATTCTTTCTATACTTTGTGATTATGTTTGGTTGTATGCTTTTTGCTTCTGAGTGTTAAATTGTTGTTTGTTTATTTGTTTTGTTTTAAAAATGTTTTTACATTGTTTTTGATCAGTCTTTTTTTACTTTTATGTCAAAAATTCAAAAACACATAAAAAGTAGAAAATCCAAAAAGTTTGATCGACTTTGTTGAGTGTTGCCTCAAAGCATGTTTTGCCTTGTACCTTTGTACTAATGGCTTTGTGCATCTATGAGCTTAACTTGTCTCATATGCACTTATATCTTTGTGGGAAAAATTTTGAAATCTATGTGATTGTTGTAAATAGATCTTCAATCTTGTCATGAATGATTAGTGAATGATTTTGTTGATTTTGAGACATGCATAGACCTGTGCCTATATATCTTCCCACTCTTTATTTTGTTGTTTTTGCTTAAAGAGCTTACCAAATGTAAATCTCTAAATGAAAAAAGATTTTGAGCTGCAAAAGTTTGTTGCACATACTAATATTTGACTAGGAAAAAGGGAAAGCGACCAAAATAAAATGTATGATGCCCGAAAAGCCAAAGGCTATCTCATCATAGTGAAATGTTAAAAATTTCAAGCATCGACCTCAAAATGAGATGTATTGATTCAAAATGATCAAGTGATTTGATGTATTCGGAGCCAAATGAAAAGCTTCAAAGAAATGTACTCAAGTTTTTGTGGGATGTCATATATGCACATTTCTATAATTGAGATGGATCACATTATCTAGTGCTAGTTGTGTATGCCTTGATTGAATTGATCATTGAAACTTCATTTTAAACTAAGGACTATCTCATTTTTGATACCCACACACAACACAAAAGTCTATGTTCAATGAATGTCATATTCATTTGTGTGATTGTACTTGTTTAAATGTGTTTTCACAAGCTCAATCTTTGTTGATTAAACACAAAAAGATTTTTGAGTGTTTTAGCTTGTTTTTGTAAAGTATTTTGTTTTTACAAAAATGTCAAAAATTTCAAAAACAGTGTTGCCCAGTTTTGGCGACTCAGTCGCGGGCTGGTCCAGTCGTATGCCCCAGTTGCGAGCCCACTCCGAGATTTTTCGCAGCTCACTAGTGGGTCAAGGTCTCAATCGCGAAAAATACTTAGAAAATTTTTCAAAATTTGAGTTTTTATGTTTTTTGCAGCTTAGTGTGGCGACTTGTTCGCGTGTGGAAGGTCTAGTTGTGAGGGGTATATAGAGATTTTTGCGGCTCCCCAAGCGACTGTCTCGCGGGTAGACCTTCCAGTTGCGAAAAACACTTTGAAAATTTTTCAAGAATCTTAACTTCTATGTGTTTCGCGACTTACCTGGCGATTGACTGGCGACTTGATCCAGTTGCGAAAAACGCGTGTTTTGTGTTTTAAGGACAGTTTTTCAAAATCTTTACAGTTTTCCCTCGAATTTTTGTGACTATTCATTGTCTTCCCTATTTCTCTCTCTCAAACACTCCGTGTCTCTCTTGAAAAAGCATCCATTTTTGCATCTTTTCTACTCCAATCTTCAAGAAAAAGGTATGGGTTTTCTCTTTCTCACTTCATTGTACCTAATTTGAGCATTTTTTTTCTTGTTTTGTGAGGTGTTTTTGTATTTTGTGATATAATGTGTTCGAACTTGGTTTGGGTTAATGTTTGTTGAGATTTGATGTTTAGGTCTTGGCTAAACTCTGTTTCTTGTATTCTAAACATGTGTGTTATCATGCTTTAGTTTATTAGAGGTGATTGCTTGTTATTTCTCTTACCCATGTTGTTTTTGGTTTGGATTTACTGTTTTTTTTTTTTCCTGTGTGTGGGTTTGGCTAGTTCTATATGGTTGTTATTATCTTTTATTACTAAAGATTGTATGTTGCTTCTGCCTTGTGGTTATTGTTTGCTCTGAGTTGGTTTGATCATTTCATTCTTATGAAGTCATATCTCATTGTCATATGTTTTTTTTTTTTTTTTTTTTAATCTGGTTTTCACTGCTTCTGTTCAATTGATTATTACTTGTTGTAGTATGTGGTTGGGTTTGTGCTCTAAAGAGGTCTCGGTTGTTTAAACTGTGCTCTTTGTCACAATAAGATATGCATTGTATTGTTGATAGAATGTTATATCCTTTTCTGATCTGTGATACCTTTTTTACTGTCTAAATCTCAATTGTATATGGACTTAATGGTGATTTCAAAAAAATTTTTTAACTGTTGCTAATGTTTGAATTTCATCCATTGTGCTATATCTTGTTGTGGCCTTTTCTGCTTGATTATAGATGGCTCCCACACCTACAAAGAAGAAAACTGCTGCAAAGAAGGCTGACAAAAGGCTGAAAATGGACAATAATCTGTTTAGGTCTGTCTAGCATTTTGAAAGATACAGAGATTCTTTCATGAAGGGAACTATAATCCAGGAGAGGTTTGTGGATCTAAATTATTTAAAAGATACCTTCATTCTAGACTTTTTTGAAGGCAGAGGATGGGAGAAGTTACTGGGTGACCTACCAGTTGTGTGTGAACCTTTGATAAGGGAATTTTATGCAAATGTAATCATCAGGGAAGATGAGCTGAACTGCTGGATTAGAGAACATGAGTTCACCATAGCTGCTCATGATATTGATGAGGTTCTAGGGCTTGAGGGATTAGAAGATCATGAGTTCACCAACTACAAAGACAGGATGCTATTTTTAGACACTATCTAGGCTCGGATTGGTGGTGTTAAAGAAAATAGATTTCTCAACACTATGGACTTTCCTACTGACATAAGGTGTCTGACCACCATAATGATGTATAACCTGTATCTAATAAGGAAGATGACCACACTAACAAATGCCAGAGCAATCTTTCTCATGGAGCTAAAGGAGAAAACTTTCATTGACATCAGCTCCCACATATTTGACACTATTGTGGAAGAGACCAGAACCACCTCCAGGCCCAAGCTGATCTTTCCTAGTCTTCTGACGAGATTGTTTAGAGCAAAAAGTGTTGCAATCCCTCAAGATATCAGTCCCATGGCTCCTCTATCAACCATAAACAAGCTAACCCTCACAAGGATACAAGTCCGTCTTCCAGGTGATGATAAGGAGGGTGACCAAGGAGAAGGGGATCCTATGGAAACTGAAGCAGAAGCTGCAGGACAATCAGTTACACCTAGAAGCAGAAGCAAGAGGAGTAGAGCCTCAACCTCATCAACTACACCTCCAGATGCACTCCAGATCATCCTGGAAAGGATTGATGGACTCAAAGAAGTTCAGAATGAGCAAACTGAAAGGATGGCAGCAATTCAAAATCAGCTAAATGTTCTTTCAGCCAATTTTGACAGCTTTAACTCCCAACAGTAACCCTTTGGCCATTCCGGTCAAAAAGGGGGAGAATTCTTGAGAGCGCAGCTCTTGAGGGGGAGTGCCATTTTGAGAAGGAGCATGTTACAAACAATGTTTTACTTTATGTTTAATGCTTTATGTTTAATGCCTTTTGATACACTATGGTTAATATGCTATTTTTATGGTTTAAAATTATGTTGTTTTTATGGTTTAAAACTCAAGGTCTTTATTATTTAATGATGTTTATTCAATATTTATTTACTGGGTTTGTACCCATGTTACTTTTGTAAACTTTTAGGGTTTGTTTCTATGAATAACTTGTAGGCTTTTATGGTTTGTACCATGCTTATGTAGCCTTTATGCTTTGTTGCTTTGTACTTCTAGCTAAATGTTATGCATTTTCTTTAAGTACTCTCACTCTTGTGCCCTTGTAGGATTTTATTCCTAGATGCATATACTTCATGTACTGTGCATTGGTTGAGTGTTGGTCATTCAAGTGATTTGCTTTGTGCTTATCAGCTTGAATGTCCGGATGTTCGTTCCAAGTGTAAATGAGCATAGTGGTCACTATCTTACAATGATTGCGTGTTTGGTCAAGCCATGGTTTATTACTTTATTCCATTTTGCTTAATCACATTGTGCTTGCTCCATATGCATTACAAGTTTTCTGCATACAATGAACTTATTGTATTATTGTGTTTCAGGAGATGTTTTGGTCTTATGGTTCAATAGTTTCACAAATTCTAGAGTTAGGTGTGAGCGAGTTTTCCAACTGTTCCTAACTCATGCGTTAAGTCCAAAGTTTGTTGTAGGGTTTTGTCACGGAATAGCCAAAGGGAGAGATTGTAAGGTTGAATTTAATCAGCCATCTTATTGGCTTTATTCCGTGCCAATTTGCTTGTATTTCAGCTCTTAGAAACCCTGTATTTAGGTGGGATTCATTTAAGGGTAGTGAGTGAGAGAGTGTGAAGAAATAATCAAAATTGTGCAAAGAAGCAAGGACTCACGACTGGATCTCGCGGGTGGCTTGCGGCTTGCAAGCCGCCAGAAGTTGCACACGTGCTAAGCATGCCAAAAGCTGAAGAGTCACGCCAGCTGTTGCACTACAGGACAAAAGTCCCAGGCTGGCCAGACAATTAGCTCACGACTTGAACTCACGAGTCAACCCAATCATGAGGTCAAGTCGCCAGAACACCCTGTTTGGGAAAAACTGACTCTTCGCATTTCATTCTCACCCTAGTATAAATACCCCTCATTCCTACGAAATGTAGAGAGCTTCCAGAGAGAATTTTGAGAGATAAACCTAGAGAAAAATAAGATTGTCTCATCCACAATCTTCACCTAAGAGACTCTTCAAATTCCTTAACTCTCTTCCTCTCCATTGATACATCATTTAGAGGTTTTTGACTAAATCATTTTCTCACAATACCCACGTCTGTGAGAAGGTTCTTTTGGTGTTAAGGGAAGTAATTTGGAAGGGATCAATGGTTATTGGTTAATGCTATGGTTTATAGCGGAATCTGGTAAGCTAGAGAAGAAAAAAGTTCGGCGCAACCTCGTTGAAGCAAGAAGCTTGGAGGGTTTAGATACCTGGGTAGATTAGGCTTGGAGGGTCTATTACTATTAATGTATACCAACTACATTTTCTAGTGGATTATTAACCGCTTAGAAGGTGGCGGAGAAGTTTTACGCCGAGGGCTTCGGTTTCCTCTTCGATAACACATCATGTGTTGTCCTTGTATTTGCATCTCTCTTTCCTTTATCTTTACCATTTAATTACTGCTGTAATTGTGATTATTTATGATTTAGATTATTTATCAATTCTTTTATAAGCTTGTTATCATTTTCCGCGTATACATTGTTTAATATAAAACTTGAATTGGTAATTTATTGTTTGGGAGTTTAAACGTTCATAGTGTTTTCAACGCTATTTGAACTTTCAGACAAAACTACCCATATTTGGTTAAATCTTTTTTGGTCCATAATGCATGCTTGAACGCCTGTCTTTATTGGAGCTGTTTTGGCTTTTGATTTCTTCTTTTATTAAGAATACCTGCCATGCATTGCACCCTCCCCAGATGTACTCCATTTCTTTGCCTTTCAGTTCTCACAAGCAAACTGATTAATTCTTTCAAATCCTTGATCTCTTGTATTCAATACCTGTCAACATTACTGACGGAGTCCAACGTTACGTGCTTTTGTCCAGCGGTGGAAGTCTAATTAAAAAAACTTTTAAGGTCGACGATATTTATTTTTTTTGTCTGTTCTTTTAAGGCGATGGTTATGGCACGTGCCTTTAATTTACTCTTTCCGACTCAAAACATTGCAGTTGGGAAGAACCGTTTGAATCATTCTAAATTTTTTATTTTTAAAGAAAAGACCTCCATTCAATGGAGTTCGGTTCGGCTGATAGGCAGTAGGAGAGTGCGGCCTAATATTGAATAGGAGCTCAAGGTTGGAGTAGACCCATATGCTAGAGGCTTACCCAAGTTGACAGTATTATAGAAAGGAAAAGATGTCTCCAAACATATATACTTAGAGCTATCTTGTTCCAAGTTACATCCCATGACATAGTGAGTAAGAAAATCATTTTATGTGTAGTTTTAGACTTAGTCACATGACTTTTTTAGTAAGTTATATGACGTCTTTAAATAATATAGAGAGATAGTCTCATAAATTTTCAGGTAATGGGTTGGAACATATTTGAAACCAAACTTTGTTCATATAGAAATCCAAAGCACCTGCTGGATATTGAAGTTCGAGCATCATCTGGCCTAGTAGTGTAATCTTCCCGATATTCAACATTTTGATGAGAACCACCATCAAAACATTCTGCAACCTTATTTGTCCACGAGCCATGTGGGGATGCAGCCACATTTTCACAACTTAACACGGATACTCTATAAGCTTTGGGACAACCTCTTCCTTTGCCTCGTCTACTCTTCGCCATGAATAGCCATTTGAGATTCAGATTGCAACACTCTACTCAATGATTCTAGCATTTGAAGCCCACAATTGATACGAAATCTTGAAGAAACAAGAACCCCATTTAGGGATGCTAGAGTTAGCTGGACTTCAGGACTTGCTACCCAACTCCAAAAAATTCTTTCTTTGATTATTTTGAATCTAATCTTTATAAGTTCATAAAGGATTTTTTTTTTTTTTGACTCATTAACTCAAATAATATAATTTTTATAATAATTTAGTTATTAATTATTAGCATAAAATGTGAAGAGATAAAATTAAAAAAAAAAAAGTTTGGCTTACCTCCTGTACTTTTTTTAATTGAAAGTGTCATTTTATTTTAAATACACAATAATAAGTGATAATGAGTTTTAATCTCCACCTTTTATTTAGTTAGTGGGTCATGTGGCAGCTTCTTATTAAAACAAAAGAAAATTCCAGTAAAAAAATTACTTGAGGTAAGCTAAACCAAAAAAAAAAAAAATTAGTTGAAGTGTTTGATAATGCACAAAAAATCAGTGGGCTAATTGTTTAACGAGAACCCTAGAAGACCTATAAGAATAAAACACGTTATCAGAGGGTACCAGAATGGAATCGACCTAAACTTTTTCGATACTTAAGTTAAAAACTCATAGAAACCCAAGAAAACAAAGATAATTTTTGACTAATTAACTCAAATATTATAATTTCAATTATAATTTAGTCATTAATTATTAGCATAAAGTGTGAAGAGATAAAATAAATAAAAAATAAAAAAAATAGTCGAAGTGTTTGATGATGCACAAAAAATCAGTAGGCTGATTGTTTAACGAGAACCCTAGAAGACCTATAAGAATTAAACACATTATCAGAAGGTACCAAAATGGAACTGGGCCAAACTTTTTCGATACTTAAGTTAAAAACTCACAGAAACCCAGGAAAACAAAGAATTTAATAGTGAGTTCAAATCTTCTATCCCACTTTTCATACTCCACAAAAAAAAAAAAAAAAAATGCCATATGGCCATCTAATTTATTAAATGCTAAATTTATGCCTTATATTATTTCAATTTCCTAAAATGAATAAATAAATAACCCATCATATTTAAGTAATTAAAATAATACTACCTCCTTCCCAGTTTGTTTGTCTTCTATTCCATTTTAGGATGTCTCAAAATATTGTCTTGTTTCTAAAAATAAAAATTATTAGTTTACTAATGTTTCTTTTTTTATTAGAAGACTAATGTTTCTATTATACCCCTATTTTATTTTCAAAACTATTTGAAAAGAAAAACTAACTAATATTTAAAAAAAAAAAATTAATTGGAGCACATTTTTAGCTGCCTCATTAAAAATAACTCTTTTTTAAAAAGCTGATAAATTTATTTAAGGACAGTTTTGTAAGTTTATATATTTTTATAAGGCAGACAAGACAATAAATGATATTCTCTTAAAAAATTTGACTTTTCAAACATGATAAACAAATTGAGACGGAGGGAGTAGGAAGCATAATAACATTTAATAAATTAAATAAACATGTGGCATGTTTTTATTTGTTAAGTATATTGTGGAGCAGAAAGAGTGAGATAGAAGATTTAAACTGTTCAATGGTCTTTTGATTTATATAGAAACAAAGGTGGACTGTCTTCCACAATTTTTTTCACTTTCCATAATTGATGTGTGATGGAAGATGTGACATTAATGGGGGCGAAATTGTCAAAGTTTGTGCCTGCAAATGGAGAACATGGTTGGTGGGTTAATATTTTGCGTGGGAGAATTAGAGTTTCCATGAGTGGTGCCTTCATTATTATATGGTTGTCCAACCATCCAATGGGTGGGAAGACAAGGGTTGGATGATGTTGACAAGAGGTTGTCTGTCAATCTCCATTGGACGGTTTGTTCCAAAGAGATGGAAGACCCATTCCTGTCGGTGTTTATCAAATATGGAAAAAAAAAAAAAAAAAAAAGTTAATCAAATCACTCTTACTCGTCAACAAACTTGAGCCTGTTTGGCAAGAAAGAACCAAACTTGAGCATATAATTTTAATTTGTTGATAAGTCCGAGCTTGATTTGTATTTGAAATAAATTAATGAACAAATCTTGAACTTTTAATATTTGGCTTAGCTCAAGTCATTTAAGGCTTAAGTCCACTAGTGTTATCTAAGAATCCAGACTGATGAACAATGACAAAAACATTTTCCTCAAACCAAAAACAAATACTAACCAATTTTTTGGCAATTCATAAGGGAAATTTAGCAAAATGATTTTGCCCGGGGGGATAGCAATAAGGAATTAGGAACCGTTGCCTCATCCATAGCACAGACGGGAGCACGTGAAGAACAATTTAAACAAGCCAACCTCTACAATTTCTACCAATTCCACAAATCATGACAGCAATAATAGCAGACAGGTTGTAGACTTTCAAATCATAGTTGACCATGTATTAATTAACTATTCTTGTTTTACCATTGTACAAAAAAGATTATATATACATAGTTTCAGCTCTCTCCTAAGGTGTGAGAGAAGATTCTATCATCAACTCAATTTTTCTATCAACTCTGTTTCTCTTTAGATAGGTCTACTAGCACCTCTACCTAAAACCTGATCATTCTATCACTTATTAGAAGCAATTTTAGACCCAATGTAATTAGTACTAGAGTTTCTTCTACATCGCACATCTCATATCTATACAAACAAACAGTACATTTATTATTCAACTTAATATACAGTCTTTCAGACTTTAACAAGAACATCAACAAAAGCAACTACAAGAATAATATTAGAAACATCATCTATAGAGACCATGTAACCTTTTCTCTCTAGTGACAAGTATTTATGGGTTCGAATTGCATAGCATCAACTAGCTTTGGAGTATCCTTCTAAGTCAGAAGCAACTTAGCCCTTAAATGGCCTTGTGAAATCTGGAAATGTTCGGTTATACCTAGATGGGCCATCAGAAGCCAGACATGAGTGAGTAGCTCCCCACCTTGTCTGAGCTGCCTGGCATGATAATTCCATCTACACTGACTTGCAGCATAAGATAGCAACTCCACCCACACTTGGCTTATTCTCTCCCACTTCTGTTCAGTCGATTGATTATTCTGTGTCTCTAGGAATTGCAGAGATTGTGCAAGTCTGCATGCATCAAATAGCACTGACTTGCTTCTATCACCTTTGATTTGAGATGGCGGAATTTCCATGTTCACTTTAAATAGCACTTCACAAGCTTTGTTTTCGCCTGATATATATTCCCTTTCTTCTATGAACTCGATAGCCTCAGCACAAGTGTCCTGAAATCTGATTTGCCCAATCCCACTAGGCAGCATGTAAGGGCACATGACTAGAAGGTACACTAAATAATTCGACAACAATTTGCTCTTACGTAATAGATTTTTTACAGTTTCGGAGTCATTGTCCAGATCATTATAATGGCAGAGATCTGTTGCAATGTGCCAACGAAGAATGGTTTCATCAAAGTCTACCTCCATGCTCTGAGCAAGATTAAGGATACATTTCTTTGCCTCATCATCATCTCCAGTATAAGCAAATAATTGCTTAGAAACCCTGATATCTGATATGCTGCTTGCATTCTTAAGCTGTTCAAAGATCCTTTTTTTCAAACCCTCAGGGGCAGGTTCCAAATTCTTGTACCAATATTTCTCCAACATTTTATTAATGTACTTCTTGGTTTGACTCCCTTTAATCGACTTAAGTTTGATGCAGTGACTCATTAGGTTGTATTGCGCCATAGAATTCGACCATCTCTTGTTCCGAGGTAATAGAAAACATAATCCAAAACATGATTGAAAAAACGAATTGGCTTTAGAGATGAGATCCACCAATGGTTTCTTCTGCTTACTCAGCCAAAGCGTTGTCCAATCTGAAGAAAGTAGTACAATTACTGCATAAATTTCTAGAACAATAGCTCCAACCAGCAACAAAAAAGTGATAATCTTATCAGTCTTTGTGTAATCAGTCTTATCGACGATCAAGAAGGCTATTAATGTAGAAATAGTGCATGATAAACTGACAAAACGACAAATTCTGCCAAGGCGAGAATGGATCAAACTAGCCTTTGTATGAAGTAAATCGTACATGAACCCGAGCTCAATCTCTATCACCTCAAAAGCTTTTTTGTAACTCATTTCTGTGTGTAGGAAGAAAGATCTGCTATTCTCGCGATCCTGGAAGCTTAGGATGAGATCTGCAAATAAACGCTTGAAAATTCTGAAGAAGTAAGAGGCCTCATGCAATGCATCTGGAAAATTGTTCCTTCTCACAACCGTGGAAGTATCAGTTATTGTCCCTACTGAGATTTTGAATCCCTCAGCTTTCTTGGCACTGTAGCCATCCATGAATTTAGCATAGTTAGGTCCTGGGTCGGGTCGAGGGAGCATGGAGTCCCTAAATTCATCATTGCTTGCAGAACGCAGAACCCATATCCTCTCCCCAAACTTAACTATTCCAGCTATCAACATTGGAATTGCTAGAAAATTAACTGGGGCACTTGACCAGGACCTTATCAACACATACAGTGCCACAGAAAACTGGACTACTAGCTCAAGCAAGCGCCTTGGCCACAATTCATTGTCTTCCAATGCATAGGCAGTAATGGTGTCTGGACCACCAAGATGCACGAGAAGAAAAGGTGCCCAAAAAGCCATTATGACGGGGTTGGCTTCATATGATCGATTTTTCTTAGCAGCTTCTCTATAGGAGAGGACACCAAGTGCAACAGTTGCAATCCAGTCTGCAGACAAATATGCAACCCAAAGGCATATTCTTAACCAATTTTTGGCTTTGTACTTCCTCCGATTGCCCAAAATGATGAGAACAATTTGTAAGAAGAGACTGAACAAAACCAATACACGGACCTCCCATCCGTTCCAAATTGCGATAACTTTTTCAGAGAAGGTTTTAGTCGACATCATCTTCTTGAAGATCAAAGTGCTAAGAACTGAAAAAAAATAGTTGTTTGGGATGTATAATTTTAAATAAATAAAAAATTGCTAGCAATGTAAATGATTGAAGAAGGTAGAATTTGTAGTGTGAGTTTACCAGCGATCATTAGCATGTTTTCAAGAAAAATCACAAAGTCAACATATGGACCCGGCACATGGATTCGTTCAAAGATTATAAATCCCAGAAAAAACTACCAACCAACGAAAAATAATCAGCACGCGTGTTTGGAATAAAAGCTTGCTTCTTTGAAGCTATATCTGCTTATTGGTAAACCGGCCAACCACTCATGCATGCGGGTCTCATTCTCTCATTCTTATGTTTTTTGTTCAAAAGGTGAGGACCAATTAGGTTCTCCTATCACTTTACACCATATTTAGTAGGAATGGAGCGATTTGAATAGTGGCGTGATGTTTAGCAGGAATTGAGTGATTTTCATAATGGCGTTTCAACAAATATGTTATATCATGATAGTAGTTTCAATGGTACACTTGATATTATCCATTATGTAGCATGCGATTGATGAGTTCACACCAAAGACCCTCTTTTTATTTAACAAAAACTGTTTGCAAGTCTCATTATATGATTTTTGCTTAAAATGTTAATTCTTTTTTGCTTATTATGGGTTTCACCCTACTTTTTGTTACAATATTTTTAATCCATTTGGTCCTAAAGTGTGTGCGCTCTCTGGGAATGAAATTGCTTAGGTAAAGAGAAGGCGAAAAAAAAAAAGGAGAGAGAAATTTCAAACCTTTGGCATAGGATAGTCATAATTATGATTGGGCTCCTCCCACCGGCCCACAAGGACGACAACCATTTACTTCACATACATGGCAGTTGTGAGGCATATGGATATGAGAACTTCGGCCTTTTAGTCGGGTTTCTTTTCATCGGCCTTCTTCTGGTCGGGCTTTTTCTGCCAAATCTTGCATTGGGGAGCAGGTGGAGCCCAATACTCACCACTTCAGCAAATTTGCCTGTTTTTCCTGCCATAATTTCATGACTAATTATATTCACAGACTCTTTATTACACACTTACTATAGGCATACTACCGGATAGTGTGAAGTTTCCCTGGCTTCATTGACTTCAACTTTATCAACGCCTGCAATATGGAGGAAAATAGAGATGGCCATAACAAAGACCACCATCCAAGTCTCTCGCATATTGAATTTAATTTGCACCCCAAAAATGAAATAGAAAAAAGGAACGAAATTGGAAATTTTGAAAATTTTTGCTTAAGCTAGTGCCTTAAGGGATTTTTATTGACAAGAGTAGGAGATGAGTCTCGAGGTACTTATCTGGGCTTGAGGAGTGAGTTGGACAGGGTGCATGTATTTAGAGCCCACAAGTATTTATGTCACTAGGCAAGCACACAAATTTAGCAACAACAAAAAAAAGGCAAGCACACAAACCCACACATAAATGATTTTGGAAAGAAACCCAAATGAATATTGCTTATGATGCTAGATCATGGTGAGGCGTGGGTTTTCCATAAAAAAGGAGGTGATTAAGGAAAAAGCTCATAGGCAAGGGGGAGCCAAGCCCACATAGAGGCTCTGGCCATAAGAGGTGTCATCTTGAGATTTAAATATTTTCTAAGTCATATGGAGAGCTCATCTTGGAGTTGGGGAGACTCAAACTAAGAAGTTAATATAATAGATAAAGACATCACTTAATTCAAATTTAGTTTAAACTTAATTAGGAGCTTGGACTCAGCTATATTAACCATTCATCTTTCTTATTATTATTTAACATGAGATTTTATTCACACGTATATATGCAACAAATGTGTACTTCTTGTTGACAAAGTAGCATATTACCCTAAATTTCTAAAACAATAGCTCCAAACAGTGTCAAAAGTTTATAAGCAATTAAGCACTATTATTAATATCTATCACTTCAAAAGCTTATTCACAAGTCATTTCTGCTTGTTGGAACAAAAATCTTCTAATGTTCGTGATCCTGGAAGCTTAGGATTAAATGAGATAAAGCCTCATGCAATGCTTCTGAAAAAATGTTGTTACTCGCAAGTCACAACAGTGGGAGCTTCCATTATTGTTCTTGCTGAAATATATATATATATATATATATTGAATCCTTTAGTTCTTTCTTGGAACTTTAACAATCCATGAGTTTGTCATAGTTAGGTGTTGGGTCAAATCAAGGGAGCACGGAGCCTCTAAAGAAATCTGAAAGTTCAATATGTGTATAAAACACTCTTGAACGTTTAGACCCCAAATTATAAATTATCAATTCAAACTTATAATCAAATAATTAATGTACGGAACATGAATATAAGCCAATCACAAAATTAAAAACTAATCTAAAACAAATATAAACACATCCACAGCAGTAAATATAAGGCAAAGATAAAGGGAATAAAGATGCAAACACACGGACAACACACGATGTGTTATCGAAGAGGAAACCGAAGTCCTCGGCGTAAAACCTCTTCGCCGCCCTCCAAGTGGTGAAATAATCTACTAAAGAATGTAGTTGGAATACATGAATAGCAGAAGACCCTCTAAGCCTAATCTACCCAAGTACCTAAGCTCTCCAAGCTTCTTACTCTAACGAGGTTATGCCAAACCTATTTCTTCTTTAACTTTCTGGATTCCGCTACTATACCATAGCATCAACCAATGTATATTGGTTCCTTTCAAACTGCTTCCCTTAGCACCAAATGAACCTTCTCACAAACGTGGATGTGGTGAGATAAGGATTTGGTCAATGACCTTTCAAGGATGTAACAATGGAGAGGAAGAAAGTAGAGAAATTTGTAGAGCCTCTAAGGTAAAGATTGGGGATAAGGCAATCTTATTTTTCTCTAAGGTTTCCCTCACAAAATTCTCTCTGGAAGCTCTATTAATTTAGTAGGTATAAGGGTATATATATATAGTGGTGTGTGTTTGGAATATGAAGAGACAGTTTCTGCCAAACAAGGCTGGTTTGCGGCTTGACCTCGTGGCTTGTCCAAGTCGCAAGTTTAAGTCGCGACGTAACGGCCTGGCCAGTCTGAGACTTTTGTCCTGTAGTGCGACAACTGACGTGACCCTTCAGCTCCCCTGTGTGCATTTCACGCGTCAGCATTTGGCGGCTTGCCAGTAGCAAGTCAGCTGCGAAACTCTGCCTTCTTGCACATACTTGAGTTTTTCTTCACATCTTCTTACACACTACCCGTACAATGATCCTACCTAAATACAAGGTTACTAAGTGCTAAATTATAAGCAAATTGGTATGGAATAAAGCCAACAAGAGGGTTGATAATTTCAACCGTACAAAATCATTACTTGTAAAACGCAGATCCAATATCCTTACCCCAAGGTATGAACATTAACCCGGGGTGCATACCTAATGTGGAACAAGTCATGTCCTTTGAATTTCTTGAGAACCAAGATAATCAAAAATCAAGGCAAAATGGCACATAATAATTCATTATTATGTTTGTTGATACTTATTCTCATGCCTAATAGGCTAATATACGTTTATTTTATTTGGTCTTATAGCAAATTCATAGGAAATTTGAGGTTATTTTGTAAATTTATTTTTAAAGACAATTGTCACAAAACCCTGGGAGTTCCTATAATAAATATGTATTATTCTATAGTTTCATTGTACTAAAATCAGATACTTCTCTAAGAAAAACTCAATTTTTTGGTAGATTCTAAACTTCCTTGAGTTTTTAAGGCTTTTATTAAGCTAGAATGATACTTGTGGGGTCAGGAAATTGTGCAGTCTTGGCCCACTTCAAGCCAAGCCCAAATGGCCCAATCCGAGGAAGGATGACTATCCGAAGCCAATTTGGGGAGAAAACTCTTCTTTGGATCTGCGCCGAGGACCCCCTCGTCCTCGGCATACTGAGGATAATTGTAGGGGGGGACAAACCCAAAGCAAGCTGTCACTTCAACACTTAATACGTTCACCTAACCCTTCTGGCCGCATTAATGGGGATGCAACCCCTGGGCAAGGCCACATCGATCAGGGTGAACCACCTGAGCACGGATACGACCTCTGATGGGACTGGCAACCAAAGGAGAGGCCAATGAACGATCAACAGAAGGAGGAAGAGAGTCATATATATAAGGGATACGAGCAAAGTGTAAAAGGGTGGGAGGAAAAAGGAAACAGAGAGGCCTGGGAAACAAGCCTCCTCAGCCATTGGCCGAGGAGCATCCCTCACTTGTAAATTGGTCTAAATGTTCTCTCAATAAGAGATAAAGTGGTTCCGGCCTGATAAAGGCCGACCAGTGTCTAAACTTTCGATCCACTCTCTACAAATTCATTGTTTCGGGTTCGTTGGGCCTTCAACCCATATCTTTTAGGCTCGGGCTACGAAAACTGACCCTACAATTGGCGCCGTCTGTAGGGAGGATTAGTGCGCTAGCCGGCGCAACCGGCGATCGTTCTAAGTGATCACTTCACAGAAGGTTAACGATGTATCAAAAAAAAAAAAAAAAAGGAGAATCGCAGAAAAATAGAAGATTTAACAGCAAAGAAAGAAAGTTTGATATTATTTCATAAAAAGAAAAATACAAAATACAATCAGAGACTCAGGCAGGCGTGTTTTACAAACAAATTTACAAGCTAATCCTACAATCAGAGGCCTAGGCGGATCGATTCTAGAACTAGCTAGAGGGAAGTGTCAACCCGTACCCTTATTAGCATCAAGAGAATGGGAGAACTTGACAATAAGAGGCAGGAAGGGGGCTGAGGCTGGCTCACTTCAAGGCCACCAGCAACTCCTTGTCCGGTGCGGCGGAGCTTGAACAAAGTGAGGAGCAGATGCAGGCGCACCGGACACCCTCCCTCATGATGTTCCCTTGATTCTCTCCAGCCCTCACGAGCGTTGGCCGTTGGAGACGGCAACGCTCGGGCACCAGCCATGACGTGAATTCACACATCTTCTCCGTCGGGGGTGCGCTCCGAGGAGAGACATTAGGTATTCCAACGACATCCCTCCGGGCCACCATGCATGACACCATCGGAGTTACGCCTAAACTCTGCCGCGCCGGAAACATAGCAGGGGCTGCGGTCACGACGGCCCTTGGTCCGGATGTCCTCACACCCGCCCAAAGCCGCCACATGTCCTCTAACTCTGGCCACAATCCTGACGGGGTTACTGAAGGGGCTAAGGAAATTGAAAGGACTTGTTTCTAATTGCGTTTGGGAATTCATGGAGTGTGAAGAACCCTTCCCCCCGAAGAGTCTTATATAGGGGATAAATGCTGGTGGGAATTAATTCATGCAGAATTCAAAAAAAGAGTTGTCAACAGTGCTAATCACGGAGCCACCAAATTCCGAGGGGCCGTAGACCGCTGGATGTGTGCTAATTCACGAGGATATTAATGAGGGCGCGTCTCGCGCACCGAAACGTCAAGCGCGGAAAACGAATCGCCAAAGGACGCCTCGTAAATGAAAAAGATAAGACTCGAGCTGGAGGCGAGATCAACGCCACGTGTAAAGATCATAATCCGACCCAAGGAGGAATCGTCTCCAGTAAAGTGGTCTAAGGATAAACCCTTACCTACAGAAAAATAGAAGTGATAGACAGAACCAAGGCATTGCATGGTCCTCGAACTCAAGCCTATGGGAAAACTAATCACACCATTATATCTGGGTACTAGACAGAACCAAGGTATTGCATGGTCCTCGGACTCAAACCTATGGGGAAACTAGATACTTATAGAAAAACAAAAGTGATAGACAGAACCAAGGTATTGCATGGTCCTCGGACTCAAGCCTATGGGAAAACTAATCACACCATTATATCTGGGTACTAGACAGAACTAAGGTATTGCATGGTCCTCGGACTTAAACCTATGGGGAAACTAGATACTTACAGAAAAACAGAAGTGATAGACAGAACCAAGGCATTGCATGGTCCTCGGACTCAAGCCTATGGGAAAATTAATCACACTATTATATCTGGGTACTAGACAGAACCAAGGTATTGCATGGTCCTCGGACTCAAACCTATGGGGAAACTAGATACTTACAGAAAAATAGAAGTGATAGACAGAACTAAGCCATTGCATAGTCCTCAGACTCAAGCCTATGGGAAAACTAATCACACCATTATATCTGGGTACTAGACAGAACCAAGGTATTGCATGGTCCTTGGACTCAAACCTATGGGGAAACTAGATACTTACAGAAAAACAAAAGTGATAGACAGAACCAAGGCATTGCATGGTCCTCGGACTCAAACCTATGGGAAAACTAATCACACCATTATATCTGGGTACTAGACAGAACCAAGGTATTGCATGGTCCTCGGACTCAAACCTATGGGGAAACTAGATACTTACAAAAAAACAGAAGTGATAGACAAAACCAAGGCATTGCATGGTCCTCGGACTCAAGCCTATGGAAAAACTAATCACACCATTATATCTGGGTACTAGATAGAACCAAGGTATTGTATGGTCCCCGGACTCAAACCTATGGGGAAACTAGATACTTACAGAAAAACAGAAGTGATAGACAGAACCAAGGTATTGCATGGTCCTCGGACTCAAGGCTATGGGAAAACTAATCACACCATTATATCTGGGTACTAGACAGAACCAAGGTATTGCATGGTCCTCGGACTCAAGGCTATGGGAAAACTAATCACACCATTATATCTGGGTACTAGACAGAACCAAGGTATTGCATGGTCCTCGGACTCAAACCTATGGAGAAACTAGATACTTACAGAAAAACAGAAGTGATAGACAGAACCAAGGCATTGCATGGTCCTCGGACTCAAGCCTATGGGAAAACTAATCACACCATTATATCTGGGTACTAGACAGAACCAAGGTATTGCATGGTCCTGGGACTCAAACCTATGGGGAAACTAGATACTTATAGAAAAACAGAAGTGATAAACAGAACTAAGGCATTGCATGGTCCTCGGACTCAAGCTTATGGGAAAACTAATCACACCATTATATCTGGGTACTAGACAGAACTAAGGTATTGCATGGTCCTCAGACACAAACCTCTGGGGAAACTAGATACTTACAAAAAAACAGAAGTGATAGACAGAACCAAGGCATTGTATGGTCCTCGGACTCAAGCCTATGGGAAAACTAATCACACCATTATATCTAGGTACTAGACAAAACCAAGGTATTGCATGGTCCTCGGACTCAAACCTATGGGGAAACTAGATACTTATAGAAAAACAGAAGTGATAGACAGAACCAAGGCATTGCATAGTCCTTGGACTCAAGCCTATGGAGAAACTAGATACTTACAGAAAAATAGAAGTGATAGACAGAACCAAGACATTGCATGGTCCTCGGACTCAAGCCTATGGGAAAACTAACCGTTCGGCTACACTTGGGGGCTAGACAAAGCAAGATCACTACTTGATCCTCAGATTCAGGCCCACGGGGAGACTTAACTACAACATATCCCAAGTTAGGAAATGATCAATTCCCACCTAACCCTTGAGACACAAGAGAGCTGCCCATGCATCCGTACTCTATACATTTCATCATTGCTGCCACAATCGGCTGACATACAACTCAAGCTAAAATCGTGCCAATCAAAGGAAAAGAGAGAAAAGCAGGCTACGCGTACACAAATAAGCAACTCAAATAAAGGGAGATTAAATTAACATTACAACAATGAGTTCGTAAAAATTGCATGACAAGAGCCACAGTATACAGAAAAGGAGCACAACAAAATAGAATGACAGCGGGAAAGTAGGGTAAGTCGAGACGCCAGTGAGTCTACTTCTTTCGCCTCAGGCTGAACGAAGGCAACCCCCGACCCCTCCGAGCCCTGGTCTGAGGGGACGGCTTGCGGGGGTATGGCGAGAGCAGTTGCTTCCTCAGCGGTGGGGGCTGGATCATCGGAAGGGATCTCCACTATCGCTTGGGGCACCTCCTCGCTCGAACGCTCCCCCAGTTCAGCTGCCCCCACCTCTTCAACAATCTCCCCAACCTTACGGTCCTCAGGGGCGACCTTGCGGATAGCAGGGGGTAGTACACGTTCTCTGCTTTCCATAGGTCAGACGTGGCCTCCACCCCAGCTTGTTTGAGGGCCTCAGCCCAAACCTGAGAACAATATCGCCTACACACCCCTAGGACTTAAGCCTTATAGGCAGCCTCTACCGAAGCCATCCCATCAGCGTAGGCTGCGGCTTCAGCCTCCTCCTTGGCACGCTCGGCCATCTCCTTGCCATGGTCAGCCTCGTCCTTGGCCCGCCGGGCCTGGTCTCTGACCCATTCTGCTACTCTCTAAGCCCCCTCGGCCTTAGCCACGTCAACCCACAGGTCAGTGATCAGACCCCTTGCGATCCGCAATTGCTCCTCCGCCTCGCTTAGGCGCCTCGTCTGCTCCGTGGCCTGGGTTTAGGCGCCCTCAAGACCAGACAGCGCATTGTCCCATTCCCGGGTCACCTCCTTCAGAGCCTCTCGGGCCTTAACGAGGCCAGCTTCGGAATTCTTCAGAGTCCCGGTAGCCTGGTATCGCCAGTCGCGCTCCTTTTTAAGGGCCTCCTTCTGGTCGTTTGCCGCCCCCTCCAACGCAAAGATAGCTTGGATAGCTTGCCAGAATAACCAATGTGCTATAAGCCCAATAAAAGAAAAAGAGTGGGAGAAGATCCGAGGCTAAAGCCCTTACCATCCCCACATATCGCTTGAGGCTGAGGAAGACATGCTCACTCATCAAAAAGTTAAGTTCCGCCATGTCTACCGGGAGCAGCAGGCTCCTCTCCAGGGCATCGGCCTCGCGCGTCCCTTCGCCCTCGTTGAAGTCCCTGAGGGAGGCGTTATCCCTCAATGGCTCCCTGCGGAGCATCGGGGCTAGGAGCCAGGCCTCAGCCTTGGACGAGGTTGTGTCGGCGACCTGCCTATCCGGACTCCTTCCGCCTATCCTCAGCTGCTTGGACGGCCGTAGAGTAGTGTCCCCCTCCTACGAAGGCACCGTCTTCTCCTCTATAGGCCCCTTGCCCTTGTCCTTCCTCTTCTTGGGTGCAACAGGCACAGACCGAGAGGGCGAGCGTGTCTGGTGGGGAGGAGGGAGCTTCTGCTGAGCAGAAGCTGACCTAGTCTTCGGTAGGGTAGGAGGAAGCTTTTGTTGGGACTTCCCTAGCTGGCCCTTGATCAAGTCCAGCAAGTCGGTAGTGGGCTTCCTCTTGTAACCCATTGTTGGTGGAGGGGCTTCAGAAGTAAGGGGGTTTGCTTCGCTCAGATTAGGGTCACCCGAGTCCCTAGGCGGATCCTCAGACCGATCAAGTTGAGCAAAAACGTCAAACGGGTCCTCCTCCCTCTCTGGGCCTTCCTCGGCAGCCTCAGCGAACGGTTGGGAAGAGGAGGGGACGGCTAGTGTGACAGCTTCCTGATCGGGGGGCTCCTCGAGAATCGAAAATCTGTCCTCGATCACAGTAATCCTTTGAAGCCGAGGATCGTTGGCTAGGATGACGTGCTTCGGAACTGGGAACGACCTTTGGGTGGGCATATACCCCAAGATTAAATGGGCGACTCTAACTTGATTGTCGTCCTCGTTTACATAAACCGGGGCCCTTAGCACCTTCTGCAAGTCTTCCTGGTTAGTCAAATGGAAGTGGCGCTCAAAGACATGCGGGTCTGTAAACGGAAAACACCGCCATGTTAGCAAAAAGAAAAGGTGCAAGAAAACTCAAGACCCCTCCTACTCCTACTGCCCCACCTGGTACCCCTTCCGTCGTTGGGCAGTGAAGGCCATCATGCCATGCCCTTGACACGATGAGGAAGTCTTCGCTAAGCCCCTTGTTGGACTCAGGGAGGCACTGGATGAGTCGCACCCTGTCATCCCTCGTTTTCAGATAATAAGACTTGCCCCTAAGATGCTGAAGGTTGTAGTACCAATTCACGTCGTGGTGAGTCAGCCTCAGCCCCATCTTCTCATTCAGGACGTCCACACAGCCCAAAATCCTAAAGACGTTTATCCCATACTAGGTAGGGGCCAACCAGAAATGCGTGAGGTAGTCCCTCATCACTGGCCCCATTGGAATCGTCATCCCCTCTTCGAGGAAGGTGGCGATGGGAATTACCACTTCACCCTCCTGCTTATGTAAGCGCCAATCCCCATCCTCACTATATCTCAAGCCCAAATTGGTGGGGATCCAATAGTCTGCGATGAATTTCTCCATCGTCTCCTCGGTGTGGACATTTTTCTTAAACCTACCCATACCAACTGACATCTAAAGGAACTAAGAAGGGACAAATGAAGGAGAAGAAATAATGGGAAAAAAAGCTCAGAAAGAGATAGAGCAACTTACTAAAAAGAGGAGGAGCTCCTCGGACAGGCTTTTGTGCTAAAGATGTGAGTGTGGCTGGACTCAGAAAGGACGCACGAGAAACTCTTGATTACGAATGAGGAAGAGGGAGAAACGGTTCGTACGGGTATTTATACCCCGAATCGAGGAACAACGCGGGCTTTCCCGCCCATAAATGCAAAACGAACCCCTACCGTTGGATGGATAACGCCTCACTAGACGTTAGGAGCACAGAACCGCCTAAATTTAATAACGGGCACGTTACGTGCTCCGGAACGTCAGCAACGTGCATTGGGCAGGTGAATAGGCCCCAATCCCGACAGGGGTAAGGCCGAGGATGTCAAAATCCTACTCCCCGCCCAAGGATGCGTGCAGCAAGATTTTGAGAGGCTATTGTGGGGCCAAGAAATTGTGCAGTCTTGGCCCACTCCAAGCCAGGCCCAAATGGCCCAATTCGAGGAAGGATGACTATCCGAGGCCAATTTGGGGAGAAAACTCTTCTTTGGATCTGCGCCGAGGACCCCCTCGTCCTCGGCATATTGAGGATAATTGTAAGGGGGGACAAACCCAGAGTAAGCTATCACCTCAACACTTAATACATTCACCTAACTCTTCTGGCCGCATTAATGGGGGTGCAACCCCCCGGCAGGGCCACATTGATCAGGGTGAACTACTGAGCACGGATATGACCTCTGATGGGACAAGCAGCCAAAGGAAAGGCCAATGAATGATCAACAAAAGGAGAAAGAGAGTAATATATAAGGGATATGAGCAAAGTGTAAAAGGGTAGGAGGAAAAAGGAAACAGAGAGGCCTGGGAAACAAGCCTCCTCGGCCATTGGCCGAGGAGCATCCCTTACTTGTAAATTGGTCTAAATGTTCTCTCAATAAGAGATAAAGTGGTTCTGGCCCGGTAAAGGCCGGCCAGTGCCTAAACCTTTGATCCACTCTCTACAAATTCATTGTTTCGGATTCGTTGGGCCTTCAACCCATATCTTTTGGGCTCGGGCTACGAAAACTGACCCTACAATACTTAACATTTCTTATATTTCCTTTTTGTGCAAGGTGGTATTAGAATGCTTTCGCAATCTTCTAGTATAGCAAACAATGACGGCGAGTGCGTGGCATTATTTAATTTATCGAAATATTTTAATTTTAGGCAACATGGCAATATTTATTTTTAATATATCGACATGTACATTAGAATTTGATTGGCTTTTGGATTTTTTTTTTTTTTTTTTAATTTCCATATAGTGACATTTGGCAAACTGACATTAATTAGTTTCTAAATAACAATATTATGATCCGCTTTTTTTTTTCTTTGCTTTTTTTATACAAGATATAAATTATAATCTAATCTTACTTAAGTGTATATATGTGAAGTTTCTTTCAGAAAACTTTAACTCCAATTCTTGTCATCCACATCCCACAAGCACTTGTATTATGACCTGCTAAGTAACAAATAACACTTTGTAATTAATTGTTTTGAACATATTAAATAGACTTGATGGTATGATGTGATAGTTTATGACTGGTTGAAAATTTTCATTTTTTACACCATGAAATCTTCAAAAGGACAAAAATATATATATATTTTTTTGTTTTATAGGATTTAGAACGGGAGAAAAAGAACAAGAAAAAAAATGGATTCCCATTTTTTTTTTAAAAGGATACCAAAGGGTTACCCCTTTATTATCCATTTAAAATGGGTAATGAGTCTTTAGTTACCCATTAAACGTTTCCATTTATTTAATTTGGACAAGTTAGGGTAGGTTATTATTTCTAAAAAAAAAGTTAGGGTAGGTTATTAGTTTTGGATCATCCATTGTCACCCAAAGCTTACCAATTGTATTGGCATGTTATCAAGCGTGCGCGTGCGCACATACACACACACATATATATATATGGGTTGTATTAATGGGCACAATTTTTTGTCTTTCTCTGCAGTTTTATGTCATTTTTTTCCAGTGTAGGACCAACTTTGTAGAGATAAAAAAAATATTAAAATAATGTAAAGGACTAATTTTATGTCCTTTTCTTTTATTTACTTAATTTTTTTTAATTAAATGGAACCCACTTTAGTACAACCTTAACAAGCCCTTATGCGATACTTGTTTAACATTTGCCTCTCTCTCTCTCTCTCTCTCTCTCTCTCTCTATATATATATATATAAAGTACTACAATTGAATTTAGCTATAAATATAGAAGTATTCCTTCTCAATATGTTTCTCCGTCCACCATAAGATCCCAAAAAGGAAAGAAAAAAAAAAAAAAAAAAGCATCCAGATTATGAGCACTTTCAGTTTTGAGTCACTATCTTCAAAGAAGCTGATCATGATGACATTTTTCAATAGAGGAAGCAGTCACAGTTAGTTGCATAGTAAATCTTTAGAAAGTACTTGTAGATACAAATGGATAGCTTTCGTGATCATTTTTCAAGTAACTGGTTAGAAAACGTTTAAGGCTAAAAATCTACAACCTTTCTAATAAGGAAATAATACATTCTGTTTGTTAGCCAACAATAAGAAAGAATGCTAAAAACATGGCTAACAATAGACAACCTACTCATAACCACATATCTATCACAAATAATGCATGCTCTCCAATTCTTACCATATGAAATTCTACCAGGCTAAAGTATTATCCTCCATTCACACCTCACCTCTTGTGAAATCCTATTAAGTGAGATAGATCACCATAGTACTTGATCTCTCTTCTTCAACATCCAAACATGGAGAAGAAATTTCCACTCAAAGATGAAACATTATTGCAGCATCCAGTCCTTCTTATTCTTGTTCTAGCCTTGGGTTTTGTAATAATGGACCCATTTCATATGGGTCCAGTAGGAGGCCATGAATTTAAGCCTGTGAAGCACAGCATTGCACCATACAAGCAAGTCATGAAGACTTGGCCTAGAGACAATCAAAGCCGGTTAGGACTTGGAAATTTGATGTTTGAAGATGAAGTTTTTGGCCCTGAATCATTGGAGTTCGATCATTTGGGGCGTGGTCCTTACACAGGGTTAGCTGATGGACGCGTTGTTAGATGGATGGGTGAAAATGTTGGGTGGGAGACATTTGCACTTGTAACAACAAATTGGTGAGTCTCACTAGAAACTTGAGAGTAGCGTTCACACTACTAATAGAATACCTCAGTGTAAAATCTGTTTTTAGTCCCTCTATGTTCTATGTAGCCTTTTTCTGGTTAACTATGTGTTGCCTTGATTTGGAAGCTCTTACTTAACAAACAAAATATTGTTAGACATTTAATGCTAAGTTGCTAACATGTCAATTATTTCGATTATACCATTAACACATTCTAATTGTATTTGGCCCTTAAAAGGTCAGAGAAGCTTTGTGATAAAGGCATTGACTCAACCACATCTAAGCATTGGAAGCATGAGAAAAAGTGTGGCCGTCCCCTTGGTCTAAGGTTCGACAAAAAGAGTGGAGATCTGTACATAGCTGATGCTTATTATGGCCTTCTGGTTGTTGGACCTGAAGGAGGACTTGCAAGACCTCTGGCAACCCACGTAGAAGGGAAGCCTATTCTCTTCGCTAATGACCTTGACATTCATACTAATGGATCCATCTTCTTCACAGACACTAGCAAAAGATATAACAGAGTGTAAGTGTACAATTGCATATATTAAAACCATTTGAATTAATAAAACATCCTTCAATATGCCAAACCTTGAAGCATATTAAATTTCCTTGTTGCAGGGACCATTTCTTTATATTATTGGAAGGAGAAGCCACTGGTAGGCTTCTCAGATATGATCCATCTACTAAAAGAACTCATGTTGTCTTGGAGGGCTTGGCTTTTCCAAATGGAGTTCAATTATCTAGGGATCAAACCTTCCTCCTCTATACTGAAACCACCAACTGCAGGTACTTAACACCACACCACCCCCCCTCTCTTTTTCTCCCTCCTTAAACAAGGTCAATTAATTTCTATATGGTTCAAATGATTCATAATGAATGAGATGTATAAGATGCCTATTTTAGAATTATAGTTAAATAATTAAATTCATAATTTTATATAGTTTATGCTTTTGAGACAAATGGTACCTCCCATTTAAATTCACTATTTCCTAACCATTTAACTTTTGGACCAATTAGTGATTTCTCATCCACAATCACATTCACATTCACCCAGACCAAATTGTTTGGTATTTCTCAGACAATCAAGCAAATTATATGAGCTACCAATTTCACCACTATATAAAAACACAAGAGTATTCACATCAAAATTTCTCTGTTGAAGTCCTGCAAATCTGTTACTAAGCTGGACATTTAGAAGTCAGCCACCTATTTTTCTTGAGTATAGCACAAAAACTATGTAATGACATTAATTCCATTATACATTCTGCATTTGCACTGTGACAGGCTAATGAGATACTGGTTGGAAGGTCCAAAATCTGGAATCACAGAACTTGTTGCAGACCTGCCAGGTTTCCCAGACAATGTAAGAATAAATGAGAAAGGCCAGTTCTGGGTAGCAATAGATTGTTGCAGGACAGCTGCACAAGAGTTTCTCACAAACAATCCATGGATACGAAGTCTCTACTTCCGGTTACCAATCCGAATGAGTTTATTAGCCCGAGTCATGGGGATGAGGATGTATACGGTAATCTCACTTTTCAATGAGAAAGGGGAGATTTTGGAAGTTCTTGAGGATCGAAAAGGCATGGTGATGAAGCTAGTGAGTGAAGTTAAAGAGGCAAATGGGAAGCTATGGATTGGTACTGTGGCTCATAACCACATTGCCACCCTCCCTTACCCCTTAGCTAGTTAAGGCCTTAAAACTTGATTTTGCTGAAACAGATATTGAGATTTGTATTTGTTTAAGTGCGGTGTATCAGATGGGTGACTTGATTTATGATTGTGTAACTATATTGGTAGTTAAATGACTTGGCCACTTATATTTGTAGCTGCCAATGGCTTGTGATTAATAAGTGGTTCCCTAACATTTTGTATCTGAATCTGTGGTCAAACTGTTTGAAATTGCCATGTTATGAAGCAGTATTGCCAATGGCCAATGTGCAAGAGCTGTTGAAATCGTATGGAGTCTATAGACAGTGATTAAATCTTTTTTCTGTGTGCAGATACATAACTGCTAATTCAGTAATTCGTGTGGTGCACTGTGAACTTCAACAAAAGAAAACCTAAGGTAGTTAGGAAAACACACAAAATTCTAATTTGACTAAATAACATTAAAAGCACATAAAAATAAATACCCTAAACCTAAAATAACTTAAATTACATAAAATACCAAAATTAATGAATTACAAATAATAAATTTTAGATTATGTCCAACGTAAAAAATCATTTATAAAAAGTGGCAAAATGTTTTACCTTTAAAAATTTGGTAAAATGTTTTACAAAAACATTTGGTGGCTTCCTTCATTCGATCTAGTGGCTAGGTCACTGGTCTAGTGGCTGGAACCGCCACTTTGATGATTGGTGTGAGGGTTTGATGGTTGGAATCTCTACTTTGGCTACTAATTCCAATGGTCTGGTGGCCAGAATTGCTGTTCTGACGACCGATATCAAATGTTCAGCCATTGGAGATATCTTTTATTTTTTATGGAGGTTTGATGACCAAAATTGTTTTTCTGGTGGATGAGACATCGCCATCAATGTTGACAGTTTGGTAACTGGAGATATTGTTATGGCAGCGGTTCACAACAATCCAGTTGCCAGAGCCACCGTTTCGGCTACTGATTTTGGCTCCAATGGCTAAGCCATTAATTTTGATGATTTACTTGAAGAATTTTACGTGTCTTACTAAACATCCAAAAATATTTTACTTAAAATGTTTTACATGTAAATTTTTACCTATAAATTTTAGAAAAACAAATGGTTTTTATATGGCCGAAAATATCAGCAGCAACACTGGGAAAAGAAAGCCACTGGCCCACTGCCAAATGATGTTTCTATCTCTTTTGCAAAGGTGCAAAAACCTCTACTTCTCCGCATAGGGCATGACAACTATGGAGAGGACTAAGGAAAATTTTGCTGAATAGCACAATTTTAGAAAAATTTTAGGAGAACAGCACCAAACAAAGTGTGGGTTCTTATTTTGGACAGTACCCAGGCCTAGGTAGAAAACAAGGATCCCGGTCCTCCAAAGAATTTTATACTTCTTGTTTAATGGAATGGGCTTGGTTCACCACAGTTATATTGGGCTAATTACAAACTAAGTTGTGCACAAAACATGGGCCCCATAACACATACATATTCATACATGCAAATATGTACATATTGTAAAACAAATGGCTAGAGAACAGTAAAGAAATAAAGAAAAAGCATGTGGGGACGTCAGGGATCCTCAAAAAATAAAGTGATATGTCATTATATTGAGTTTTAGTACATTGGACCCTACCTCTCACTGGGATATGTCATAAGGTTCAAATAAGTTCAAAAGTCACAGACTTAGATAGCTCTTTGTAGGCTTCTAAGACTTGTGAGGTTTGAATCTCCTTGAATCCAAGTGTATCCTCTAGCACTTATCTCAAGATCTCTTATAGTGCTTCCCTCTTTTCTCTCTTTTCTAAGGTTTAAATGAGTCTCTTTATAGCTCTTTAGCTCTAATGAATTGTTGCTGAATGCCTTTGCTGATGGCTTGATCCCTCTTTTTTTAGTACCTTCCTAGGGTTTTTGGTGCACCATTGATTCCCTCCATTTGCTGCCTTGAGTACCAGAATCAGTGTTGTGTCAGCAACATTGGTGGCTGGTTCTTTCTTCATTTTCTCACTATATTCTTCTTTTAAGGTTTCCCCCCAAAAAGTCTCCAGCTAACCTTCTTCTTTTGAGAGGTCTTGAGGGTTGACTTTTAATCTCCTTTCCTGAGGCTACTAGAAAGACCTTTTCAGAACCTCTTTTTGGCTGCTTCACCCTCTGTCTTTTTCTCTAAATAGGCAATTCCCCCCCCCCCCCCCCCGTTAAGCTAAAAGATCTCTAGCCACCTTCCTGCTTTTCCCGAGGTACCAAACTTCTTTTTACCAAGTGCTAATTCTTAAGTCACTAGCTTTTTCTAGATCATAGGCAGCTAATGGGACATGTCTATCTTCGTCCCTTATGTCCATAAGCATGCTTTCTTGAGCTATCCAAATCTTAGCTAATTCTTTCCTGCATTTCCCAAGGATCCTCCTTGGTTCTAGCAATTCTAAGGTATCCTAGCCCAATCTCTTTCTGGGCTCCTTAGGAGCTCTTCTCACAAAAGTTGGACCAAACTTCCTCTACCTTTTCTTCTTTTTCTAAGGCCTGGGGCTTGCCCGTTCATGAGCTTGGGCCTCCTTTTACCCATTTTAAATGAGCCCTGGTTCATGGATTGGGCCCTTCTCATCTTTGAAGAAATTGACCCCATTGTCAATTATGGTTTTTATAATTATTGTTGTACAGTACTCTCAGATAAAAATAAAAGTGCTTTTGGTGATTCGTTGTTTTTAGTACTTTTCAGTTACATTATGCGGAACCAACTGACAAGAGATATATCAAAACTACTATATTGGACCAAAGAATTGGGCCAAAATGGGTATTTGCCCATTTCACCAAAACTTTTCAGCAAAATATCCCATGTCTGAAACTATTTAAGGAAATGCCCCTATTTTGAAACTCAATTTTCTAAAAATCGATTTTCAATTTAAAACTCGATTTTTGGACAATCTAGTTATAGCGAACTGAAAATTTAAATAAAAAAAAAATAGTGGAACTCGAGTTCCTTGAAAATATTCAAATAGAACTCGAGTATGGAACTTGAGTTTTAGAAAAGGAAAAAAATAAATTAAAATTCTAAGTTCAATTTAGCTATAACTCGATTGTCCAAAAATCAAGTTTTACATTAGAAACTCGATTTTCTAAAAATTGAGTTTCAAAATAGGGGCATATCTCTAAATAGTTTCATATAGTGGGCATTTTGCTAGAAAGTTTGTGAGAAAATGGTAAAACCCAATTTTGGCCCGAAGAATTGCAATAACTGTATCTATCATGTTAGCTTTAGTTTTCTAGGTTTCTTCCTATTTCATTTTAGGTCTACAAAACAAATAGGAGGGACTTGGTTTGGCTATGGATTTGAGCAAGGTGTTGTGACAAGCAACATGACTTGAAGAGAGAAAGGATTTCTTGGTTTTTTTTAAGGGTAGTGTTTGTTATACGCACTCTATTACACACTTTGTTTATATACATACTTGAAATCATGAGTTGAAGACATGATTTCTTTAACTCAGGATTTTTTTTTTTTAAATGTGTGTAATAGAGTGTGTATAACAAACACTACCCTTAAAAAAACGAGGAAATCCTCTCTATCTTCAAGTCATAGTTGCTCAAATCCCTAGCCAAACCAAGTCCCTCATATGCTTTCCAGCACTTTTGAAGAGGTAGTACTACTAGCTTTGACCCCTATTGTGTTAACCCTGGAATTCTCTGTAAAGGGCACAACAACTATGCAGTAATCAATTGGGTAATGGTGGCTCCATGATATCTTTTTTTCCTGTGGGGTTAATTGGTAAGAAGATGAATCTTGTAGTACTGTACGTGGTTTCTTATTACAAACTAGTAAGTTACCCATGTGATGCGTAGACAATGTTGTAATGTTTTATATAAGATAGTTTTAGAGAATGTTGTATAAATATTATAGTATAATTGTTATATAACTTTATTTGTAATGAGTTCATAAAAAAAAAAAAAAAAAAACAATTATAAATTGTACACACATATTCATTATAATTATTCAATTGAAGTGATGAGAAATATAAAAATAAAAATAAAAAACACATCCTAAACACCCTCAGTCAATCACATCATTTAGAAAACCCACAAACCCATAACATCCGATCTTAACGTCAAAATAGTAATTGTTGTTGTCACTCAATATAAAATGCAATCCCTCCTTTTTTGGTTGTAGCCAACTCGTATGGGTTAGGATTAGAGTTAGGTAAGTGTCGTTGAAAGATTGAATGTAAATAACATTGTTTTTTGTCTGTGTGTATTTGACATGAGATGATATAAAGGGCTATGGGTAGGTATATATAAAAGGTAGAAGTGTAAGAGGTGAAAATGATGAATTAAAATGCAAAAAATTTTGTGTGTGTGTGTGAGGGATGAAAAGTCTTAAAACACTGAACTAAAGGATACAAAAAATGTTTATTTTTTAATTAGAAAAGCCTTGAAACATTAAACCAAATGAAATAAAAAGTCAATATTTAATTTGTAGTTATGTTGAGAATATTTCAATTCTCTTTACATAAAAATGCGCCACTTGGCAAAACCTTATACTTTACTACATAAGGTCTCTGCTTTTATATATAATATTGATTGATGATTGATTTGTCCATAGTATTGGCAAGAGAACATATTAATTATTTTTGCTAAGATTAAATTTTAGAAATCATCTATTGTTTCTAAATATAATAAACATATTAATCATTGTTGCTAAGTAAAATTTAATTATTATTGCTTAGAATATTTTTATCTATTAGTTTAGATCTTTACTCTTTACAATTATTTATTTAACAATTCAACTCAACTTTGACAATTATTAGTCTTTGTAATTGCAATACAATTTGTTTTTTTTTTTTTTTTTTTGGTGCATTAACATTTGCTTTTGTTTTCACTTATCTTTCTCATGTCCCACACTTTTTTTTTTTATAAGAATTACCCATATCTAGTTGTCTAATTGTCATTTAGTATTAACATTTTCTTCCGAGTGACTCACACTCCAATCCTCACTCAACAAATAACAAATTAAAAGTATATTCAAATTCAACCACTGCAATTATAGATTTAGTCAAAATTATAAGTCAAATTAAAGAAGACATAAGTAATTTTTTTTTTTTTATATTTGTTAAGAATCTAAATGGGATTAACAAATTTCTACTTTTGATGTTGGGCTTACTATTCCTTCCTCCCCCAGATTAGATCAAATTTGTTAATTATTGAGCTTTTTCAGTGTTTAAAAAGGCTAAGACATTTTCAAGATAATTATATTGAAGCTTATTTTAGTTGGACATAAAAATAAAATTGGGTAATAGGGTCCAAAATTTTACTTTTAGAAGGTTAAAACAAAAAATATTTTAAAAATATAATACATAATTTTTTTATTGACCCGGGAAAATATTTAAGTACTTTTTTTTTTTTTTTTTGATGGGAATTTAAGTACTTTTTAAGTATACTAAAATAATGCCCTCTTTATTGAACCCAACATGAATTTAATGAACAAACCGGCCAGAAATGTGAGAGGAGAAGTGCACTGGAGTACCTAGGAAGGTGCCTTAACTTGGCGCCGCCCCCATACATTCACTGACTTCTTCACCGCCAAGCATCGCGTATTGAACATTGAGCTTGCAAAAACAGTTTTTTTGAGTTTCCAAGCTCCAGTTCTGCTACAGTCACTGGAAATTTCAAATCAAATTTCGCATAAACAATTTCTCACATTAAAGTTACCATCAACCCGTTTGGCCCACCACGACAAAAAGAAAACAAGGGAGTGTAGGTGCGGCCTTTAGACATGCTTTCTGCTTTGGAAAAAGAGAGACTTTTTTGAAAGAAAAACAAAACAAAAGCACTGCTAAATAAATATTCAGATTCTCTAACACACTCAGAAGGCAAAGTCTCTTCATAGTTTCACTGACTTGAAGACCTTCTTTCCTTGATTCATAATGTCCAGAATGACACTGACACTGCATATCTGTATGCTTCTTTCTCCCATACCCACTGTTTTTTTTTCCCCCATTCTTTGAAGTCAAATGGGTTTGTTTAGTTCTAGCATTTCTGTTATATTCATGGGTGTTTATAATTATTGTTGTACACTACTTTCTGCTAACAATTTTTTTTTTTTGGTGATTCGACGTTTTCAGGTACATTATGCGGAACCAGCTGACAGGAGATATATATCAAAACTATTATATATCGGAACGAAGAAATTGCAATAGCTGTATCTTTCAGGTTAGCTTTAGTTTTCTGAGTTTCTTCCTGTTTCATTTTAGGTCTGCAAAACAAATAGGTCATGCCAATTGATTTCAAATTTTTCGTCGAGGTTTGATCTCTGTGTTCAAATTTGTGCATATACCCTGAATCTATTTCTCTTTTGAGTAATGATAGTCACACACATTTTATTACACGCTCACTGCCGCGTGACTGAAAATCGTGTTTTTTAAAACATTATTTCACAGTTTTAACTTAAAACACGGTTTCATAGTTTTAACTACTATTTCATAATTTTAACTCAAATCATATTTTAAAAACACAATTTCAAAAGGATTGTGTACAAAGAGTGCAATAAAGAGTGTATAATAAATTTTTCCCTTTATCTTTTATTGGTTGTTAGCAGTTATTGTCTACAACAATTACCTAGTAGTATATCTGATACTGCAAGCATAATCAAAAGCAAAATACAAGAACCCAAAACAAAAGGTTCCAGGGTAGACGAAAGCCTTTAGAGCGTAGAGTTAAGTGACCAAATGATGTTCGTAAATAATGCTACAGACAACATTTTCGCTACTTTTTTCATGAGAGTTGATATGGTGAGTAGTTTAATGACATTACTTTATTTTCTATTATTGAGAACTTGCATAATGAAAAATTTTATGGAAATAATGAAGCTGAGTCATTAGCATATTCTTCAGCTTCAGTTAGAACTCTTCTCTTCTATAACTATTCTGCCCACTTCGCGGAAGTAGAGACTATGTAAAGGCACAGCCAAACTTCTGATGTCATTAAACACAACATGCATTTTCTCGCTGACCTCCCTACTATCCACATGGATTACTAATTAGAACCAAAGTTCTCTGCACTCCTGTTGCTAGCTCCTGGCCTTGTTACAGTCACTCTTAATCCTAAACAGATAGTTGTTGACTTGTTAGAGGTTGTCCAGTTGTGACAACCAGCTAGTGTGTGATTCCCCTTCCTATATATCTTTACAAAAGAAGCAAGCCCCCTTCCATTTAAGCATCCTCTGGCTTGAAAGAATCCCTGCATAAAGATACTAACTGATTTGTTTGTTTTGGGCTTCTTGTAATTTGCTTCTTTGTATCTAATTGTTTTGTTGCTGTTGCGCTTTTGACTATTGTATTTTTAAAAAAATAGAGGTACCCCCTTTGCTGTTCCTTTAATTTGTTTTCCATTTTTTTTAATGATGAAATACTTTGCATGGAATTTGTTTTTAAACAGCAGATTGGGGGGTTTTACAATGTGATGAGTGTGTTAAAAATCACTAGCTTGTTATGCTGTTTGATGTCTGATGGAATCTGATAGTGTGATCAGTATTTGTATTCACATGATACATAATTTTTATTTATTTTCCCTTCTATGTGCATTTCTTGGATCTTTTAATGTGGGAGTCAAGAGTAATTTCGCTAGAATTAGAGGAATGGAAGTATTCTTCTTTCTTGAAATATTTTATTGAATAACTTTTGTTTCTTGGAATTCCCACGTGGATCCCATAAAATAAGTCTTGAATAGAAAAAATTGTGAAGCAGTAACAATTTAATCATCCATGACTACGTCAATACATTTTTAAGCAAACATTCTATTAACATTGCCCATGCAGAGCTATTAACTAGTTGAGCTTAAAATTTGAGGACCAAAAAATTCTTTTTGCCTAGAAGTTACAAATCAAGTTTGAAGAGTTATCTCTTCATAAATAATATTTTCATCTGCAAACCAAATCTATAGCTGTATTTGAGAGGTCCAACACATTTCTATGAACTTCAAAAGATTTTGTTCAAAGGCCACTGGTTTCCTTCCACTAAGATATATGTTCCAAAGCTTTTCCATAGATTTGTGTCCTTTTCCTTCAAAAGTTTCTTTCACTCTTTTTATTTTTTTTATTTAGTTTTCCTTTAAATGAAAGCTTGTTTGATTACCAAGAACTTGCAAGAAAAGGAAATTGAGTATTTGGAATAATTGATACAACAGAAAAATCAAAGGAGAATGCTTCCTATTTTCTCAACCCACCAACCTGCCACGTCAAAACTCATCCGTACCTGCTACCTTCAATTGATCTGTCAGTAGTGAGGGACTGTTGATTTGGCTATCAATTCTGATTTTCTCAACCTACCAGGGAGGTTCAGTTGAGAATTTCCTATCTAACTCACTCCAATCAATCCGAATTGTTTGTCCTACTTAATCAATCCTATAGTAATGCAAGTGGGTAATACACATTTTTTGTTATTGATAATTTGATAGTACAAAGGGGGAGGGGGGATTTTGAATCTTGAATGTCTTGGAAATAACAGGAGGTGCCCTCCAGTTAAGTAACAAGGCTCTTGGCAATACCTCCCGCTAGGCAGCTTGCACTAATGGTTGGTTGTCTTTGTCTTTTGTTTATGCTGGCACCCACTATCTACCTAGGCTCCCAAACCCTAAATTTAGCTTTGATTTTTCACTCTCAACATGGCGAATGACGTCCTAGCACTCCTACCCTAAGCAATCTCCAGTTGAGTTTCAGGTGTTTTGGGGGGCAAGAATTCTGATTTCCTCTCCACAATTCCCTATATCCTTTTTGTTTTTAATGAGTCTGATTATTCTTCCTTAGTTGGTCTCCAATTTTTTCTGGGATTTACAATCTTTGAGGGAATTCCAAGTGCCTGGCGTATGTTGAGTTTGTGATTTTCTTTTTCTCAAAAACATGCAGACATTAGCCTTCTTCTTCAAATAGTAAATTGCCTGCTAATTTTCTCGATGTGGTGACTTCAACAAGTCTATCAAGAACCATTCAATAATAACTGGGCGAAAAAGTAGGGGAACGACAGAAAGAAAGAGAGAGAGAGAGCAGTCATGCTAATCGCTGGTAAACTCGCTGCAAATTCTGCCTTCTTCATCAACTACATAGCTTAGGTTTTTTTCCTTATATATTTAACACATTAATTTTTTCAGTTCTTGGCACTTTGATCTTCAAAAAGAGGAAGTTGATAGAGGTCTTCCCTAAAAGTGTTAGGACAATTTGGAATGGATGTGAGCTCCGTGTATTGGTTTTGTTCAGTCTCTTCTTACAAATGGTTCTCATCCTTTTGGGCAAGCGGAGGAAGTACATTGCCAAAAATTGGATAAGAATAGTCCTTTGGGTTGCATATTTGTCTGCAGATTGGATTGCGACAGTTTCACTTGGCGTCCTCTCCCAAGCTGAAGGTGATAGCAAGGATCAGTCATTTGATCCCAACTATATCATAATGTCATGTTGGGCACCATTTCTTCTCTTGCATCTTGGTGGTCCAGACACCATTACAGCCTACTCATTGGAAGACAATGAATTATGGCCAAGGCGCTTGCTTGAGCTAGTAGTCCAGTCTGTAGTGGCATTTTATGTGTTTCTAAGGTCTTGGACAGGCACCCCAATTAATGCTCTGGCAATTCCAATATTCATAGCTGGAATAATTAAATTTGGGGAGAGGATATGGGTTCTGCGTTCTGCAAGCAGTGATGTCTTCAGAGATTCCATGCTCCCTCGACCTGACCCAGGACCTAACTACGCAAAATTTATGGATGGCTACAGTTCCAAGAAAGCTGAGGGATTCAAGATTTCAGTAGGAACATTTGAAGCTCCTACAGTTGTTAGACGCAACAATTTTCCAGATGCATTGCATGAGGCTTCTTATTTCTTCAAAACTTTCAAGCGTTTATTTGCAGATCTCATCCTCAGCTTCCAGGATCGCGAAAATAGCCAGTCTTTCTTCAAACACGCAGAAATGACTTGCGAGAAAGCTTTTGAAGTGATAGAGATTGAGCTTGGGTTCATGTACGATTTACTTTATACAAAGGCTAATTTGATCCATTCTCGCCTGGGTAGTGTTTGTCGTTATGTTAGTTTATCATATACTTTTGCTGCATTTGTAGTCTTCTTGATGATTGATCAGAGTCCTTACTCAACTATTGACAAGGGGATCACTCTTTTGTTGCTGATCGGAGCTATTGTTCTAGAGATATATGCCGTAATTGTACTACTTTCTTCAGATTGGACAAAGCTTTGGCTGAGTAAGCACAAAAACCGATTTGTGGATCTCGTCTCTAAATTTAACTTGCATTTACAATCATGTTTTGGATTATGTTTTCTGTTACCTCTGAATAAGAGATGGTCAAATTCTGTAGCACAATACAATCTCATGAGTCACTGCATCAAACGTAAGTCAACTAAAGGGAGTGGAATAAAGGATTTCATTAATAAAATGTTAGAGCAACATTGGTACAAGAATTTGGAGCCAGTCCCTATGGATTTGAAAGAAAAGATATTTGAACAGCTCAAGAATGCAAGCAGCATGTCAGATATCAGGGTTTCTAAGCAATTATTTGCTTCTAGTGATGATGACGATCATGAGAAAAAGAAATGTTTTGTTAATCTTGCTCAGAGCATGGAGGTAGTAGACTTTGATAAAAGCATTCTTCTCTGGCACATTGCAACAGATCTCTGCTATTATATTGATCAGGACAATAATTCGGAAACTGTTAAAAAATTAATACATATGAGTAAATTGCTATCGAATTATTTGGCACACCTTCTAGTAAAGTGCCCTTACATGCTGCCCAGTGGGATTGGTCAAATCAGATTTCAGGACACTTGTGCTGAGGCTATGGAGGTTATAGAAGAAAGAGAATATATATCAGACGAACACAAAGCTTGTGAAGTGTTATTTAAAGAGAACACGGAAATTCCGCCATCTCAAATAAAAGGTGACAGAAGCAAGTCGGTGCTATTTGATGCGTGCATACTTGCACAATCTTTGCAATTCCTGGAGAGACAGAATAATTGGGACACTAAACAAAAGTGGGAGACCATCAGCAATGTATGGGTGGAGTTGCTATCTTGTGCTGCAAGTCAGTGTAGATGGAATTATCATGCCAGGCAGCTCAGACAAGGCGGGGAGCTACTCACTCATGTTTGGCTTCTGATGGCTCATCTGGGTATAACTGAACATTTCCAGATTTCACAAGGCCATTTGAGGGCTAAGTTGCTTCTGAGTTAGAAGGGTAGGTGTAATTGAAAGATACTTCAAAACTTGTTGATATTTCTACAATTTAAAAAACTCATATTTTGACCTGTCAAATTCCTGTAGAGAAAAGGTTACATGATCTCTATAGGTGATGTTTCTAAAATAGTTGTAGTTGATGTTCTTGTGGTTGTTTTTTGCTTAAAAATGATGACTTTCAGAATCTATATTTTTGTCTTAGTGCTAATTGCCATGCAAAGGTTTATTTATTTGTGCAATCGCAAAGTTCTAATTGCTTCAGAGTTTTATTTATCACCAAATTAGATTACATATTCAGTTTTGGTGCATTTTCTTCTCAAACAAGCATCGACACACTAACACACTACTTACAAATGGAAGAGAAAAAGAGAGCTTTTTTCCGGTACTATTTCTATTCTCTTCACTTTTGGTATGCAAATGGATGTAATAGCTCTTTTTCTGTACTCTCTCTTCTCTGCACTCTTGGTATGCAGATGGATGTATGCATGGTTTTATATAGCCTTCAAGAACATCTTCCAACCTACATAAAATTTCTTACTTTAGATATTACTTTAGATAGATTCACTTGACCTTATTAATTTAGCTTAAATGAAAGCTATATAGCCTTCAAGTACATCTCGATCGACCCTACTCACCAAAATTTCTGATAGAGAAGTTTGCCTAAAACTCGCTCGAGTTAACTACATAGAATTTTTATTATCTCATTTTAATAATAGGATTCTTGTTCAATCCTATTTCTAATATTACCACTATATATATTTAACAAATATAAAAAAAAAAAAAGATTGGAGAGAGAGAGAGAGAGAGCACTGCTCCATAAAATGCAAATTTCGAGAGTTTTAGGCATAAACTTCCTTTACTAGATAAGATGAGGAAGAAATAATGTGAAAATTACACTTTATCACGTTAAATTATATTTCTGATTACACTTTGCACCCTAAACTTTTCAAATGCATATTTTGCATCCTAAACTATGATTATTGTTACACTTTACATCTCAACATCAAGTTTGTTGTTAACTTAGACGGAAAATATGGCACCACGTGAAAATACCTAATTGCCCTTCTTCTCAATCCTTTAAAAACAAATGAGAAATTACACTTTACCACCCTAAACTATACTCCTAATTACACTTTGCACCATAAACTTTGAATTTCTATCCAAATTAACAGAAAACTTAACAGTATGATGTAAAGTGTAACAAGAGTTATAGTTTAGATACAAAACATGCATTTGAAAAGTTTATGGTGAAAAGTGTATTATAGGGTATAGTTTAGAATAGTAAAGTGTAATTTCTTTATAAAAACCATAGGTGAAAAAACCAAATGCGATAAAAGAAGCTATAGAAAAGTCAAAAGTAGAGCTTTTTATTTCTTAATTTTTATTAAAGTAAAAAGTAAAGCTAAAGATTTAAGAAAGAGAAAAATTGATAAAACATTAAGAAAGCAATAAAATACAGTAATAAAAAAAGAAGTCTATGCGTTGCAAGCTGGAACTTGGAAGTTGGAAGAGTTTAAAAAATTTAAAGAAAATTTCAAATTGATATTAATAATATTTAAAAATTAATTTTTTTATCATATTACATATGATTATATACCCTATTTGTGTCTTGTTTGGATAGCATGATTTGAGCACATAAACTTGGATTTGAGTGATTAAAATCTAAATATATTGTTACACTTTACACCTCAACATCAAGTTTGTTGTTAACTTAGATGGAAAACATGGCACCACATGAAAAGATTTAATTGTCATTCTTCTCAATCCTTTAAAAAAAATGAGAAATTATACTTTATCACCCTAAACTATACTCTTAATTAACAGAAAACTTAACAGCATAATGTAAAGTGTAAAAGGGGTTATAGTTTAGGATACAAAACATGCATTCAAAAAGTTTATGGTAAAAAGTGTACTACAGTGTATAATTTAGGATAATAAAGTGTAATTTCTCCGTAAAAACAGAAACAGACAATAGGTGGAAAAAAAAACAAATGTGCATAAAAGAAGCTATAGAAAAGTCAAAAAGTCAAAAGTAGAGCTTTTATTTCTTAATTTTTATTAAAGTAAAAAGTAAAAGAGAAAAAATGACAAAACATTGAGAAAGCAATAAAATACATTAATAATAAAAAGAAGTTTATGGGTTGCAAGCTGGAACTTGGAAGAGTTTTAAAAACTTAAAGAAAATGTCAAATTGATATTAATAATATTTAAAAATTAATTTTTTTTTTATCATATTACATATGATTATATACCCTATTTATGTGTTGTTTCGATGGCATGATTTAAGCACATAGACTTGAATTTGAGTGATTAAAATCTAAATACTTTGTTTAGATAGTTTACAAAGGGTCAAGGATTTAGATTTAACAAAACCGCCAAAGATTTTAATTTTAAACCTTAAAATTTTTGAATTTGAAATAACTTCTAAACTTATAGAATTTTAAAAATCCATATGACATACTTAAATATTTATGAATTTGAAATCTCAATTAAAATTCAAATCCAAATCCAAATTTAAATTCAAGTATCCAAACACAACGTAGGTATATATATATATATATATATTTTTTTTTTTTCAAAATAAACAACCAACCAAAACAGTCTCTCTATAACAGAAAATTCAAAACATCGTCCCTTCATAAACAAAACAAAACAATGCAAAACACAACATAACCATCTCTATACAGAGCATTTACTTTCCATGGTGGCCCATTTAAAGACTTGACTCTTCTTAATAATGTGCAGGTACTAGGGACCCACTGTCACCTCCATTTTCCTTCTCCTTACAATTAGTCTTGCTTACCAAATGGACTGGAAGCTTACTATGGCCGAGTTTTTCTTCCTTTTCAATTTTTAGTTTTCCACTCAAATTAGTTTGCATTGTTTGGAATGCCATGGGGGAGGTTGTTGTTGTAAGAGTTAATGACCTGCTTATTGATGAATTAGTTGAAAGACGCCAACTTAAACTTCGGCTCCAGCTGGGATTGCTGGAAAGGGAATTGAGGCTCATGCTTGCTGTGTTAGACCATATAGAATCCTTGGAAGGACCAAGCCAAGATATGATTCTGAAAGTTCAATATGTGTATAAAATACCCTTGAATGTTTAGACCCTAAATTATAAAATATCAATTCAAGCTTATAATCAAACAATTAATGTGCGGAACATGAATATAAGCCAATCATAGAATTGATAACTAATCTAAACCAAATATAAACACATCCACAGCAGTAAATATAAGGCAAAGATAAAGGAAAGGAAGATGCAAACACATGGACAATACACGATGTGTTATCGAAGAGGAAACCGAACTCCTCGACGTAAAACCTCTCCGCCGCCCTCCAAGTGGTAAATAATCTACTAAAGAATGTAGTTGGGATACATGAGCAATAGAAGCCCCTCCAAGCCTAATCTACCCAAGCACCTAAGTCCTCCAAGCATCTTGCTCTAACGAGGTTACGCCGAACCTATTTCTTCTTTAGCTTCTTGGATTCCGCTACTATACCATAGAATCAACCAATGTATATTGGTTTCTTCCAAACTGCTTTCCTTAGCACCAAATGAACTTTCTCACAGACGTGGATGCGGTGAGATAAAGATTTGGTCAATGACATATCAAGAATGTGACAATGGAGAGGAAGAGAGTAGAGAAATTTGAAGAGTCTCTAAGGTAAAGATTGAGAATAAGGCAATCTTGTTTTTCTTTAAAGTTTCTCTCACAAAATTCTCTCTAAAAACTCTCTCAATTTATGGGTATAAGGGTCTATATATAGTGGTGTGTGTTTGGAATACGAAGAGACAGTTTTAGCCAAACAGGGTTGGTTAGCGGCTTGACTCGTGGCTTGTCCAAGTCACGAATTTAAGTTGCAACGTAACGGCCTGGCCAGCTTAAGACTTTTGTCCTGTAGTGCGACAGCTAGCACGACCCTTCAGCTCTCCTATGTGCATCTCACGTGCCTGCATTTGGCAGCTTGCCAGTCGCGAGTAAGCCGCGAGTCTTAGCCGCGAAACTCTGTCTTCTTACACATACTTGAGCTTTTCTTCACATCTTCTCACACACTACCTATACAATGATCAAGGTTATTAAGTGCTTAATTACAAGCAAATTGGCACGGAATAAAACCAACAAGATGGTTGATAAATTTCAACCTTACAGATTCGTTGGGCAAAAAAGGCAGGGGATGTTGTTCAGGCAGGGGATGTTGTTCGCTTCTCCGAGGATATGATCGACTCTTTCATGATTGCAACAGCAAAGAGGAGCAGGGCAAAAGTGTTGAAGCAATTTGCCTTGTTTTTCAGTGATATATTTCTTGGTTTCAAGTCCCAAGGTAAAGAGCCTCATGCTTCGTATCAATGATCTGTCTAAAGAAAGTAAAGTCCTTAATATCACAATCGACAGTGGGGGAAGAGGAGCACAAGCACAACGTAAGTATCTGGGCGGAGCAAAACGTAAAGTCCCTACTCTGCCTTACATGAACACATCTGTTGAGAAGGAATGTGTAGGATTCGTGGTGTATTCCATGATTTGTATTTGTGCACAATTGGATCCATTACCATGCCATCTTTGTTGTTTATGTAATCCATTTGTTTGTTGCTTATATAATCCAATTATATCGTTTATTTGTTGCTGTTTATTAATTGTGGGAGAGCGCACGATACCTCGTATAAGTTATCGGCTTAATGTACGTAAACAAATCATCAATATTGGCTTAATGTACGTAAACAAATCATCAATGTCAGAAAAGAATGTGAAGTGACTACAACATCATCAACAGAGGAGAACGTGATATCAGAGACTAACACCATCACTTCCTGCAAAGGATTTCCTCACTTCCTTCATAAGCAAAAGAGAGCTGAAAATAAAGAGCTAGGCAAAACTCGAAGCTCCTACGTTTCTTGGTGCAGATTTAGAGCTTAGGAAGAAGATGAAGGTCAGGAGCAGGATCCAATATGCATATGGTAAAAGGTGGATATATGGAATGGCAAAACCTAATGAGGTAGAAGGGCTGAAGCCATCAAGGGCTTTTGAACTTTAGTCAATCTGGAGAGATTTGAGGCTAATGGGTGCCTTAATTGAAGATGTCCAGGGCATGGAAGAAAAAGGTGAGAGAGTAAAGATTTGGTTGGAGCAAATGGGAGACCTTGCTCTTGAGGTAGATGCTCTCAATACACAAATTCAAGGACATCATCAAAAACTGAAGGGAGGTTTACGTGGGGAGTTAAGGGTTCTGTACTCTGTAGGAAAGAAGAGAGAACAAATTAGCAATAAGTTTCAAGATATGTCTGAAAGAAAGAGTACTTATGACATTGGGACATTTGAAGGAAAAAGGGGTCAAATTTCTATGTCTGATATTATTGTTGAAGATGATAATAACAACTTGGAGGAAGCTGAACCAGGATCCTCACAGCAGCGCACAAATACAGGAAGATGTATGGGGGAAATTGAAGAGGAAGTTGAATCAATCGCACCTAAATCAAGCCTAACGAATGCTTTGATTGGTACCGGACCATCTACATCTGAAACTGTTGAAAGATCTTATGCCAGCGATTCTAAGATAAGAAACATAGAGCAAGTTGAATCAATGGAAAGAGAACTGGAATTGATTTACGCTTTTCTCAAAGATGTTGAAGCAATGAAGAACCAGATGCAAGACTCAGGTTCTGGGGGGAGGAAATGAGAGGTATTGCTTAGGAAGCAGAGGTTTTCCTTGGCCCCTATAAGCAGAACGTAAGAGTGGAAGAGAAGGGCTTCTATAATAGGCTTGCATCAACAGTCAAAAATCTGAATGCTGATTCCAAGGTTGTGAAGAAGATCTCTAAGATCAGGAAAAAAATTCAAAAATTTACAGAGAGACGGATAGAATATGGCATTGAACGAGTTGAAGCACTTATAAAATATATCAGAAAAGGCCTCCATCTTAATATTCTGAAGAATCTGATATCATTGGCTTTGAGGACCATGAATATGAAATAACGGAAATATTGCTCACAGTTGATGAACCACATCGCTACGTCATTTTGGTTGTGGGAATGGAAGGCTCTGGTAAGACAAACCTCACAAAATCAGTCTATGACAAGAATAAAGTCCACTTTTGTACCCATGCTTGGGTTCCTATATCTGGAAAGTGTAGTGCAGTAGAGATTCTGCAAGACATAAGGAAAGAAGTAATTGGATCTGATCAAGAACCAAAAGGGAAGCGATACCTTGAAGAAGAATTAAAGCAAATGCTGCAGACTTTCTTTAAGGGAAAGAGGTACCTCATAGTTCTGGATGATATCCCCACGGCCGGAGTCTGGGATGATCTCAAAGACACATTTCCAGATGAATCAAATAGGAGTAGAATAGTGATCAGTACTCGTGACATGGCTATAGCTTCACATTCTGACTCAAGAATCTTTCAGTACAAACTGCACTTGCGAAGTATTGATGAGAGTTGGACATTATTTACTGATACTTCGAAGAATGAAGTCCCCAAAGAACTGGAAAAGCTCGGAAAAGAAATCGTGATGAGTTGTGGTGGTTTGCCACAGACAATCGTAAACAAGGGAAAACTATTGTCGGAGAAAGCTGCAACAATTGAGGAGTGGTTAAGGGTGCTAAACGAACTCAAAGGAGAAACAGGACCTTGGTTAGAAATCTCCAAAAAGGTCAGCAGGGACTTGCCCCTAGAATTGAAAGGATGTCTATGTTCTTTCCTATTATTCCCTGATGACTATGAGATCCCTACAAGAAGATTAATCACACTATGGGTTGCTGAGGGGTTTTTGAGACCAGGCAGGGGTGACAAATCTCCTGAACATTTTGCTGAGAGGTATCTGATGGAGCTGATAGATAGGAACCTGGTTCAAGTAACAGAGAAGAAGCCAAATGGTAAAGTCAGAACTTGTTTTCTTCCTGGTGCATTGAGGAAACTCTTGTCAAAAGCTATGGAAGACAAAATTTCCAAAGGGCAAGAGAAGACAGCTTCGAAATCATCTTCAAGCATTCAGTGGAACCGTTGGATTGTTGATCATCAAAATTACACAGACGCCAGTAACACCAGCTATAATCATATTCATGGTGACAACATTGACACTGCTACTCTGCAAGCCTCTTATGAGAAATCCCTATCTTTTATGTCTTCTGATTATCGAGAAGGAAGCCAACCTGGGGAAGAGATAGGAAACTTTTTTGATCGGTGCATTTCCTACAGGTGCTTCCTACTGCTGAGGGTGCTTGATCTTGAACGTGTTTTCAGACCTCAATTGCCAAATGTACTGAGGAAGCTGACTTTATTAAGGTACCTTGGCTTGAGATGGACTTACCTAGAGTCACTTCCATCATCCATAAGCAACTTGCTGAAACTCCAAACACTAGATGTGAAGCACACTTACATCAGTACTCTCCCTCCTTCTATTTGGAAGATGCAACATCTACGGCACTTGTATTTGAGTGAGACTTATCGCAGTAGATTTGAACCGCGACCAAGTGGTGCCTCTCTAACAGATCTTCAAACTTCACGGGGTGCGTTTGTGGATGAGAAAAGTCCTGTGAATGATGGGTTGGACACGTCGATCAATCTTAGAAAATTGGGTGTAGCATGCCGGTGTATGTCAAATCAAAAGGATGTAATGTCATTGAAACTTCAAGCAGTGGCTAACTGGATTCAAAAACTAGAACATCTTCAGTCTTTAAGGCTGAAATCCCATGATGAAAACAACCAACCTTGGGATCTACACATAAAGCCTTTGTCAGGACACACAAATCTCTCCAGTGTATATTTTCTTGGAAGGTTAGAAACTCCATCTATCGTCTCTGAATTTCCAGAGAACCTCATTGAGCTTACCTTATCAGCATCAGCACTAACTGAGGATCCATTGCAGAAGTTAGGTAAGCTTCCAAAACTGAGGACTCTTCGGTTGTTCTCTAAATCTTATGTAGGGAAGAATATGTGCTGCCCTCAAAACAGCTTTCCTCAGCTTCGAGTTCTTAAACTATGGAAGCTAGAGGAGCTGGAGGACTGGATTGTGGAGGAAGGCGCACTGTCTCGTCTCAGAGATTTAGAGATCAGATCATGTGCAAGTCTGCATAAGCTTCCGGATGGATTGCAGCATGTTAAGACTCTCCAAGAATTGAAAATTTCGAACATGCAAAGGGAGTTCACAGAACGGACTAAGGACAGTAACAGTGAGGATTGGTTCAAAATAGAACATGTGCTCTATGTGAGAACTGAACCCTGAGGTACTCCAGTTTTTATTGCTACATATTCCTTTGCTTTTACCAGAAGCATTCTGAACCTTAAAATTTATAGTTTGTTTTCTTACTGTTAATGTAACATGCCATGTTCTTTATTTTTATTTTTATTTTCTTCTTAAACAACTTAGTGAATGGAATGGATTAAATTGTGAGTTAATTTTCTAGTAATATTCATATCACACTTAAAATGGGATATAAGTGAATGAAATTTAATTTTCCTAGGACCAAACAGTGATTCAGATTAACTTTTGAGTCATTGTCTAAATAAATAGGGTCAATAATTGACTAAATTTTACATTAGAATAAATGGGTTTAGCTTACTTCTAGTACTTTTTAAATTGAAGATCTCCTTTTGTTTTAAATACAAACCCAGAATAGATTAACAATTAATAAAATCATGGTGGATTATATATACCTCTAGGTAAGGGAGAGCAATTAGAGTGGATGAGCAACTTACGGCTCGAAAGAAAGAAAACCTTACTCTTGGGGAGGGATTGAGACTTATTAAAGGGAAAAACTCTAAATTACTCGTTTCAAGGTTGGTTGGAATTGTGGAGACCATTAAGAAGGAATGCTGAAGCTGAAAATTCCATCCAAGATAAATCCTAAATATCATGTCAAGATCTAGTGAAGGAAAGCCTTAAAACCTAAGATTTTTGAGGATTTTTACTAGGAGTTTGATTTTTATGAAGATCTTTATTGAAATCTAGATATTCTTTATGGAAATCATATTTTTGGATATCGAAAGTTTAAATATTTATTTTTTAATTGTAGAGAAAATCATTATTTTTTTAGTTGACTTTAGTGGTTCGACTTCTAAGCAAAAGTTGACTCTAGTGCTTGAATTGTTAGTGTTGAGTGCACTGTATTGAACCCTTTGTTATACCTTAAAATTTGATTTAAGGTATAAAATTTTTCATGTGAAAAAGTGTAAACATATTAGCTTCATAATTGGAAATCTCTATGGTTTTAAGTATTCACAAATATGAGCAAGGATTGTTGTTAAAAATTCTACTTGGGGACTATTGTGATCATTTTCTTGTTTATCACCTTTCGATACATTTTGGGATTGAACAAAGATATTCCCAAGTTAAATTGGAGGATTTTTAAGGCGTCTGTTAGTTCTAAAAGTGTGATTTTAATGGCTAGATAGATTAGAGATTTCCAAGACCTTGAAGTAGGAGTGTTAACTTCAAGTTTTTTTTTTTTTTCTTTCCTCAGGATAGTTGTTTGATTGTTTCTATGCGTGTACTTTTATTAGAAGTTGAAGTTTCCTTAAAAGAATAAATACTTCCAAAATGTGAGGCTACACTCAAGAGTGATCTAGCATTGTTTTGTGGAGGTTTTGTGAACTGTAAGTAAATATGAATGACATACATGCAGTTTTGTTCATTAGATTCTTAAGTCAATTAATGTATGAATGTTTACTATTTCTATAATGTATCAAAGTATTTTCGTAGTATTGAATATGAAATTTTAAATCTTAAATAACATTTTGAACTTATTTTTAAAGATTTAAGCGATTTTAAATGTTCCAAATAATTTTTTCTCTTCTTTTCTTTTCTTAAATTTTGTTTTCATACTTGCTTAAGAATTATGACATATTTTCATAAATTCTCGAATTCTTACGTGCTCAAAAAGAGTTAAGCTTAACCATGCTATGTTTTATGTTCAATTAGATGTTGTGCTCCTTCAGTCTTCCATTTGTCATCGTATTTTGAAAAGAATCTTATGTTATGCAATATGATACACAAATCTTTAAGTGTATTGAATACTGATGAGATATATCATATTCATATGTAAGCCCACTCATAGTGTGGTATGTGCGACTAAGTGATATGCTAGATCCCTTATCATAAACAGTTAGATGTTGGTGTCCACTCATAGAGCAGTATTTGAGAATGTGTGATTTGCGTATATGTAACATTATATAATGATCAAATTAGTATATGGTTTTGAATGATATTAAGACTTTAAATGCATATGATTAATTGGTTCACTATGTGCTTTTGAATCATATCTGACATTATTTAATTAGTTGATATAAAATTCAAAATATTTGTATGTCACTTGACTCTATATTCTAGTTTATTGTGTATAATTGCTTATTGGGCTGTGTAGCTCACTGTTTCATTGCTAACTTTCAGATTAAGGTTTAACTGTGAGCTGTAACTTTGGAGCACTCGGTATTGTACGAAGATAGAGTTTTGGAGAGCTTCAATGACTTTCGATTATGATTGGCTTCATTTACTGGATATTAGCTATTTCTATTTCATTTCAGTTTATATGACATTTGGAATTTCTTTCAGTTATGGATATTTAAGGACTGTAAGAGATTTATTTGATTGTTTGCTTATTTGGAGCCTTATTATATTTTGAAATGTATTAACTTTAATTGACATTTGCTAGATTGATTCACTAATTAGTCATGTATCTAATTTTGTGTTTTATGGATTTGGCCGTGACAATTAATTTACAAGCTAGTAATCTTTTCAGGATTATTTACGTACCTGTCATTACTCTTATTAATTAATTGTTGAGTTAGTGTTCCATTTATTTAGTTGAGAAGGAATCAATGTAATGTTTAGAGAGATGGGAAGTTCAGAAATATTGTGGGGGATTTCAAGCTCGGTCCGAGGTCATGCAATGTTTTATGCCAGGAGGTATCACCCGTAGCAAGCATGGCTGCAGCCATATCATTCCTTGACCCTCTTGTGGAGACAGTGGTGGTGGTAATTTCTTTTCTAACGTGATAGTGATCATGTTGTGTTAAGTGTTTGTAGTGTGTTAGCGGAGTCCAAAACAAAATGATTGTATTTTTTGTCTTTATTTTGAACATTGTTTTGTAAATTTGTGTGGGAGTTCATCTTGTATTGGGTAGAAGATGCGAGAAACTAGAACTCGATTTTCACTTGAGCGAAATTGAGGTGTTGGGCAATTCAGATTTTGAAAAGCAGTTGCACAGCAGTTTTGCCATACACTCTGAGGAGATTGTGGCTAGAGCTAAATTATCAGAACCTGAGAGAAATTAGTTGCTAATTTTCCTACAATACCAGCCCCTTGCCCACCTATTTAAGTGTCATTTCCCGTGAATTTTTACAACCAAAAATTCTCAATTGAAGTGCTAGATAACCCTAGATCAAAAACCCATTCCTATCTTCTCAGCGAGAAAAAAAAAAAAAAAAAAAAAAAAAAAAAAAAACCATTCCTAAATCATAATCAAAGTTAATTTGGTAGTCTCATGTTGTCAATCTTGTAGTTCTAGTGCAGACACCAGTGGTTTCAATTTTTTTTTTTAATCTGTCCTTTGAAAAATCAAACATATTTTATAGAATTCTGGATCGAGCCAACTCAATGAGTACTACCAAACTGGGCTATGTCCATTCCATAACCAAAATTATCTCCCTCGGTTTCTTAAATGTATTATCCTTGCAAAAATCTATAAATCCCACGGGATTTGAAAAGATACCTCTGTACGGCAATTAGTCAAAATACAGCTTATATAGTATGTTTTGTATAAATAAAAATGTGTCTATTCAGCAAAAAAAAAAATAAAAAAAAAAATGTGTCTGAATTTATCGACTTTACTTCACATGACCATAATAAATAATATTTCGTATATCACTAGGTCTTGATGAGATTATTATCATGGGCACAACATATTTATTGAAGCGTCATTACTCGAACCGCTTAACTCATATCAAGTATCATATAAAACTATACAAAGACTACTCCGTCAAACCAGAAATAGAGATAGGGTCATGCTAGCGAATACCCTTTACGGCACCAGTTAACAATCTATTTTAAAAAAAATTTTACACCACTTTTATAAGAAACGAAAAAACTATTAAAATATTAATTAATTTTTTTATAAAAAAAATTAAATAAATTATTAACTAATGCCCGTAAACATTTTCCTTAAATATATAGCTAGATAAAAAGTTGTTAATGGATACTATAAGATTATGCTCACCCGCTCGCAAACTACCTATAAGAGCCACCGCTACGTGTCTGCTCAATAATTTTTCCCACATAAGATAGGAATAAAACCAACTAGTATATATAGGCTTGGCACGTCAGTTCTCCATCAATTCAGACCGGTAATATCCTGTTCAACAGCACAAAACGTCCACGACTCTTCACACAAACTCATTGCTTTCTGCATATATAATTGTACATAACAAACTCTCTGCTGCATAATCCAACAAGCTTATCCTTCAAACCAGTGACAAAGTCTTTATTACAGTGTCTCTCAGTCTCAACCATGTTCAGGCTTCTCTCTATCTCCTCCAAATCCATATCCAATTCTCTCAGAAAATCCAGCTCTATATCATCCTATTCATTTACTCACTTAGAAACCCATCTCTGTAATCCAACAAACTCTCCCATCTCTTCAAACTCATCTGAGTTTCCTTCAAACCAATTCAATTCTATAAATCCAACCAAAACTCCAGATGGGTATTCGTTTTCTCACCGTTTTGATCGAAATTTCAGTTCTTTCGGCTCCAAGATTGGTTTTTGTAAGGTTTCTTCATCTGGGTATTGGCTAAATTGTTCAAATTTGAGGACTTGTGAGAGAAATGGAAGTGAGGTTTTGAGGGTTCAGAGGTTTGTAAGTGGATTGAGGAGTTTCAGTAGTGAATCGGACAGGGAATCTATGGAGTATGATGTTGTTATTGTTGGGGCAGGACCGGCCGGGTTATCGGCGGCAATAAGGTTGAAGCAAATGTGCATTGAAAAGGGGGTTGATTTATCGGTGTGTGTTGTTGAGAAAGGTGCTGAAGTCGGTATGTTTCTCATATCAATTTGTTGAAGTTTGAATTTGATTGAATATGTTGGTTTAATTCAGGCTTAATGGTCACCTAGTTAGTTACCTTGTCTGGAAAATGGTGATAAGATTAGCTTAATGGGACGTAGCATGTTAAAGCAGTTCGTTTTTTTTTTTTTTTTTTTTTTTTTTTTTTTTTGTAATTGAAACTGTAAAGTCAACTTTGAATGAATGCATTTTATTTTGTTCTTTAATTTCCTTCACTAAATTTTGTTGATATATGTTCTGAATACCTTTTTGTGATTTGAATGATCGGTCTCTTTTCTTTATCTTTGGAATTTTGCGTGCTAATGTTGTTGGATAAGAAAAAAAAAATGTGATTCAATTATAATTTGATATCACTGAGGAAACCTTATTGTAACATGCATTTCATGTATGGTGCTTTTGAATCACTTTAATTTTCATTTGCATTGCAAAGCATGTGTGAGGCAAGGTTTAGCATTATGGTAGGCCTGGTCAACTGTGAATCTTCTTGTTATTTAAGAATGTCAGTAACAATATTGACACGGCCTGATAAAAATGAATATAAGGTTAAGGTGCTAATGCTATAAGATTTGTAAAAATTTAGAATTGTACATATTGGTATGGATGAGTCACAATAACAAGAAAGGACAAAGTTACAAAAGATTGCATTTTTAAAAAGTTAGTTAGCACCAGTTGTAGACAGTATAAGAGAAAATCCATTTGAGATGGTAATTCATAGGCAGAATTGAGGTGGAGGTTCTACAGAGCTATGGAAAGAAAAACAATGGACATGGATTCTGATTTAGTTGAAATTTGTTGACAGAATTGCATTGCCTGAAATAGATGTTTATTTTGGGTAGGTCCTGCCACATAGATTGGTGGTACAAGGTTTTTCTTTAATTCATTTTATCTTCTCCTGTTACTGCTTGATGTTATGGAATATGAAAATAGGACTCATTCTTGATACATAAACAAGCTCAATCAAAACTTCTTCTTTTTCCCAATATTTCTACAGTAGACTGTTTAAGTCCTTTTTATGAGGTCATTGCCCTTAAACAATCCATGTCAACAGTCTTCTTTATTCTCATTTCATAATAGGTGCTCACATTCTTTCTGGAAATGTTTTTGAACCCCGGGCATTGGATGAACTTCTCCCACAGTGGAAACAGGAAGAGGTCTCTCTCTTTCTCTCTTCTGTTTCTGCTTCCTCAAGTTTTGCTTCAATTTTTTCCTTATTAATTATATGTTAACAACTGTTTCATATAATCTTTTGTAACTTAGGTTATGCATATGAAAATCACGCAATTTACTCTAGGAAGATGGGACCAATCTGCCACATTTCTTCTGTTGTGTATGTTTCCTACATCTGATTGGTTAGACCCTCTATGTGGACCTAGTAAATAAAAAAATAAAAACCTTTTTCATTTACCTTTCGTAAGATGTATCATTTAAAATCCAGAGAGACTTTCATGTACGGATGGCCTTATTGCCTAATGGAGCTTCTATTTTTTATAGTTAAGATAAAGTTTCATTAAAAAATACTAATTTAAGTAAAAGAACATGAGGTAGCCAAAAAACATACAGAAAAGACTCAAGATTATGTACCAGTATGAAAGATGGAGGTCTCAGCTTCAACCTGTCATGGCCTGGATTTTTTAGGTTAGCAGCCATGCTATCCTTTGGAAGGGAAAAGTTCATAGTGTAATAATTAATCCAAGGGTGAAATCCCTCTTTCCAATTCTCAATTCCAATTGCAAATATCAACATCAAGGTCTTAGTTATCAGAAACATATTTATCCATCAAAAAACATAACTATGTAAATGTATTCACATTGTTATATGTATATCAGAGAAGTTACAATTATATAAATTTATCAAGTGGTAGATCCATTGTAAGATATGAGTAATGCATTGTAGTTCATAGGATTAAATCCTGTTCTTCTATATTTTCTTTATGTGATCTATGGTTCTGCACACAAAAATTGGTCATGAACTAAAGTTTAGGGACCGACAATGTATTTTTCCATAATTAAATGAGGAATGAAAAGCTGTTGAGGGATAATCTGTTAATGATAAAGCATGAGGAACTCACTATCAACTGAATTTCTTTTTTTTTTTTTTTTTTTTTTTTGATAAGTAAGAATGTTATATATACAAAAGGCTACTCTATGCATGAAGATAATAGAGCAAACCTAGAAAATACAAGTAGGAGAAAACAAAGAAAAAGCTTAAAAAGAAAACCAATCAACAGATTAATTACAAAGAGAAAGAGAGCTAAGGAAAGAAGGGAGAGAATCACTAGTCGTGAGTTCCCATGCCCGAGACCAATCAAAAAGAGTCTCACTAAAAGAAGCAAGCATTTGATCACTGGAACTATCTAAATCCTCAAAAGTCCGCCGATTCCGTTCCTTAATTGATATTCCACTTGTTTTCTATTGAATTTTAATCCATGTTTTTTTCCAAATATACCTGCAGGCACCAATAAGTGTCCCTGTTTCTTCTGACAAGTTTTGGTTTCTTACAAAGAATCGTGCATTTTCACTTCCTTGTCCTTTTGATAACAAGGGAAACTATGTTATAAGGTATTTGTATATGCTTTTATAATGCATGGAGCATTTATATAGAAATGTATGTTCAAAATCCAAACATTGCATTCTTTGGCTGGCCTTTTATTTTTAACCTTCAAAAAAGAGGAACCCACAGGCATGTATGCATTGATGATTTCATTTCATTTGCTGCCAAATCTACCTGGAAATAGTTCTGGCTTTGATTCTGTTATGTGTCTATTATAACTCACTACAATCATTTTGATCCATTGTTCCCTGGATAACTTGATTTCGTGTAAGTAGTTAATTTGCAGTGGAATTAATAGAAGCTTGCTGGTGTCCTAGGATTTTGCTTAAGTCTACAATTAGAAAGAAGACTAACATATATATATATATATATGAAATTGGGTTTTTGTTGACCCTGAAATTCTTTTGCTAGTCAAGATGGTTCATGATAGAATCTCTTTACCAGAAAAAGGCTTGTTTGTTTACTCATGTTATGCAATCATTCCTAAGTTACTGTCTGTGTCATTCAAGGTGATAGATTCTGTTGTACCTTACTTATTAGATGCCTCTTTCATCGTATTATGTATGTTTGAATGCAACCCTTCTTTTCAGATGTAATTGTTTCAAATCTTTTTGAACAAGCCTCTTGTTGACCCTCTGATGTAGTTTAAGTCAGTTAGTACGTTGGATGGGGACGAAAGCTGAAGAATTGGGGGTTGAAATATATCCTGGCTTTGCTGCTAGTGAGGTACTCTTGTTTTTGCTCTCTTGTTACCAATCAACATACTAGTGAACAGTTTTTTAAATACAAGCTATGGAATTGGTCAGATCTTATATGATGCAAAGGACACAGTTATTGGCATTGCAACTAATGATATGGGAGTTGCCAAAGATGGTTCAAAGAAGGAAATTTTCCAGCGCGGTGTCGAATTAAAAGGCATCTCTCTCTCTCTCTCTCTCTCTCTCTCTCTCTCTCTCATTATATAAAATCTCTGAGGTGGGAAATTTGTCCCCCATACTCTGTTATAAGGCACATCTGCTTTCACTAGATATTGATATTTTCATTTTAGACTTGTCAAATAACTGAAATACTAATTGGAATACTCTGTGTGGGTTGAGTCCTGAGAGTGGCCACCACATGCAAACGACGCTGAAAAGTAGGATTGTATCTGAGGCATCTTAGGTGGGACCAGCATTGTTAATGACCATTTGACATCTTATAGTGTTTTGACTGTCCAAGTTTTCCAAGCTTTTACATGATGGTTGGTAGGTAAATTATGGGTATTAACTTGAATAAACAACTCTGTATATTTAAATGTACATTTTTACTTTTTACGTCAGTAAAATGTTTGACATTAATTTAACATTTTAGACAATGACACCTGCCTCTCTCTTGTTATTCTTCTCCTCAAAATGTAAAATACTCACAGACAATGACCTTGATATATTGGTAGGTGCAAGCATACAAGTAGGTATTAGTAAAATATATATTTTGCATAGAATGATCTAGTTATCTGTTTTTATATGTTGGTACAAACTGATATGCAAATGTGAGAATACTATGCAGGGCGCATAATGCTTCTAGCTGAGGGATGCCGGGGATCAATATCAGAGGTCTGCAGAAAACGGTTTATTGCTTTAATAGGTGCAATATTCTTAAATGTGAAGCCCTTGCTGGTCAAACTTTATTGTGATATCAGGACCTCTTTGTTTTACATTGCAGAAAATAATGAAAAAATACAACTTGAGAGAGAAAAGGCATGCTCAGCATCAGACTTATGCTTTGGGAATTAAAGAGGTAACTGTTTTTTTTACCAATTATAGCTCATAATGGGTGCTAGTCCATTCATTTCATATCTATTCACTTTGGGATGTTTGAAATTTGACTTCTTTAATTTTAGAGATTGTTTGTTAAAAATTACATATGTTAGCTATTAAGTCCTAATATGTGTTAATATAAGAGTGGTTTTGATTGTTTTTGTCTCTATGCCTAGTTGGTTTTCTACCTGTTCGCCCTTACTGCTAAATGATGCACAATCTTCCATAATTTTATATTGATGTTATTATATGGAAAATTGATTCTTAAACAATGGGCAAGCCCTTGAATAGAGTTGTAAGCATAGTTGAAGAATTAGTAACTTTCTCTTTAAATATATCTTTAAGCAGTTGTGCCATCAAGATTTATCAATATGATTATGAGTTGGTATATTTGATTCAACCTTACCCACCCAAGTAATATGCTTTGCTGTAAGAGAAGAATTTCCTTAGTTTTCACCCACTTAATGCATACAAGAAGTTTATGTTGCTTGTTCCCAAGTTCAAATGCTTTGTCATACTCAGGTCTGGGAAATTGAGGAGGACAAACACAACCCTGGTTCTGTGATTCATACTTTAGGTTGGCCCCTTGATCAAAAGACATATGGCGGATCATTCTTGTACCACCTTCAAGATAGACAGGTAAATGGTTCTTATTTGCTAAATTTTTTCATTTATTAGTGATCCAAACTATATGCAGTGCTTTTCTGGCATTATATTCCCATCTTTGCATGTAGCTATTTCGTTGTGGAAGTTAATAGAGTTTGTTTAAAAGTGCATCTATGTCTACAAGTTTCAGTGCATCTCATTGACATGAATTCTTCATTACTAAATTCTTGATCTGAATAACGCATTTTTTCATAAATTGTCTTTCTTGATCATGCAGATCGCTATTGGCTTGGTGGTTGCTTTGAATTATCAAAACCCTTTTTTGAACCCTTATGAGGAATTCCAGGTAAAGATCTTTATTTCCCTTTTTTAAAATAAGTAAATATTATATCTTTTATGCATATGCTTGTGGATCTAAAGTATTGCATTATGTTCTCTTAGATGTATGTAAAATTATATTATAATTCTGGGGGATCTAGTTTCTGTTTTCTAAGGAGACAGATATTCTTTTTCAGGGGTGGGTTAGGGGATTTACAGAAATATTGTTGCATAAGATACCTCCTGAAAAGCTACTATTTTGAACCCTCATTGTGCACTCCTGCATAATATTATTAGTAGCGGTGCATTCAAGCATTTCAAGGAAATGTCTCCTTTTTTTTTTTTCCCCTTTTTTTAACCATAGCCTTGAAAGGCAGACGGCTATGATTTATTGTAAAGTAATTTCTAGAAAATGGAGCAATTATGAAAATGATATCAATATTTAGAAGAAATTCATTTTTTGACATTGTGGGTGGAAATAGACAAAAAGGGCTGTGCATAAAATTTTTACTGGAATGCATTTTTAGCTGCAGAAACAGTGAAAATTTATTTGGCTTCTGCATCCTATTACTCATATATAATTAAAAATAATAATAACAAAGTAGTTTTTTATGGAAGGATTCCTATAAAAGATTTCGTTAACTCCTAAGTCAAGACAGGTAGACCTAGCAGCGAAATTCATGAGTTTTGAGAATTTATGACAAATTCAATTAATTCAACTCAGTATAGTCATCGGTACTACTGTTCCTATCCCAACTATTTGCAAGCTTCTGTGGTCAAGCTATATTTTTTATAGATTCAAAATTAGCTCATATTGAGCTATTAGCACCGCATCACCTACGTAAGTAATGTCATTTTCTGGGTAGGCAGTTTTTGTTTGGAGAAGGACCCACCATGAACTTTAGTTTGCAGTTGGTGAGAAGTATCTCCTTTGTTTTAAGGGTTTTTTTTTTTTTTTTTTTTTTTGGGGGGGGGGGGGGTGGGGGGGGGGGGGGTGGTGCTGCTCATGTTGACTGACACGCTAATTTATTTTCAAAACATCAATCCGCTTTTTGAAACATAATAAATGCTACATTTCAACCTCAAATTAAAATGATTTGTTTCATATAAGTACTGCTATTTGGGATCTATTCTAGTTGAGCTACAACTCATCGTGAATGGGAACTAGTTTAATGACTATCTATTACCCTATCAAAAACACACTGAATTAATGATTATTTTCCACAAGGTCTGTTATTGATAGGAGAGAGACATGCAATAAACTTAAGTGAATCCAGGGGTGATCTGGGGTGGATTTCCTTATGTGACAAACATTAGGCTGGGCAGATTCACTAATATCTTTTGGCTATTTATACGATACTTCATTTGGTTTCTAGTGTTAGTTCCAAGGATGTATTATGATGTCTATCCCTGCTCTAGGTCATTTAGCTGTGGATACAAGTATTTGGAATCTTACCCAGTTCTACTATTGGTTTCTCTTCTTATAGAAACTGAAACATCACCCAGCCATCAAACCACTCTTGGAAGGTGGGAGTGTTCTCCAGTATGGTGCTCGCACTTTGAATGAAGGTGGCTTTCAGGTATGTCAGTAACCCCTAATCCACTCTCAATATACAAGAAACTCATCAAGTTAGCAGAATAATCAAAAGTCAATTCTAAATTTCCTGCATGTGGCCTGCATTGTGGTCTTGTGGATCAAGTTTTGTATAGAATATTTGATTTCCCCAACAAACAAATTCTTATGTGATTGCTTGCTGTTATAAATTTATTAAAATTTTACTTGGTGGTTAAAGGTGGAAAGGTATAAGGACAAAATGTTCATATATTGGGTGCCTATATTTATCAATCAAGTTAAAAAAAAGTTATACTGGAGGGAGAATCATTTGTTCTTTATTTTCTATTAGTGATTTAATGGTTAATTACTAATGATATATGCCATTCTTTGTTGGTTATTATGTGTTATTCAAATATGAATATGATGCTAGTTAAATTTCAGTCTATTCCATATCCAGTTTTCCCTGGAGGTGCAATAATTGGATGTTCTGCTGGCTTCTTAAATGTACCAAAGATAAAGGGGACTCACACTGCAATGAAATCGGGTACCACAACAACATTCTAATTGGATGATTTTATTTAAACTTTATTGCTGCTTGAATATATCTATTTGAGGATATTTTAAATTAATATAAACAGTGTAATAGTTTGGAAAGTTTGAATCAAAATGGTCGTACGCTTTTCTTTTTCTTTTTCTTTTTCATTTTTATCTCTGTATATGAGAGTGTTTTCTTACATATATCTTTTTGGATATTTAGAAAGAACGGGGGGGAAGGGGGGAGAAACAGAAGCAATGGCGTTTGGATCATGTGGCATTTCCACCCTAACAAACTAGGAGTGGATGGTGGAGGGTGAGGTCATGGGTTTAGACCAATGCATGTTTGAATTTTTTTTACCTATCAAAAAAGGGACTAGCTTCCCATTCATTCATGTCCAAATACTATGGATGCGAGCATATCCCCATAGAAATTTGTATAGTTTTCTTTTAATTGGTCAAATCAGTATTCCATGTGGCTGAAACCAATTTTTTGATTGAGGAAATTATTGGTCCTTGTGACCAACCATGGTTTTGCTAGATTCACTATTTCTTTCAATTTGTATCTATCATGATTCAATGTGAATTTTCCCCATCTTTGCTTTTTTTCCTTTTGTGGTCACAGACAAATAAATATATTTGTAATTTTTGTTACAACGTTAAAAAAAAAAAATTACTTCTTGTAAATTGTATATATTATTAGATGTGAATTTTCTTCTTTTCTAGACACGTGAAAATTTTTTGTTGCCATTTGCTCTTCTTCCTGTAAATTTATGTCATGGTACATTAGAGATGATTTCATTTAGGTTTTCTACACCAACAGAATTACATCCTATATTGCTCTTTATTGGCTATCATTGCTGTCTATTTGGAATGATTTATTAAATATAGTAATATATTCCTGTAAATGGATATTCATTCATAAGTCAGAGTTCTAGATGCATTCGCAACATTTTCATGTGTGCCTATTAGCAATAATTTTTGATAGATACTAAAGTATTTCAAACCTATGGCATCCACTCCATGAGGATTGTTCTTTATCATCAAATCAAGATACTAAGTAAGCATTTGGATTCTGAGTTTTCTTGCATCTGCATTTGTTCACGCGTTTTCTCCTCTTTTTTTTTTTTTTTGGCCGCTTTGAGAGACAAAAAGTACTGTACTTGAACAGTGCGTGCACTATTTACGCATTAAAAATATTGTAAAAATGGCACATTTAAAAATTATTTTGCTACAGTGTTTTCAGTTTTCAATTTCAAAACAATAAGTTCAATCCAAATAGACCCTAATTGGTTTTTGGTATAGATGAGGATTAAACCCCAGATCTCTTATTCAAGAGATAAAAAACTTTATTAGCTGAGCTAACTAGAACCTGCCTATTAGCAGTAATTAAGAGGATTGCTTAAAATTCTGTCATTTTTTTTAATTTTCCTGTTTCTTACAGGAATGCTAGCAGCAGAAGCTACATTTGGTGTACTTCAAGAGGGCTTGAATCTGGAAACATATTGGGATGCTTTACAGAACTCATGGATATGGGAAGAACTATACAGAGCTCGGAACTACCGGCCAGTAAGAAGCAATTAACTATCTCCTCTAATTTCAAAACTATTATTTCCTGGATTTCCATCTATAGCTTGAAGTTTTACTGTGCATCTCTTTAAACTTCGTGATTTCTTTAGATGTCTTCCAATGGTTGAAAAACATCCATAAACTATACCTCAACTTGCCACCTCCTAAATGGATTGTATCAATTGAATATTAGAGCAGATTGCCCATAAATTATTATTTGTCTAACTGGAAAGATGGTCAAAAGAATCCTTCCACTCCATTTCTGATTGATCTGGGAGGAGGCTGGGTTTTTTTGATGCACAAAATGATTTAATGGCCACTAAATGGATTTTCATGTTTACTTAAATTATAATTAGTGTAACCTATAATCTTACAAATATTTTCTTACCATTATAGGCATTTGAACATGGGCTTATTCCTGGCTTGGCCATAAGTGGAGTAGAACAGTAAGATCTCACATCCTGCTGATTATGCTACTTATTATTTTTAGTGTATGAAGATACTCATTTATTGCTCTTTGTTCTTCTCTCTCTCTCTCTCTCTCTCTCTCAGTGCAAACTCTTCTTTTTTTTTAATGCCTTTTTTCAGTGCAAACTCACTCACCCATATTTTGGCTTGCAGCTACATACTGAAAGGAAGATCCCCCTTCACACTGAAGCATGGGAAACCTGATCATGAAGTAACAAAGGTAAGGAGACTTTACCAAGGCTACCATGAATTCAAATCACACTTGCACACATAGTGACAAAGTTGATACTCGGCACTGAATGGAATGAAATAGTGTTTTTTTTTTTTTTTTTTGATAAGCAATTCATTAGATGGGGAAGAAACAAATAAAATCAAGCTTCACCCTAGGATATGATATGATATCAGCAATCTGTGAATGGCCATGATGTTAATTTGTGTATATTATTCAATTATACACAACAAAATGAGGTTGTAGGTGCTAATCAGAACCAGATATGTTTTTTCAATTAGAACATGCATGATTTTTTTACACCATAGTACTCAATTACTCATGGGCTGGATTGCTTTTGGTTTTCTAGTCAAATGACACCTGAAGCACACCCTATAGAAATATAAGGGGATGTTTGGATTTGTTGTTTCCATAACTCATTACTTTGTTTCCATCACTCATAACTCAAAATATGTTGGTCCCACGAAAAAGAACTCTGTTTGAATTTGTTTCCATCACTCAATCCTCAGATTTTTTAGTGATGAGTTATGGAAACTAAAAACACATTTGAGGTGTTTTGAGTTTCCAAAACTCAGTTTCCAATGGCATTTCCATAATTAAACCCACATACCCAGCCGCAATGTTTGACAAACGGACTGATTTTTTATTTTTTATATTTTTTTTTTGGTGAAACCCAGCCGCAATGTTTGATAAACGGACTGATCTGCAACTTTTGAAGTTGAAAAATGGGTGATGAGTTAAGGTGTCAAACGGATGGTTTGGGAAATTGGGGTATTTTAAGTAATGAGTAACGAGTGATGACCAAAAAAAAAAAACCAACCAAACAGCCCCTAAATCATTTGTTCATTCTCCAATAACTTGATGAACATATGATCCTTGTCACCAACTCTGGAGAAGGTTTCTTCTGGTTATATTTTATCATATTCACCTTCTAAGATCAACCACTTGATCAGACAATAATGTTATTACATCATCAATATTTTGCTTATGTAACAAATTGATTGTACATCTCAGGATAGATGTATTGGCAGCATTAGATTATAGGTGCAGTCTGAGCTGTGCCTGAGTAACAATGAACTAGATTTGAGATTTATGATCTAGCATGTGCTATAGCCAAAATTTGACTTATTTTACTGTAAACAATTTTTTATCAACGCACTCAAATATACACACAGGCAGCAATATTTTGCTAATGTAAATGGAACAAACTGATTGAACATCTTAGGATAGATGTATTGGCTGCATTAGATTCTATATGCAGTCTAAGTTGTGCCCATGAGAAACAAAGAGCTAGAATTGAGATTTACGATATAGCATATGCTATAGCCAAAATCTGACTTATTTTACTTTAAAAAATTACTGATCAATGCCCTCAAATATGCACACAGGTTGCAAGGTTATGTTCTCCAATTCAATATCCAAAGCCAGATGGGGTTTTGTCATTTGATGTGCCAACCTCTTTACACAGGTTTTAAACAGTGAATATATTCTAAATTTTTTTATTCATGTATATTTTAATCAGCAATTTGCAATGGAACATGTTATGTGGGAACCCACTTCACCCACCCTGTTAGGTTGCAGATTTTACAATCTTGGCTGGGTTTGGATAATGATGCAATTTTCCGAACTGATGTGTTAGGCTTGTGGTGGAGTGTGTTTTTTGGTACCTCATTGCACCTTGCAGCATCACTTTTATGTGATGTACTTATTCTATTAAATGGTTACAATAATTCCAAAGTAATGGTTCATAAAAGAAGTTTCTTTACAGTTATGAAGATCCACAAAAAAAGTCTTCTGGTAATAAGAATCTTTTGAATTTGATACCCAAAAGGGATTTTTTTTTTTTTTTTTTTTTTTTTTATGAACATTCTCAAAAGGGAAATAAATACTTAAACACATCTACTATTTATAAGAATGGCAAACTAGGACCACATATAGAAAAAGTGTTTTCTATAGGCTCCCAGATATTACAATGACAAGACGATGTTGAAGAGCCCACATTTAGTTCTCTGTACTTGATGTGGCCTTGCACTAAAGAATTCGTACCACTTTTGGGTATCCTATTTTTGAATCCTGTGCTCCCATGACTCTTAAGATGTGTAGCAGGATGCTATCCTATATACACATGCAAAATTAATACCATAACAACATTACTGGACAGGGATCTTGCACCCATAGCTTTTGCTTACCCTACCCTGTCTTGTTCTTTATGAGGAGGAGCATTATTTACAGAAACACTGTGGGGAAGGGAAAGCTACAACCCAAACACCTCATAATCCTATTCTTATAATGGGATTGTGAAAAATATGGATTGTAGCCCTGGGTTGTTAGGTTGGGTAACAAACTAAACAATGACCATAATTTCATTTAAAGAGGTAAAAATTGGTGTGCCATTTTACTAATATATATATATATATATATATAAAATAAAATAAAATAAAATAAAAAAAGGTAAATTCAAGGAAATTTGATTTATTCAGGAAAAATGCCTATGTTTACCTCCTCTTCATATCTGTCATTTTCTTGGCATTGATATATTTGTATTTATGTGTTTGTTTAGGAGCAACACAAATCATGAACATGACCAACCTGCTCACCTTCGCTTGAGGGACCCCAAGATTCCTGAACAAGTTAATTTGCCAGACTATGCTGGACCTGAGTCACGATATTGTCCTGCACGTGTATACGAGTAATATGCAATTTGACGGTTTGTGCTTTGAGAAATCTTCTATAAATGGTGTATCTCACATTATCTTTTCAATCTCTGTTTGAAATGTAGGTATAACCCAGATGAAAAGAGTCAACTAAAATTGCAGATCAATGCTCAAAACTGCCTACACTGCAAGGTAATATCTGAGGCCATTTGGAAGGTAGTTGGATCTTTGTGTTGATTAGCTTATGTAACATAAATTGCCTACATGCACAAATTTGGAAAGAGAATTTTTATAGAAAGGGAAATATTTTTATTTACCTGATAGGCCTGTTTTCTCTGGTAAAGCTTTTTCCTTGCACATAGTAAATCACTTTGCTAGGCAGTTGCACGCACAAAACAAAGCATTTGGAATGTAGCTTGCTATTCCAACCTGCATCTAAAGTATGCATTAGATGATTGAAGAAATGAAAAGACATTTTGTTTGTTCAAGTTGTAGCTGTATCTTTGTCCACCATCAAATTCTAGGCTCTATGGTTCTCTTTGCTTTGAACCCCAATTAACTTGGAAGTGGCAACTATTTTTTGGAATTAAAAGTTAAATCAGGCTTATGACTAATTAAATTTTGATTGGAACTGTCGCAATAGAAATGAAATTTAGAATTTGGACACCCTAAGAAATTAAACAGATCCTATTTATCACAGCTTGACTAGATTTGTTACTTTTTACACGATGTTTGATGTTTGTCTCTCAAGTTGAGGTTGTGCTAATTTTTCTTGAATATTTTCAGGCATGTGATATTAAAGACCCAAAGCAAAATATTGAGTGGAATGTGCCAGAAGGTGGCGGTGGCCCAGGTTACTCAGTCATGTAGATCAAGCACGTACGTGTCTCTTATTGTTTCTTCAACCCAAAAAAATAAAGGTTATATGTAATGTAGATAATTCATAATGCCTTTGACCATTTAAAAATAAATTAAGGTTTACACAATGCATATATTTCTGTTGGATCTCACAAGCTACATCAATTACAAAAATGGCATGGATTGGCATCGAAGGCCAGAAGCCATTTCAAATTATCAATCGAATAAGATGGCATTATTTCTGATTTGTAGAAACCAGAAAGGCATATCATGCATGGCAGAAGGAAAATTTTCCGTAGATTTTTCAAATGAGCCATGTTTCATCAAGAAGGAAATATTCCTGGCATCATCTCCCATTCCCGAAAAAGGTGTTAGTTTGTTACTGAATCCTGCAATTCTGTGGAAGATATCAATCAAAGAATGTAAACGAAGTCATTTATGTGAATGTGATGTTGCATATAGCCTAAACATTATTAGATACTTTTTCGTCTACGTGAGTAGTGTATAAGTTGCATAGCTTCAAATCAATGAATTATTCTAGCAAAATGGGGGAATATTATGACTATTTCCATCAAATTTGGCCCATGGTTTGAGATTGGCATGGGTAAAGCCATCAAACAATGTACAAGAAAATAATTCCAACTAGCTACAGTTTTATATATATATATATAAAGAAAATCTATAGTTTTTTTTTTTTTTTTTAAATTCCAACTAGCTATAGTTAACAAAAGCTCTATCCAATAGTTCCATTACTAATTGTGCCTTTTATCATTTATTCGAATATATATATATTGTAATCCTTGCCTTCAATGACAATGGACCAATTTTGCCTTTTTGTCTATAAGCTCTTGTAACTCCGCCCCAAGAACCATCTCAATAAACTAGAATTTGTTCTCTTCATTGGCACCTGATTGAAGTCTCTGCACAGATCCATCACCCATCTGTGCCAAGTCAATCAGTCTTCCAAACTGGTATTCTATAAGCTAAAACCTAGTGGCCGTACACAAAGGTTAATCAACACTTTTATCCTGTATTCAACCTGAGCTTGGTGTTAGAGCATTCACACCCAGTTGAGGTAAAAAAGCATAAAAGAGAATGATTCATTTGAAACCTCCTCTAAACTATATTGAAAGGATCCATCGGTGTTTTAGCAAAGTTGTCATGGAAAAGCCTTTTGTTACCTTACAAAGAATTACGCCAAATGAACTTGTGGGATTGAGAGAAAATAAGGACATAGAAAATTGTCTTCTTTATAAAGTAGAGTATGTGATTGATGGACCTGTTGGTTTTGAATTTAAAAATTATGATAGTTGGATTTGAATTTTAAAGATATGACCTTTGAGTTCAAATTTTAAAAATATGGCTGTTAGATTTGCATTTTAAAAATATGACCATTAAATTTGAATTTAAAAATATGATCGTTGGTCATTCAAATTTCAATGACTTCAAACAAAAAGCCATTTGGATATCTATTATCCCTTGTTCTTCATTCTGCTTTGTTTCTATAAGGAACCAAATGGATGAAATTATTTCTTAGACAATTTTTGGTGCCTAACCCCATACCTTTCTAGCTCTATATCACTCTATGTCCCTTGAAGGACTATGAATTGGGCCACTGGGGTTCATCTTCTGTCCCAAAAGAATCTAATTCTAGCCTATTACAGAAATTAATAATCTTACTTTGTGAATCTAGCCCACTGGTCCAAAATGGCTAAATACCGGATAGCATTAATCTTATTGTTTTTGCTAAGAGGCCGAAAATGGTTCCAACTTGACCTCCTCTATTGCTTGCATATCTTCCTGCCTTAAGAGCTGAACTTGTATCTTATGTATGTTCCAAAGCCCATTTTTTGAAGTCTTCATATATGTAGAACTAGTGAAGAAAGTAAATTACTAATGAAACATAGAACATTACTTGGAAACGTAAACTAAAACAGAAAATTATATAAAATAGGCTTACTGATATTATTAGATTGAACATGGTTTTTACATTAGATATAAGGGGAGGATTTCTGAAAGAGGCTAAATGCTGCCCTTCCATTATTACAAACTGACTATTTATAGGCCACGGAATTCAAAACAACTTATCTATAATTTACAATCAATTATGTCCGATTATGCATGAGATCGTAGGGGCTTAGCTTGTGGTTGACAAGTGATTGAAGAGGTAGGGGCCTAGCTGAGCCAAAGCTTATGCTAAATAAGCCTGTCATGGAGAGCAATAAGTGTATTTGATATGCATGGATAAGGTTGATTGAAGCTACTTTAGGATGTTTCTAGGACTTTTTTTTTTATAATTTTTTAAGTGTTGGACAATCTTAATCCCACCAGAGTAGGTAAATTACCTACTCTGCTGGTCAATTGATCTGAAAACAGGACCTTTATATCTGGTCCACGCTAGATATAGTTTGAGATTGTTATGGGTAAAGCCATCATACTATGTACAAGAAAATAAGTCCAACTAGCTGTAGTTCACAAAAGCTCTATCCAATAGTTCCATTACTAAATTGTGCTTTTTTATCATTTATTCGAATATGTATATTGGACTCCTTCGGCCTTCAATGACAATGAAGCAATTTTGTCCTCTTCAATCGCATCTGATTGTACTCTCTACACAGATCTATTACCCATCAATAGTCTGTGCCAAGTCAATCAGTCTTCCAAACTGCTATTCTATAAGCTAAAACCCAGGGGCCGTACGCAAAGGTAACCCGACACTTCTATCCTTTATTGAACCCAAGTTTTACTTGGATAATATTTTAATCTACAAACAATGAGGTGTTAGAGCATTTGCACCGGTTGAGGTAAAATAGCATAAAAAAAGAATATAATTCATTCAATACCTCCTCCAAACTACATTGGGAGGATACACCAGTGTTTAGCAAAATAGTTGAATTACTTAACCAAGAATTACACCAAATGAACCTGTGGGGTTGAATAAAACCATGATGTAATGTTGATTCCTTTTTGTTATTCAATTCTTCTATGGCAACAACTAAAGTAAGTTCTAACTCATCATCAGAAAAAGATGAGTCAAATTGATCTCATTAACTGGAAAAAGAAAATCAAGTTCAAAAGCGAAATTCATTGAGAGAAAATAAAGACTAAATAGTCTAAATGAAAGATAGAATTAGGTAGAAGTGGATAAAATTTAGAGAAAATAATCTTATTTATAGAGAAAGAATGTGATTATTGGACCTAACTTTTAATTTCAAAAATATGACTGTTGAGTTTGAAGTTCAAAAATATGACCGTTAGGTTTGAATTTCAAAAATATGACTGTTGGTTTTAAATTTTAAAAAAAAAAAAAATGACTATTGGGTTTGAATTTAAAAAATGTGACTATTAAATTTAAATTTCAAAAATATGCATGTTCGTCTTTCAATTACTCGAGTCAAAAAGTCATTTGTATGTCCATCATTTCCCTTGTTCTTTATTGTGCTATGTCTCTATAACTAAAAAGAGCCAAATTGATGAATTTATTTCTTAGACAATTTTTGGTGCCTAATTCCATACCTTTCCAGCTCTATATCACAATCCCTTGAAAGACTATAGACTGGGGTTCATCTTCTGTCGAGAAGAGTCTGATTCTAGCCTATTACTGGAATTAATATCTCACTTTGACCTCCTCTATTGCTTGCACATCTTCCTGTCTTAAGAGCTCAACTTGTATCCTATGCATGTTCCAAAGCCCATTCTTGAAGTCTTCATATGCGTAGATAGTTTCTGGTTCAGGCCAATTACCTACTCTGGTGATCAAAAAGGCTCAGAGTTTATCTGAAAAACAGGACCCTTATATCTAGAGATTCTAGACCATACTTGAAATTGAAAGTTTTTTGAACCGATTCGTTCGAATTTAAAGCATGTACACCTCAACTAATTCACAGCAACAGTGAGGTCAAGTGTGGCCTATCAACCCACATCTTTTGCAAAGTTTGAAAACTAGTTCATAAAAGCATTAGAGCCATTGTTGATCATTTGTTTCAAACAGAAACTCAACCATAATTGGTAACCAAGGCCAAGGGTCTAACTGACCCCTATTTGCAGGAACCCAATGTTCCGAGGAATGTTCTCATCCCAAGTCACATACTCATATATGCCAATAATACTAACCCAAATATGGTGCCACCTTTATATCATGGTATTCTAAGTAAGATCATTAATCTGAACCCAAATTCCAAACTGAAACCTTTTCCAGAAATAAATGGCTGAGGATGGTGTGTTAGGCTTCCATTTCTCTTATTCTCTACTACCATGACTGCACCATCAAGAGCCCAAGGAACTTTGTATGCTTTCTAAACACTTAACCCTTTCCCTGAGTCCCTCATTGATTAGGAGAGTGCTCCTATTTTTGAGTTTAAATACTATTGTGAACTTCCCTAGATATCTTCAGATACAAGACCTAAACTGCAAAGGTCTTATCTATATCATACACACGCACCCCGTCCCACGTGAATCCCAATAAGTTACTTTGACCCATTTATTTTCCCTCTTCCAACCTTTTTTGCTGTTGGGCTTAGCTTTCTTAGGTTTTTATAACCATTTGTGAGTATTGGTTTTTAACTAGTTAATCTTGTACAAATCAATCATTTTACTAAATATTTGACCAAGTCAATGGCTTACCTTAGATTTTAAATGACATTACAATTTAAACAATGTTAGATCCAAGATAATAAAACCTAACCTTGCAATGGAAATGCCATTTCATTATCCGGTTTCAAGCTTAGTAACACTTACACAGCTATTTATCAAAAAAAACAACACTCTTTCACACCTGTCCTCTTCAGGAATTCTGGCTTTCTGGAGAGCAAAATAGTAATGCACATGAACCATTACAAGGCAGAATCATCTCCATCAGAATCTATTAGGAAAAACTACACAAGAACAAAAGATGGCCTACTTCAGCTGGAAGAATATATGCATCTCAAGATTCTCAACTGATAGCAAAATGAATAAAACACAGCAACCCGGACAAATACAAACCAAATTCCAAGGTCCAACAGACAAATGTAAACCGATTTCCAGTCTGAATAGCTGGCATGCGTGTCATGTATGAGAGAGAGAGCTCAAAGCAAACCTCAAAAAATTGGACTCAAAAGAATTACACCAGCACCATATAATAGCAACTAGGTGCAAAATATGTAAAACAAGTCAGATACATAGTCCATTCAATCTAAAACTAAAATAATATATATAACTGCCTACAAATACAATGGATATGGTCCACCATTCAATCTAAAACTAAAATGATATATAGAACTGCCTACATATAAAAGATGATATAGATGCATCTGAACAAATTCAAAAAGACAGAATGGACTAGAAGGGAAGGGGGAAAGGGAAGGATGTCCTATCTGGTGACAGATCTCAACTACAGTTTTGAACAATGACCTTTCAATACCTGGCCTACTGGCCCATCTCTCTAACACTCTTTTGAAACAGGGGGGTTGACATCTGAAGCATTTTCCTTTTGGCTGGGAGAAGGCATGGATCCTCTGAGTTTCAAGTCTCCAGTTTGTTGTTGCTGTTGCTGCTGTTGTAGTTCCTGCTGCTGCTGCATTTGTTGCTGCTGAAGCTGATGCAGTTGATGTTGCTGAAACTGATGCTGCTGCTGCTGCTGCTTCTGAGAATGAATTTGAAGCTGTTGAAATTGCTGTGTGGTTAAAACAGTGTGCATTGCTTGATTGTTAGGATAGAATTGCTGGCCACCTCCAAAAGAAGCAAAATTCATCATAGGTCCACCATTTGGCATAGCTTGGCCAGTCAATACTTTCAAATGCTGAATTTCCTCTTTGAGTGCATCATTTAGTGCTATCACAAAACAAGAAATAATAATTAACGACAAGTAGCAAAAGCTGACAATACGTATACATACATATATAGTACAAGTGTGTATGTGTGTGATAATTTTCTTTCTTTTGGGGAGAAGAGAGGAGGGGGATGCTGATAAACAATATTACAGAGTAAGAGTTAGTTTCAGGTGCTATGTCCATAGATGGCAATGCCACGAATGTATATCCAATTTGTGAAAAAGCATTAAGTGTTCAAAGTGGGAGGCATCATATTCAGCGCAAAAAATCTTGAATGCCATCATGGCAATTGATATGACTATTGCAATAATTAAAAAATCCATTTCAAACAACAGTTATACTTATAAGTGCTACTGGCTGAACAAACAGAGCTGTAGAGGAAACAGAAAACCATTAATGGAAACACGAATGAATTGAAAAATAGCATCTGCAGCATTACATGTATGTAACTTATGCATTAGCAGACAATAAGTTGCACAATCATTGGAATTTCAATTTATTTTTTCCCCTAATTTCATAGGCCATTTGCATTATTTTCCTCACTAGAAAGCATTAAATGTACATCATGCCAACCTCCAAAACTAATCATAGTTTCACATCACTACAAAAAATATGCACAAATATTACCAACTCTAGAGCAGAAAACTGTCATTCAGGGGAGAGAGAGAGAGAGAGAGAGAGAGAGAGAGAGAGAGAAACCAAATGGTGAACAAAAAAAAACATGCATATCCACACAACTGAAGTCCAAATTGTAAGCAAAAAAATTTTAAAAATAAATAAACTGTAATTGTACAACCTTCTATCATTTAGAAAATGTATCCAAAACTACAAACCGAGCCGATGGATTAATAAACAACAACTGTTCTTAGTTCCCCCCTTCCCCCTTTTTTGATAAGTAACAACCATTCCCAGTTATACGCCTGGTATCATAAATGCCAAATTTTATATGCAGACAAAGATATTAGTAATCAACTGTCTTCACTCTGATAATTAACCAGTCATAGACAATCAAACTAATCATATGTACATCATAATGATCTAAGCATTTGAAACCAAAGCATATCAATTTCTGAAAAACTTTTTAAAAAAATGCAAATTCCCAGCTGCCACCAATCAAAATCCAAATTAAAAAGCAACATATCATTTGTATTACCTTCCCAAATCTTCAAAAGGATATCACTATGCTAATGCAGGGAACCACATAACATAGAGACAAGAAACTTCCATGCAAATACAAAAAATTATCAAGATTTGTCACTTTAACAGTCAAGAAAGTCAAAACATGCCAATGGTTTGTTTAGCTGGGCACAGATCCTAATTTGACACCAATAAAACTCTACGACAAATGGAACATAATAAGAATGAGGCAACTATCAGAGAGAAAAATTATGAACAGGAGACAACCAACATTCACAACAGCAGGTAACCTATTACACCTTAAAACCCCTCTCTCCCTCTTCCACATGTGAATGCTTGTACACACACAAACAAACACAAATATAAGCATGCATCTACTTATTGCATAATATGTACCCTACTCTAACAAGATTCATCATGCAAGCTATTCACGTTGAGTTAAATTGTGCCAATCTCCACAGAAACATACTAAAAAAACAAAGATCATATGGCTTTGAATATATCCCAATTAAAAGTAATTTGAATACTACTCTTAACAGCAATTCACGAGATAGATGCTTACCATCTTGCAAGTGAACCTGTTGCTCCATTGTTTGCAATCGCAGTTTCAGTTCACTGTTCTCAGCAGTCAGACCATTCGTATCTCTCTGCTCAATAATACAGACTTGTATGGTAAGGAATGCTAGACATCAAATAGTGCAGAACAGAGAGGAAAGATACACTAACACCCACTAATACTGGAAACATTCAATCATAAATAAGGTTATGGGCTGCGATGTACTCATGTACCTGCAGGAGGGTCAATTGAGCAGACAACGAAGTTGCTTCTGTTTGCAGTGTCTGCACTTTTCTCTCAAGCTCTGCAATGTATCGCATCTTCCTTTCCTTTGATCTAGCAGCCGACTGCCTGTTTGCCCAGATCCTGTTACATGAAGCAAAAAAAGGAAATATTAGCATGATGCTTAGGTGAAACACAAAGCTATAACATGGAAAAAACTGAAGAGGACAAATGAAATATAACTAGGAGCGACCAAACAAGAAAGAACCAGTAATCATAATATCAAAGAGATGGGACCACAGGATGGAAATATCAATAGCACCAATAAAATTAAAACACGATTTCTCTATAGAATGGTAATAATTGACAACTAAATCTTAGAGTCCAATTTTCCATCTCATCCCAAGGAACCCCTAAGAAAGCAAGAGCAACACAATCCCATAAAACTCTACAGCGGCCACCAAAAGGGAGGCAGGAAAAATCAACAGCAATGCAAATGCAAAAAATGCAACAAATCTGGACCCTACAACCAAAATTTTCACTCACACAAAACCAGCCAGTCACATTTGGTATATTTAGAAATGATGGAGAAAGATGAATACCAGAATGTTACTGATAAATATCTAAGCATGGACACAAGTGTGCAGGAAGAAATTAACTACTTTGTACCATGAAATACATGTTTCAAAATAAAATTTTATTAACTGATTTCAGAGTTGACATAAAGCCAGAATACCATTATAAATCCTTAATTACTTTGAAGAATTAGACAAATTCAAATATCATAAATTTCATCAAGAAATGATACCTCTTTGCGCGCTTGGGATCAATTAAAGCAAGTTCCGCAAGTTTAGCAGCTGACATGGCTTTCTTGGAATCAGCTGCAGATAAATCTTCTGACCCTGAAACAAGCATCTCAGGTTTGATTGTAGTTGACCCATCCATGGACTGGCTATGTTGATGCCTAACTCTGGGCCTCTCACTAGAACCAATGGAAACATGCTCAGCAGAAGTCGTCATCGCTCCAGACGCTGGTGTTTGCATGGATGCCTGTGCCAGAGTTGTTGCTGCTGCAGCAGAAGATGGCTCTCCCATTTGAAATGCTGATGTAGCAGATGATGAATTGAACTTATCCATATCAAGATACATAGACAACAAGTCCTCCTCAGTCTCATCAGAAAAAGAAGGCCCATCCCCAGCACCCACAACACCAAGATCACTATCGAAGCTAATATCATCAGGAAGAGTAAGAATCTCCGAATGGGCACGTCTATGACCCAAATTCCTACGCGGGGTATCAGGCATTCGGCTAATATCATGGCTAAAGTGACTAGAATCTGTGTTCATGCCATGTCCAAAATGGCCAGCATCTGAACTAGTACCCGGGCCCAATGGTGGGAATGACGGTGATGTTGAAGATGGCTCAGGTTTCACATTGAAACTACTTCCACTTGGTGAATAACCCGAGTACCGGCCAGATGGGGGTAGAAACCCCCCACCATGGCCCAGGGCTTTGTCCTTATCCATCTAGAAACAACCTCAAGAACCAAATAAACTCTCACACAAACAGCTCAGCAATACCAAACCCCCTACAATTCCTTCTAGAGCAAATCAAACCCTTGAAGAAAATTATCCAAATTCAAAATTTGCACACCCCTAAAGAACCAATCTTTTCTTCAAGCTTCAACAAATAGATTCCCAATTCCCAATATAGCTGAAAACAGTAACTGATTGCAATATTGAAGCTATCAACCTCACAAAAAACCTAGAAATGACAACCAAAGTAAACCCAATAAAAATTACAAAACTTTCCACCAATATCTGCAAATAGGTATTCAAAAAAAAATAAATAAATAAAACAAATAAAACCCCAGAATCCGACCCAGATCAAAGAAACCCAATAATCCAAAGATCTGACTAATGGGTCTGCTTTGAAAAGGACAAGCAATTACAAACAGAGAGACACACACAGACAGAGAGAACATAAAATTAAGAAACAAGTACACAACTACACATGCATATATATATATATATAGACAACAACAAAAAAATTGTACAAAACAATAATACATAAGAGCATTCAACAGGAGCTTACAAACTTTCCCAGGAAAATGCTAGATTTTTCTCGGGAAAGATAATGAAAGACATGAATTCCCTCACATATTGTGCTGTGCAGTGGTGCAGAGACAGAGATGTTGGAATTCGGAGCTGTAAAGCGTTGCAGAGAAGAGAATCCCACGCGGTTTTTTTTGGGTGCAGAAAGCGAATCTGAGACTCAACTAAATCACATGCACAGAGACAGAGAGAGAGAGAGAGAGAGAGAGAGAGAGAGAGATCTGAGAGTGACGAGAAAGCGAAGCTTCGAAGAGAAGATGGTGTTATTTTATACATATAATTACATATGGATATCTCTATATATATGTAAGGGACCCGAATCCTCTGCAGCACTTGTCCCCTTACCTTCCTTCTTTGTATTTGCAATATTTAATTTTTAGCTCTTTCTAAGTAAGTTTTGGACAATTTTTTTCCTCCAAAAACTAATCTTTGCCCATGGTTGGTATATACTTTTATTTTTATTATAAGGTTAATTTTTTTTAGATTATTAGCCCGCAGCTCGAACCCACGTCCTCTCAACTCCCCCAAGCACTTCCCCCCGAACAATATGGTGATAACCGATAATTATAAGATTCATTAAGTTGTACTTAACAAACTGTATAACTAAAAAAAAAAAAAACACGTGGACAATCATTTATAATAATTTTTTGGATAATGTATTTCCTCTAAGCTACCGCAGCTTAATCATCATATGTCATTGGTTTGCATTTTAATTATGTGATCTATTAAGTCATTTAATAGTTGTATATCTAAAAATTACACGTGGATGATTATTTAAATCACCATGTGATTTGTTAGAATAATCTCTGTTTAAACTAGTTTATGGGGAAAATAATTTGAAAAATTATTAGTTCAATTGAAAAACAAACTTAACAATACAAAAATAAAAGAAGAACAAAAATAATTTATGTTTAATTGCGTGATCTATTAAGTCATTTAATAGTTGTATAACTAAAAATTACACATGGATGATTATTTAAATCAACACGTGATTTGTTAAAATAATTTCTGTTTAAACTAGTTAATGGGGAAACTAATTTGAAAAATTATTAGTTCAATTGAAAAACAAACTTAATAATACAAAAATAAAAGAAGAAGAAAAAAATGAGAATACTTTCAAGTATGGTATGAGGGAAGGAATTTACAAAGGCTTGGTTCGATCAAACCATTAGGTATTGGAAACAAGTTATTGTGTTTATTCCAAGTAATTATATTGAAGTACATAATTTTTTTTTTTTTGGAGAAACTTGAAGTACATAATTTGTTGAATATTACAAAGTGCTTCGAATAAGAGTAATCTTTTAATTTAGTATTTTTTTTTAAATCTATATTTTATATTAATTTTTAGTATATTCATATTTAGTCATTTTTATAATTTATAAATAAATTATATTTTTTTAATATTTCTGATTTCTAAGTGCTCTTATAATGCTGTTTCGTTCTCCTTTTGGTAAAACTGCAAAATAAAAGGGTTTTTTTTGTTTTGTTTTGAAGTCAAGGTTATAATTGTTATAGTAGGTGTAAGAATTAATTCAAATAACTTGGTAATGAGATTTTCATTATTACTACATTATTAACTCTCCATTTTAACAACGAAAATATGGTATGTTGTAAAGCATAGCCTACACATATTCAGCAGACTCTTTAAATCACTTTTTTTTTTGTTTTACACTTTTTTCGGAAGGAGGGAATGGAATAAAAAGAATTATTTTAGAATATTCTTTCTAATACCTTATTTTGGAGTTTTCATAGAAAAAATGGAAAGACCATTACCTTATTTTGAGAGTTTGAATGGAAGAGAATGAAATTGATAAGAGGAAACATTCATTTCTCACTTTTCCATCAAAACCTTAAAATTTCATTCCCTCCAAAAATTGAGAGGAATAAGAGATAATGAAATTAGATTTAATGAAATTTTGATTAAAACTCCCAAAATACCTCTATGCATAGGGCCCTTTATGTTAAAATAGTGGTATAACAGTAATATTATTATAAAATTGTTATATTACATTCAATCTATATTAATTCAAAACAAGGTTACTTATTTTTTTATCTTTTTTCATTCCTTTATTTTAAAACATCGAAACAAGATTACTTAATATCACTACACCCCTCTCTTTTCTTTTCTTTTCCATTCCTTTATAATTAACTCATTCCATTTCAATCCTTTATGAACTCCCAAACAAATACTAATAAAAATTGGAGAGTGAACCCATCAAATTATCTTCAATGGACCCGCAACCCAAATGCCTCTTTTTAGATATAAAGTGACTCTTCACATCCGGATTGACTAGATTTACTTAGATAATTGAGAGTAACATATTGAACAAACACTAATAAAAATATTCAGGTCATCTCTCTCTAAGAAACAAAACACAAACTGTCTTGCATAGAACTAGTACAAAAGCAACAAAAGAAAACAATGAAGACGCGCGCCGATCTAACCCAATCTAGGTTGCATGAATTTTGGTAGTAGAAGGGATGAGCACAATGGAGAAGACAACACTGAAAAGTGATCGCAATCAAGATGACAATGTTGTTGTTGCACTTAAGGAATAGGTGATCTATGTGTGTGTGAGAGTGAGAGAATGAATCTAGGGACATTTTTTTTCACAAATTGCTAAATTGGCAGGTTGTGAACGGTAAAAAATAAAAATGATATCAATAATGTGTTAATGATTATTCGTCACTTTCAACTTGTATTTTTTAGAGAGAGTCAACCTGTGGCGTCTGCTCTTGATAATAACTTTTTATCATCAAACCAAGACACTAATCAATTTTAGGTGTAGACAAAAATTGAACCATAGATTTCTTATACAACCATCAGAGACTTTACCAGTTGAGCTAACTGGAACCCACCACTTTCAACTTGTTATTTCTCAATAAGTTGTGGGAAAAATTGTAGAAAAAATTGTATTCATAAGAAAATTGAATCTTAAATTGGGTGGAGAGATTTGTAAAGAAAGAATAAAAATAAAATGGTTTTGGAAGAAAAATTAAAAAATAATAATAAAAATTAAAAAGTTATTATTTAAATAAGTAAAGAAATTTTAGAGAGACAACTCAAGGGTGTATTTGAAAAGGCAAATAGTTTAAATTTTTTTTTTCTTTCCAATTTGAATGGAAAAATAAGGAGGATCTTGGAGATGATATTAACCATAATTTAAGCTCAAAAGAATAATTCAAAAAAAAAATCCAAAAAAAAAAAGTCAAGGGATACAAGAAGCAGTTGACAAAATGTCTACAAAACATAGTACAAGATCAAAGGCGGCTCAACAGTATAGGTGAACAAGGTGGTTGCCTAAGGCTCCCAAGCAAAAAAAGGCTCCCAAATTTTAACCAATAGAATTATTTTTTTCATTATAATAGTATTAATTAAAACCAAATATTAACTAATAAATAAAAAGAATAGAGTTTAAGTAATATTTTAATTTTTTTTCAAAGAAACATTTATATATATAAAAAGTCACAATATGGTTTTCGCCTAAAGTCCCCAAATGCATCAAGCCACCCCTTTACAAGATATAAAAAATATCATTTAAGTGGTGTTTTTTTTATATAGATATATCCTCTACCATTTTGTGACGTTATGTAAATGACATTCACTACTCGAGTTGTAATGCATAAATATATAAACAATGTCAAGTAATATGTTTATCAAATTAAATCTCTAAGAAAACATGATAGCATCTCAATTCTCATTCGAAGAGAAAATAATATATTATTTGAGCTAGATGACATGTTTAATAAATTGAAACTTTTTTGATACTCTTTTGGCAAAATTATCTCTAAGCAACTCCTTACGTGAGACAATGGAGAAACAAGTTGCATACTATCAATTCCTTTACGTTGCAAATACCAAATAGTAATAAACAAAGCCTTTATAATTTTGACCTTTGTTAATTATTGGTATGTTGAATTGTAATGCTGTTTTTTGTCGGCAGGTGTTTTAGATTGCATAATATCAATTCCTTTACGTTGCAAATGTAGAGAATTTCCCCGAAATTCTCAACATATGAGAAACAAAAATAATAATAATAATAATAAATAAATAAATAAAAAAAGAGAAAACAAATGCTAAAAAAAATAAAAAATAAAAAATCACATGCACATGACAATATTTACGTAGTTCAGCAATTTACTTACGTCAACAGAATTGCAGAAATTTCACTATTAACAGGAAAAAATACAAAGTGTGGCTACAGTATTTTCACTCTCTCAAAAACATCAAGACAAAACCCAAATCACCAAAAACGGTTTATATATCCTGTGCACAAGATTCACAATGGGCTACAAAACGAGCCAAAATTTTTTTCCAAAGGGCATTGCCCTTGGACCCCCATGAGGCTTGTCAAAAAATCTCTCATTAAAAACTACGCAACATTATTTCGAGTCAGGTCAAGTCGTCAACCAGATCAAACACGACTAGGCTCTACAAAGCCCAACAACAAATACCAAATAGTAATAAACAAAAAGCTTTTAGATTTTTTTTTTTTTTTTTTTTATAGAGTTTCAATGTTCGCTTTTGATTATTATACTCTTTATCATCAAACTAAGACATCAGCCAGTTTTTGGTTTAAGCAAAAATTAAATCCCAATTTTTTTTTTAAGAGAGTTTTAGTTTATAACATCCGCTCCTAATGATAGCTCTTTATCATTAAATCAAGATACCAATCAATTTTTGGTGTAGGTGAGAATATTAAACCTTAAATCTCTTATTCAACTATCAGAGACTTTAGTTCAACTCGAAACTACTAAAATTTTGAAATATACATTTTATTTAGTGTGTTGAATGGTGATGCTGTTTTTGTCTACATGCATTAGATTATGGTTTAATGTAAAGGATTTGCTCATCTTGAAAAGTCTTAGAATTTTGAAATATGTTAATTATTTGGTGTGTTGAATTGTGATGCAGTTTTTGTCTATAGGCAATAGATTATTATGATTTAATGTAGAGAGGATTTGGTCATCTTGAAAAGCAAGGTAAAGACAATAACGATTTTCATTTATGGGAATTCAATGGTTACGTAGTCCTTGTCATAACCCCACTTTAAATCCTAAGTACATGTTATGACTTATAACCACACTCAAAGCCTATACGGTCCTTCAATAATTGCATTGCATTTGCAGGTGTGTCATCAACGTTTGGCTCTTCAATGCATTTATTTATTTATTTATTTTTGTTTTTTGGAAGGAGGTTGGCTGGGTTGACTTGACTACAAATTAAACTTTTACATTTATTTTGTAGGTGCAAAACTTTTCAATTAAGATTGTGATTATTATAATTGTAAGATGAAATTAGAGATTTGAAGTTCGCACTTGGCCTACACTAAAAATTGATTAGTGTTTTAATTTAATAACAAGAGCAATTGTCATAAAATGGGTACTATAGATCAATCAAAACTTAAATTCGACGAATTACAAAGAATTATAGCAGATTTCAAATAGATGAACACAAGAACATTGCATTCTATAATATCACATTAGTACTGTATATTATTATTAGTAGTTTACATTATATCTTGAGAAAATTACATTTTTTTTTTTTAAGAATCAAGAAAATTATATTTAAAAATTTATAATTTAAGAGTGTAACAAATTAAATTTTATAGATTTAAAAAGAATAAGATAAACCTAATTTTTTTTATTTGGTGTGTTGAATGGTGATGCTTTTTTTGTCTACATGCATTAGATAATGGTTTAATGTAAAGGATTTGCTCATCTTGAAAAGTCTTAGAATTTTGAAATATGTTAATTATTTGGTGTGTTGAATTGTGATGCGGTTTTTGTCCATAGGCATTAGATTATTATGATTTAATGTAGAGAGGATTTGGTAATCTTGAAAAGTAAGGTAAAGACAATAATGATTTTCATTTATGGGAATTCGATGGTTACGTAGTCCATGTCATAACCCCCTTTAAATCCTAAGTACATGTTATGACTTATTACCCCACTCAAAGCCTATACGGTCCTTCAATAATTGCATTGCATTTGCAGGCATACAATAATGTGTCATCAACGTTTGGCTCTTCAATGCTTTTTTTTTTTTTTTTTTTTTGGAAGGGGGTCGGCAGGGTTGACTTGCCTACGAATTAAACTTTTACTTTTATTTTGCAGGTGCAAACTTTTCAATTAAGATTGTGATTATTATAATTGTAAGATGAAATTAGAGATTTGAAGTTCACACCTCGCCTACACTAAAAATTAATTAATATCTTAATTTAATAATAAAAATAATTATCATGAAGTGAGCATTATAGATCAATCAAAATTTGAATTGGACTGATTACAAAAAATTATAGCAAGTTTCATATAGATGAACACAAGAACAATGCATTCTATAACATCACATTAATATTGTATATTACTATTAGTAGTTTACATTATATCCGGAGAAAATAACAATTCTTTTTTTTTTTTAAGAATCGAGAAAATTATATTTTAAACTTTATAATTTAGAACTGTAACAAATTAAATTTTATAAATTTAAAAGTAATAGGTTAAACCTAATTTTTTATTATCAAAAGTAACAAATTAAATCCAAAATTTTAAAAAGTAACAAATTAATAAGTCATTTGACACCTTATTTTACATTTTGTTGAGTTGTCAACTTATGATAAGGGCAATAACATTTTTACACTAATTTTTAATTTCTTATACATTATTCTGCACAACTAAATATATATATATATATATATATATATATGTCACGGCATCTGTTTCACAATAATTATTCATTATTATCGGTTCAAAACTCATATTAAAATTTTAGATGCGAAATTGGTAGTGTCCTATGCATATTGGAAATGTTTTTAAGGCGAAACAATCGTTTTTGTGTTTTCGGTTGAGACGTCATTTTCTTGGCCAATCTCAGCATTCATCAAAGGTCAAACACTCTGAGTCTCTGACACACGAAACCGCGTGTGTTTGGTCTTTGCAGATATGACTTTCAAACAAAGTCATGTGCTTGCACATGAAAACAGTAATTCGTACGTATGGAATGGTTTGGTTTTTAGTTTTTGGTTATAATAATCACAAAAGGATTACAATATCCCAAGTGGCATGCAGCTTCATTTAGAAATTATAATTTATTTATATTTTAAAAACAAAAACTAACTTATCTATAAATTCATACACAAGGATCATCTTTACTTCTCCTCTCATATACTCATATCATAGTTATTACCTTCATATTTCAATTTTGAAGATTAATGTCAAAGAATGAGATAGTCTATGTGCAATGAACATTTTCCATTGCAAATTGTACTGGTTAAAATATAATGTGATTAGAACAAATGGAATTGCTCCTATCAAAGTATAAAATGGATATTCTTCTCAAGAAAAAAAATAGTATAAACTGGATATGGATCATTTGATTGTCAAAATTTTACTCTTTACATATCCACATCTACAAGTTGGTAACCATGCAATGCATGAAAAAATTTAATATAATATAATTTTTTTTTCTTTTTAATATACTTTTTTTTATATAATCTAAATGTGAAATTTGATAATTATGATAGTTATTAGTAATTTTCATTTATTATGATAATATTCATATATGAAACTAAATATTCTATTATTAGGCATTTTATTATGATTTTGTTTGTATATGTAAATATAACTTTATATTCTACCATTTAAAGAAAATATGATGTGTCAAGATTTTTTATTTTATTTTTAATAATAAGATATGTGGGGCCAGGAAATCGGGTAGCCTTGGCCCACTCCAAGCCAAGCCCAAATGGCCCACGCCAAGGAAGGATGACTATCCGAGGCCAATTTAGGGAGAGACTCTTTTTTTTGGATCTACGCCGAGAACCTCTTCATCCTCGCCATACTGAGGATAATTTTAGGTGGGGACAAGCCTAGAGCAAGTTGTCACCTCCACACTTAATATGCTCACCTAACCCTTCTAGCCGCATTAATGGGAATATAACCCCTAGATAGGGCGACATCGATCAGGGTGAACCACTTGAGCATGGATATGACCTCCGATGGAACAGACGGTCAAGGGGGAGGCCAATAGATGATCGACAGAAGGAAGAAGGAAGGGGGAAAAGGAGAGATATATAAGGAAGAGAAGCAACGTGTAAAAGAGGGAGGAGAGTGGAGGGGGGGGGGGGGGGGGAAGAAAAACCTCCTCGGCCATGGTCCGAGGAGCATCCCTCAGTTGTAAATTGTTCTTATTATTTTTCAATAAAAGGAAAGTAGTTCATACTTCATGCACGCCGGCCAGCGCCTAAACCTTCGATCCACTCTCTACAAATTCATTGTTTTGGGTTTGTTGGGCCTTTAACCCACATCCTGTGGGCTTGGGCTACAAAAACAGACCCTACAAGATAGTACTTCAAACCTATGGCGTCCATTTTGTGATGATTTTTCTTTATCATCAAAATAAAATACCTTTTTTTTTCTTTTTCTTTTTTTTGTGCATAGGCAAGAGTTGAACCGTATATTTTTTATTCGATGACAAAATATTTTACCAGTTATGCTAATTAGAACTCATGACGTGTCAATATTCTAATTGAGATCTCAAATATAAAATGAAAATTAAATTATATATATATATTAGAATAATAATGTGTAAAATTGTGAGATCTCAAAAAACTTATATGGCACAATATTATGAGCTCAATCACATGTCGAACTTCTTTTTTCTTTTTCTTTTTTCTTTTTTTATTAAGAATCACATGTCAAGCTTTCTTGGTTTTATATATTATATAAGTTATAAATAATTATATGTTATTTAAGATTAATTATCATTCGTTAACCGATGGATTGAGATTTTAAAATATGTACATTAATGAAAATTCAAGTCTTTATCATAAAATAGATATATTTTTGTTTACATAATGTGTTTATAGCTTAAGGGGAGGGAAACAAAGTTTATGAGATGTGATCCATAACAAACTATGAGACCCCTTAAGATTATGAAGTAATCATTAAAGCCTTGTTTTGTGATAATGCTTCTCTTGCTTCTTTTGACCATCTCGTAGACGAGGAAAATCTTTTGTCAACTTCTTTTGTTGATGTTATATTTTTTCATTCTAAGAAACAAGAAAATTCTGTTACTCATAATATTAGTAGACATGCTAGACATATCAGTGATTTTTTAATGTGGATGAAAGATGTTCCTCCACATTTTAGTGTTGTATTTGTAGCCGATTTGGCTAGTTTTTCTTAATTAAAAAAGTATGAGACCCATTACGATTAGATTTTTTTTTTTTTTTTGGGTTAAAAGACTTGTAACTTAATTGGCATCTCTTAACTTATCCAATAGATATGTCTAAGAGTCAACTCTCCTCTCTCCTATTGTAACTATTAATTTTTTTTAATATATATTTTTTACTTCAAGGCAAATAAAGAAGAACTTGGCGCCCCCCCCCCCCCCCCCCCAAAAAAAAAAAAGTGAGATCATTAGGTGGTTTTGATGTTCATGCCTAAAATATATCAATAATTATAATTCTAAGGATCCATTTGGATACTACTTATTTTGCTAAAAACTGAAAATACTATAACAAAATAATTTTTAAATGTGTGAATAGTGTCATTAGACCCATTTTTAATGAAAGTTTTGTTGAAAAAATGAGGTTTATGAGTTTCGTAAACAGTGCACAGGACCTACTGAACAGTACATAATCACATGAAAACTGACTTCTCACCAAAAAAAAAAATGCCAAAATGCCAAAAAACGCAATCCAAACGTATACTAAGTCTAACCATTTGAAATTGAGAAAGAAAAAAAAAAAGTTCCTTTTAAATCATAAAATTCTGTTCCGTTGAGGAATGGAATGTCACCACACCCGTCAACAAATTTGTACAAATATTAATAGACTTATGGGCAAGATCTTTTTTGATTAAACGTGGTAAGACTTTTTGTCTAGCATAATTATGGGATATGGCCAAGACTTTTGACTTTAACATACATTAGGAATACAAGATGAAAATGTGTTCATTTTTCAAACGTGTTGTGTTGTGTTGTGTTGTGCCCGTGTTGGTGTCGGCGTTCGTGTCCGTGTCCCTGTCCGAAAACTTTTTACAAGTACTTCGTTTAAGAATTCTGTCTAATAAGTGTGGGGGAGACTTTCACAAGACCTTAGGCTTTCAATTGGGCTTTGCAGATCAAAGACAGAGATATTAAACATAAAAGTCCTCTACTGTCTTACTGTGGTCCTGTATATCCTGTGGCCTCGTGGCTTCTGGACCTACCTTGGGGAACAATATGGAACAATGGTGGTAGACCTCACTAGACAAAGCAAGTAATGATATGAATAGGAGTACATCATTTGCTACATATTTTTTTTGCAATCTATTTTATAAGTGATTGATCGTCGGTTACTTTCACAAGGATCTGCAATTTTTTATCTACTACTCATGACTTGTCACACGTTAGAGTTATTGTTGTGACACAAAATGTACAATAGTAGATTTTTTCTAATAATATTCCAACAAAAAACTTTCTCAAATTAAGTTTGGGTTTCAAAAGCAGGTTTGCAAGTCATGATTTGCTAACATAAGTTGTTCTTCGCATTACTGAGACAAGCCAAGTCATGCATGGTAGTGCTATCTTTTGGACCCAAGTTATAGATTACATTACATACATGCATATAACAAAGAGTATAAATTAAAATAAAAAATAAAGCAGAACATAGGATTTACATGCCTAAAAAGTGGTAGAACACATAATTCACCTCACCAAATAATATGGTAAAGCCTGCCAAAATCAAAGTTCATCATGTATTGAAGCAGTGGAGGAACTGCTTCAATACTTCTGATTTTTCAGAAGCTGCCCAAGTAGTTCCACCCTTCTTGCTGAATGGGCCAAAACCTATTGCATTACGTCGTTACATATAAACTTACGATCTAAAAAGAGTTAGAAGATGATGAGATAATACAACAAAAATTTAACAATGAAAATAATTGTAATAATATATATATAATTCTTGATTATATATATTAAAAAAAAAAATTCTAGATTCTTTTTCCCATGCTCACAAAATTTTTCTGATAATACTTGTTACAGTTATTTTGGTAGATTTAATTTTTGTAGATACTAAAACTGATAAAATCATACTTTATATTGATTGAATTAACTATATTATCAATTAAAATGAGATATTAACAAAAAATTATTAATTAAATATAAGAAAATTTCATTTTAAATTATGTATTGAGCCAACCTTGTGGCATGGGCCATGTGGGGAGGTGACTATGATTTTTTTTTTTTTTTAATAAAAAAAAAAAAGGGTAAGAGAGGATGATCAAAGTGGCTTCCTTACCTAGATGTTACCAATTTATCATAGTAACATTTTACCTATTGGGCTTGGACCTGCAAATGGAAGAACTAGTGAGCCATAAATGTTATCTCAGCCCTATAAGGGCACTAATGGGCATTGAGCCTAGGGCGTGAAGTTTTTTCCCAACGTTTTCTGATGTAGAATTTGAACTTGAAACCTTCAATCCAAACCACTTGAAAGTAAGCCCAAATTAGTATTATTTCTTATTGCTCGCAACAAAGAGCCTTTAGCAGTGAACTGTATGAGTTGGCATAACGGGGTCCTAGGCAAGGATGTTTTGTTTTGTTTACTAGAGCTATTCGTGATTGCAAGATGGATTTTTTTTTAACAAACTTTTCTTGGCCTTTCTAATCCATCGAAATTAATAGGGATGGTGAAGACCAAGTGCGCTGGCTGCCAACTAGGAGTGATAGTTTCAAAGTTTACTAGCACACTTTGAAGAGGGTTGAACTTGAACACTCACCTGTGGAGTTGAAAATTTTTTTACTTAATTTTTTTTTTTAATTACTAGCTGCTTTAAATAGTCATTCATTTCTTCTTTGGAGGAGTTTCTGGATTTATGTAAAATGAATTGATCTTTGTAGCTTCCCAGCACATTGCCTTTTTTTTTTCTTTTTCTTTTTTTCTTTTTTATAAGTGAGAGAAGAAGATTCGAACCCAGGTTCTCATTATTGGGAGAATCTACAAGATTCTTAGTAGCCAAATTCTTAGACTAGGCTACAGTAATTTCGAGCTATTTCCCTCTCGACGATGAAGCTTATAACCCATCATCTCATTGGTCGACCTTGACCTCTGTTATTTTGAGGTTATATCTAGTATTTAGAATTTGCCTCGATTAGGTACTGCTCTCGCGGCCCGCACCAAAACAGTGCTTTATCCCTAGATGTCCAATCAATGGCTGCACCTACCAAAAATTCAATGTGTAATCTTAGCATTCAATGTGTATTCTTGCATAATCTCATTTTTCAATTATTCAATCATTTCATTTTACCAAGTTCAATGTTAGTCAAATTAGTCAACATTTATATGTTTCAATGCAACAAGAAGATATTATTTGTCACAAGCGGTTTTGTTGGTTGGTTAATTGGTCACATATTATTCATGAATAGAAGAGCCCAACAAAATGGGGAAAAAATCCCATAAAGCCAGTCCGGTACCTGGTTATCTCTAAGATTGAGTAAGACACATCATGGCCAGGCTCAAGCACCAGCCCATGGAGAAAAATTAAAAATAAAGAAGATGAAGCTAGTAATATGAAGATTAACTCCTTTGTGTATCTCAGGTATCAACCCTAATCGTCCCCCTTGTTTCCAATATCATCATTTTGATTATATTCAAAGTTGACTTGGAATCTTGGATGGCGGAGAAGTGAAATTCCATTGCAAAATTATTATGTAAAATAGAAACTTTTCCCAGGCCATGTAGGATTGTCGAAGCTTGTCACCAAAGCTCAATTACAAAATTGTAAATGAAGTTGTACAAGTAAAGAATTAAACAAAATATATACATTTATATCATTTGAATTTCTCCTCTAGGTGTCACAGCATTGACTCAAAAGCTTTGTTGCCTGCAAATGTGACCAAAAAAAAAAAAAAGCTCCAAAATGTGATTACCATCCAGTCCAATAAAATAAAAAGTAATTATCTCCTTTTTTTTCTTTTTCTTTTTTTTTTTTCTCTTTTTTTTTTCTTTTTTTTAAGATCAGATTCATCAGAATATGGTTAAGCAATATGTGCTAGATCTAAAGTTAAGCAAGAAGATTTTTTTACGTATAGGACATGCTCTTAACACAGAATCCAATTAAAGTACAACATGAACAACGCAAGCAGTCAATCAAACTCCAAAACAGATAATGTTGACAACTAAAATTTACAGATTAGACTGATCTGGGAGACTGCAATCTAAGACCACCAAACGATAGTTGTGATGCAGTTCTATATAAATAATATAATCAATTATCACCTGGCAATCAAAAATAAGCTAGTGTTATTATAGTTACGTGTGAAACTAATGTATAATAGCAATAATTTAAGGGGAAGATCAAATAGAAAGGCCAGTATGCTTTCCTAGGAAAAACTATGATAGGTTCAGTCTTACTTATCTGCTTTGGTCAACAATAGCCATACAATCACAAGGTAGATTTATTTGATCTTTCTAATTCTATTTACTTGTGCAGGAGAAAGGGATTGGACTTACTTCTGTCTCTATGTTTTGGACAATAGCAAGAGTAATTTAGATATCCATCCCAAGGAACCTCTCTGAGACCTGCTCTAACAGATATTATGTCCCTGAGCCTGCATAAGAACACCTTTTTTTTTGGGATGACATAGGAGAACTGTGTAAGAACACTTACATTTAACAAAAGCTATTTCGAAATATGAGATAGTTCTAATGCTATTATTTAATGCAACATGCCCCTCTGCAAACTCTAGGGCTGTCTCTCCAGGTTTTATATATTGCAGCTCCAAGTACCAAACATCACGCACAACAGCCCTGGATGTCATGAGCTGCAGGCTGCAGCAGATGCGTTGTGATTCTTGTGAAGGGTTGCCCAAAAACAGAGCACATAATACAAGAATACAGTATCATCTGCAGCATGCCAACAAACATGGAAATCCAAGACAAACTGTTAAAATGAACCTCAATGCAATCCACCTAGATCCTAGCTGAAACAAGGAATTTATCTCCCATACGGTAATTCTAACATGAAACAAAAACATAAATATCAGATAGATTGATCTTTGGCAAAAGCCTTGCCCCAAAATAAACACATCCAACAGTCTTTTGCCACCCTATCTAAAATGCAGGGGATTCTTTCACTGCATGCATATAAAATTAACAAAACAAAAAATGCACACATAAATTTAGTGAGCTATAAGCAACTCCTTACTTCAGACCATTCCAAAAAAAGCATCAATGAAAATTTTATTGTACTTGACTGCAATTTTTGAGAGAAACACACAAGACAGTAACCATAAATCATTACTGAGACTGTTATTACTTCTTTTTTGAATTGGTAAGCTACACATGCACCCATGAGATTTGAACCCTCGACCTCACCCTCCAACAAATTATTACAGGAGAAAGAAGTGCATTGAGCTATAGCTAATTGGCAAGACTGTTATAACTTATTCTGAGAAATTTTATAAAAAATCACCTATTTAATGTAGTGAGTACAGTAACTACAGTTGCCATCAGGGCAATATTAACAAATTTCATATTCAAAATTAGTGGCTTAACCAACAATTATATTATTTGCCTAACGTCAAAAATACAAAAAAGGGTATATCAACCTTTTGGAGCACACCACTCTGGCATCCAAAACACTTACATATTTGCCGTATTGAACTTTACATCTTTTGTAAAAGAAAATCCAGACAGAAGTGAAAAACTCATGCATCGTCCTTTGGGTAGTCTTCCAAAAGTAGTTTGGGGGTAATTATGTGTTTCAGTAGTTGGATCCATAATTGACAAGAATGACCATTCTATAAATTACCACCTTGGGGCTACCAAAAAGAACAAGAGGAATAGGGCGTTCTGTCTTTGATAGTAACTTCCCAAAGATAATTGGCTGACAAAATATCCAGCTACCAGTAATTGCCACAAGAACATTCACCATTTCTAAAATGATGAAACCTCTTCCCATCTCTTACAACTATCTCTCTACCTACTACTTTTGACATGAACTTGAATGCATTATGGCAATCCCCACAAATTCTAAGGTTCTTGAAAACCCTAATTATGGCTCCTAGAGGAAGCTTCATAAGCCCAAAAACAACCGCAAGCTTCTCACTATGAGTATACAAGACAGATTCCTTTTGTGCTTCCTCCATATCATGCAGCACAAACTTTGTGTCAGGGACATAGCCAAGTTTTCTCATTTCAAGTACCAATTCCTCTAGATAATTATACACAGCTTGCACCTCTGGGTGCACAGTATCATCAACCAGGAACACATGAACCTTGCTTTCAACCTCAATCCAACTACAACCAGGCTCTTTCTTAATACCCCGGTCCCTCATTAATTTCCGCACCTTAGCCACATCATCCTGCCTGCCTGCAGTGGCATACATGTTTGACAGAAGTACATAGGTCCCGTCATGTTGTGGCATTAGTTCAAAGAGTCGTTCAGCAGCTTGAATCCCTAAATCCATGTTCCCATGAATTCGGCAACCAGCAAGAAGAGCCTCCCAAATTGGTGCACCCGGCTCAAATGGCATTGATTCAATCACATCCTTTGCTTCTGAAAACTTCCCAGCTCGAACCAACAAGTCAATCAATCGAGCATAATGATCTTCTCCTGGTGTTATATTGTAACAACCACGCATTGAATTGAAATAACGATGTCCTTCTTTGACTAAACCAGCATGGCTGCAAGCAGAGAGAATAGTGAGAAAAGTTATTCGATCAGGTACTATATCTTCCTTCAACATCTGTTCAAAAAGTTCTATTGCTTGGAGACCATGTCCATGTTGTCCTAAAGCTGCAATCATGGCATTCCAAGATACTGAATCCAAACAAGGCATTGTAAGGAACACACAATTTGCAGCCTCAACAATGCCACATCTAGCATACATTGTGATAAGTGCATTTCCAGCTGAGAGGCTTGAATCATGCCCCAACTTAACTAGTTGAGCATGGAGCTGACGTCCATGCTCCAAAGCTCCAAGCATTGCACTAGATGTAATTGCTCCTGCAAACGCATAATCACATGGCTCAAAACCCTCTATTCTCATTTGGTTGAACAGCTTCAAACCTTCCTCTCCAAACCCATTTTGTGCTAAACCGGATATCATCACTGTCCATGTCAGAAGGTTCCTCTCAGGCATCTCCTTAAAAAAGGACTTAGCTTCCACAATGCGCCCTAAATTAACATATGCAGACAAGATTGCATTCCATGAAATAAGATCTCTTATGGGCATCTTATTAAAAATCTCCCTTGCCTCATCAACTTTACCACATTTCCCGTATAGTGAAACCAATGCATTATTCACAGACAATGAAAATTCTGGTTCATGTTTCTCTTCTGTTCTCAAAATGAAAGCATGCATTTGCTTTCCATGTTTGAACAATCCAGCATTAGCACAAGCACTGATTATACTCGTGTAGGTAAACCCATCATGCTGAATCCCCTTCAAATGCATCCTTCTAAACATTTCTAATGCTTCGTGAATAAAACCATGGTGCACATAACCTGAAATCATTGCATTCCATGCAACTCCAATATTTTCAGTCACCCCATCAAGAATTTCACGGGCTGCATCAAGATCATTGTTCCTCACATACCCTGTAATCATTGTTGTCCATGTTAACTCATCCTTCTTTGGCATCTCATCAAACAACTTTTTAGCTGCACCCATCAATAAAGACGATGATGCTAATGGTGAAGATGCGCACTTAACATAAGCGGATATAAGTGCATTCAACACTGAAGTAACAAACACTGTTCCTGACTTTAGCACTGCACAATGCATCTGTTGGCAATGCTTTTTATCCTCAACTATTAGAGCCAAAGCACCAAGTACACTAGTGAAAGTGTAATTGTCAGGCCTAAAGTCATCTCGCCTCATGTCACGAAAGAGTTCAATAGCAGCATGGCCATCATTATTATGGGAATAAGCTGTGATCATTGCATTGTAAAAAACTGTGTCTCGCATACTGAGTGGGGTTCCACCAAATACTTCCTGAGCCAACTTTAGATTCCCTGCAGTAGAGTATGCAGCAATCAACGTCGTTCTTGCCACTATATCTGGTTCAGGAATTTTGTTGAACAGGTGGAGAGCATAGGCAATATTGGATGATTTGCAGTAGATATCCATCAGACGGTTGAGGATGTGCCCACGTGGCTTGAACCCAAAAGCTATCATATGGGCATGGATGGTTCGAGCTATGCAGTAAGAGGTTGATCTTTTGGAGCAACATAGTTGCAGTTGTGCAGCGTAACGATTGGCCACCGTACGGATGTCCAATGTGTTTCTCATGTTTAGAAAGCTTGCAAGTCATGGTTCTCTTCCAGTCCCAGTCTCAACATGGCAGGCTTGTCACTTTGTCAGAACAACACCCAAGATGGGCAACATTGCTTCATGGTTGTTATTGTTAAACTGCTATAACTTATTTACAATAAGAATGTAATTTAAGTGCAAATTTTGGCATTTAACACTTACCAAACCATCCAGGATGCTTCTGCATAATAACAGCAATGCAATCATCTGTTCTAAAACAATGAAATCAATCGTGGAGGTATGATTGGCCACAAAAACCTGTTCAAACCATAGATGGGAGCAAAATACCATTCAATAACATGAATTATCAATTATGTACAGATGCTGTTAAAGAAACATCAAATTATAATCAGGTATACCTGCTTAGGCCTCAATAAATGCTAGGCTGTGGCCCGTAGTACATTACAACCCGAGTCCATGATGCATCAAAATAACTGCAAATTAACTCCACCAAACACCTCTGGAGACAAAAGTAATCACGGAACATGTCAAGTTCAACACAAGACCAGAACTTTATGAAGTTACAAGAGACAGAAACCAAAAACAAGAAGAGGGGGCATTAAGACATTAACTTACAACAAATGGGTTGTTTGCTAATGAGAACATCGGGGGAGAGATTTTCACATGACCATGGATTCTACCATATTCTTCTACAGATTTTAATATCATGTGTCCTATTAGTATGGTACTGTGTTTGCTTTATCAATTCCTAAATGACCTTTAATTATAAAAATTCATTATTTTTTTAGTACAAACAAGTTCTGCTGCATAAGACTATTACAACTAGTACGTACAGCATGTCTATGAGAAAAGAAAAAAGAAAAAAAACTTTCATCCCTTTTCTCAACACTCAGCTAGCCCCCCATCAAGACCAGAACTCTAAGAAGTTAATAGAGGCAGAAACAAAAACCAAGAAGAGGGAGCATTAAGACGTTAATTTACAACAAATGGGTTGTTTTCTAATAAGAATAAGAACATCATGGGACCATTCTAAAGATTTCACATGACCTTTAATTATAACAAATCGGTTTTGCTTCATAAGACAGAAAAAGAAACAGAGAGAGTAAAAAAAAAAAAAAAAACATACATAGAGGCAGAGCTTGGGTCGGGTCTCCTGTTTAGGCTCAGCTTCTCAAACTCATTGCTGCAAACCTGCAATTCTCTCTCAAATACGAGTAGAAATAAGAGAGAGAGAGAGAGAGAGATAATATATATATATATATATATATATGTGGAATATTCGATCGGGGTTTTAATTAATAGATAGGGGTGTAGCGTTAAAGTTTGGGCTTAAACGATGTCGTTCTCTGGATTATTTATAAAATAAAAAATCACCTCTTCACCTAAACGCCACCGTCTCTCTCTCTCTCTCTCTCACATTAGGTTCTGAAAATAAATAAATACATAAATAAAATATCAAAATTTTTCGATTCAAAGTCTCTCTGTTTCTGTAGCTCTCTATCAAAAAGAAGAGGAAGAAGAGCTTCGAAATGGCATTGACGAACTTGATACTGACGGTGGCCGGTGTGAGCGCAGTGATATTACTGCTGAGGAGCGATGTCAAACAATCTGCCACCATCTTTAGGCGCAACGTCAAGCACATCCGCCATTGGCTCGAAGAAGAATCCGCCTCTGCCTCCAAGTACACCTCTCTCTCTCTCTCTCAACACGATCTGTGCATATTTGATTTTTGCTATTGGTGGGTCCCATTAATTGGACCCATTAATTTATTTCATAGCGAGACTCGGTGAGGTGGGTAAACATTGCTTTTGGGGTATTGAATAAATTTTTTTTTTTTCCCAGTGATGTATGTGATTGCCTATGTTGCTTGTTAGCATTCTTTAGCATTTGCACCATTTTCCCATGAGAGATAGCAGCCATTTATGGGGTTTAGATTCTGTTTGATTGGTCTCGGTGTTGGGGTTCCTTGGATTGTTGTTCTTCGTTTCTTTCGTGTTCATCATCGCGAACCCTTTGTTGTTTTTGTTTTAAATTTTTATCAATAACACTGCTCTTATTGCCTGTAAAAAAAAAAAAAAAAAAACAAAGTTTAGATCTTGCCGTTTATCTGATATTTGTCTATGTGTGATTGTGCTGGGTTTTGGATTGTTCAAGAAAGGGTTATCGGGTTGTGCAACTAGGAACTATAAGATGGTTTGATTGAGTTGTTTTATGGCTATTTGATAGATAAAAGAAGGGGCTTGATTTGGGTTGTAAGAAAGAAAAAAAAAAAAAGAGTGGTTTTCGTAGTAACTGTGAATGGTACCACACGAAAGAAAAGAGAGATTGGGTTCTTGCATCATTAGTAACATTTTCAGAAGCAATAGGGTGTTGTAACAATGCACTTTCCAGCTCCAGTTATGACTATTTACTGATGTTGGATTTTCTATAGTTCAGCTTTTTCTTTGAATGCTATGCAAGTTGAGTTTAGTAAATTAGCCTTTGATGGTGGTTTGGATTTTGGAGTAGGTTTACGAAAACTGCCTCCAACAAGTCTGACTGCTTCAATTCCTGTGGTAGATGTTTCTGAAGAATTATTTTTTATGTCCATTTAATTGCTTGTTCTTGCAAACCTCATGGAACAGTGACGTGCAATTCTAGATGCTTATTGAACATCTTCCATGAAAAGAATTACATGGGTGTGGACAAGAATTATTTGTGTCCTTATTTTCCCTTGCATAACCTTCTTTGTGGATATGATGAATAAGTGCTCATAATTTGCAAATGGGGGACGGTAAAAAAGCAGTCATCAATTACACAATTACTTGGCTTTTGATATGGTGCTATTTTTATTTTGTCATGTATTACTTTTTTCGACCCAAAGTAGTAGGTTGCAGGCTTGAGTCCAGGAATCAAACTCTACCAAAGAAACAAAAAAAAAAAAAGATATTTTGGGTTAGCTTGCCTACCAAACACCTTTCTTAGGCTTTGCAAAAGTGGGAGTTTTTTGTGCATTTGGTACAATTTTTTTAATGTATATTGTAGAAGACTTGTTCTATCAAAAAAAAAAAAAAAAAGTATATTGTAGAAGACTTGTATAGCCAACCCTTGGATTTGCATGTTTGGACAATACTGCTAAAAATTACAATAATTATTAGACATGGCAAAATGAAACTTGAGCTAGATGATTGTGACTATTACTTAGGGCTGAAAATCCCACTTGGGTCTTCCTAATGTGCTCAGTGACTGGTTTTGACATTTCTGTAGGTGTTAACTTATTGTAGCCGCACCATTCTCCAATTGCTCTCATTCTTTTGTTCATTGTATATAAGGGTTTTTATTTTTTGATTTTTGCTATGAAGTTTGTAAGTAGTTGGTTGTAAATTCCATCTAAATAGACATTAATATGACTGATGGATCTTTCAGGACAGCGGAGAAGGCTGTTCCGAAGGAATTGGAAACAAAGGTTCCTCCAAAAGACATTCCCAAGGAGGACAAGCACTAATGTGTCTATATAGGGAGCCTGGTGTTGTCTACGAGAGTTACCTAGCTGCTCCTTTTTGCCCTTTTTTTTCCAAAATATTTCATGGTTTATTTAGAATTAGTCTTGGCGAAATGTTCGGGTAAATTGTATGCACTTAGATTATCTTAATTTTGGTTTTAGTAGACTCTGTGGTCTCTTAATTATTGATATGTATTTACAAAGAAGGCCATACTTATTTTGAAAAGCAACTGTCGTTTCTCCCTTGATTTTAATTTTAGTGTTCTTTATAACATCATCCTGTAATTAGGGTGTCAGGATGGGCTCATCAAGGTGTTTGAGGAGAAATTATTCACGTGATCGATTTCAGTTGTTCTTTCACTTAATTATAGTGACATGAGTTGAAATTAATTGAGTCACATTGTAATCACATTCACTATAAAAATCTAAGTAAAAAAATTCAAATCTAATATGTCCTACACTCCAATAATGATTAAAATGGAATCACATAATCAATGATATTCAGCAAAAATATCGTAACTAATCTCATGTTTGGTTGCACAAAAAACATTTACAGACAAACATAAAAATCGCTACTTTTTGTTTATATAAATTGATAACTCTATTTTTGTTTTTACACAGTTTGTTGCCAAAGAAAAAGCAAAAGAAACCATCAGCTACTCATTCAGGCATTAAACATTCATTTATCCTAGTTATTTTTCTCAGCTTTAACCAATTAAGAACAAATTAATCCAGAATTTTAGAAGGGTTGGTGAAAAAATTAATCTCGATTTCTTTGATGAGGAGATCATGTTGTTGGGGAGAGCTCACGATATAGTGGAAAAGGTATGCCGCAAAATTAAATAATGCATATACATCCCTCTTCCCTATTCTTTTTTCTATTTCTTTTTTTGAATTTTATTTTTTTTCTTAAATTCTAAGATAGAATCTAAATGTATATATGTGTAAAACTCCCTCTTAAAAACTTAAATCTCGGCTCTAAAATGTAAATGAAAGTTTCAAATTTCTTTGAATATATAAATGTTCATTATAAAGTTTTAACATAGTCACGATTTGAGCATCATATGATTCCATATTAACCAAAATAATAGAATTTTATGTAAACTAAATTTAGTGTTTATCTGACTATTAATAGTCATTCTATTCATGAGTTGAATTTAACTTTGAAAAGGGGATTATTTATTTTATTAAAATTTGCATCATAAAATTTGCTCTCTTCAAGTCAAGAAAAGTCAAATCCTGACTCCACCAAGTTCCTGATTGCATTTGGAAGATAACAGCTGAGTACAAAGCCATTTTGGTCACTGGGTTAATTTTTCAATTACAAAACCCAAAGCACTACCAGCATTCATGGGAAGTAGTAGTCGTTTCCTTCATTGAAAGAAAGGGGAGAGGGCACAACATATTTTGATGACAACTTCAGAAGAATTTGTTGTTTTATCAGTGTTAGCCAAGCTAGAATATGACATAATATTTTGTGGGTTGAGCAGCTTGTTCAGAAAGGGCAAATGCCATCCAAGCAATTGGTTTTAGCCTAACTAAAAATCTGTAAAATGTTTAATTTCTTCAATTATATCCGACCTTGTCTAAAGACGGTTTAGCATCCATTTCTTGTCAATCAATCGAGTTATTAATTATGTTTTTTATGGGTGAAATTGCACCCGCGAATGGTGGATTCACAATCCAAATCCACTTGGTACATTTGCCCCTATACTCCCTGTAATAAAAATTCCTAAGATTTCAATTTCCACCAATCCTCATGTTTACTTTTCTTATATAAGATAGAATACAAGAGTCAGAAAATAGGCATCCAGATCATGGGTCAATCCGGATAAGTGACCAGAACACATGCCATCCCTGTCAACTCGATTGCATTGTAAAACATGAGAAATTTCTAACATTGAAGCGACCAGATCGATATAAATATAACTCACATACTATTCACATTCTCTTGGCAAAAGGATCTTACATAGTGTAATTTAACCTAGTCAGTAATCCCCTTATCTTTTGGTGTTAACTTGGCTTTAAGAAACACGGATAATATTATAAACAAGAACTTTCATCATATATATAAGCATGAAGTAGCACATTATAAGCACTACAGAACAGGCAAAACCCGTAAAATTTCATACAATTTTTACATAATTATTAAGAAACAACACATGATACGTCATCAAACTGAGTTGCCGCACAAAGAACTTCAACCTTGAAGACTGGTTATCAGAAAATGTAGTCTGGTATCTGGAGGGGGAACCTTGCCACCTCAACTTCAAATGGAGCACCTTTTGGGTCTGCTAACCTAAGGAACAGACCAAAAAAAAAGTTAAATTTCACATTCTTAAAAAGGGTTGAATTCTTCTAATTGATATTATGGAAATTTGCTGAATTGGCAACCATTATACACTTCACTTGCATCTCTCTCTCTCTCTCTCTCTCTCTCTCTCTCTCATATTAATATGTATATAATCAAGCCATTGTTCATAACCTTGGGACACTTAGTATTATAGACTTTGATTAGATTGTGGAATAAATATAAGAAACTTCCTTATAGCAAAGTATGCATATGCATAAGATTCGCAAACCTGTACAACGTAGATCAGCCAATTAAAATCGCAATCACATGAAATGATATAACCCATAACTCTGCTTATACTTGTACCCTTGTTTTACAGTGCAACAGATTCTTACGGTTTTTTTTGTGTGTGTGTGTGTGTGGGTAGGTAAAGAAATTATTATTAAAAGGAAACAAAAATAGTACATGCTGCTCCCCTGGCACACAGGCAGTGTACTAAGGAAAGTCAAATAATTATGCAAAAGAACACAATTCTAAGAATTAAAAGACCGCTCATGGCAGTCATCCCGTCAAACAAACAAAGCAAAAGAACTGTTTCAACTCAAGGATGGTATGTTCCTCCCCCTCAAAGATTTGAAGATTCAGTTCTCTCCAAATAATCCACATGATACACAACTAGCCCCCAAATAACCGCTGCCCAATGCCAAACAACACCCCCTTTCCAACAAGCCAACGAATTCACCACTTGCTTAGGCATCACCCAAGAGACACCAATCAAGCTAAACACAAAAGTCCACAAGCTATATATGCATATGTACAGTGAATAAAAAGTGATCCACTGATTCCCAACTATTCTTGCACATGCAACAATGTCTGACAACGCAATTATTCCTCTTCCTCAGATTATCCAATGTAAGAATCTTTCCCTTGGCCACAGTCCAAGTAAAAAAAAACTACTTTAAAAGGTCTAATTCCCAGTCACGAACTGATCAAGTAAAAAGCACCTCGCAATTAGCACTTAGTAACACTTCGTCTAAGTCAACAGTGGGTCTATTTTACCCAAATTTTCACAGAAAATTTTAATCAATACCTTAACAAGATTTTTCATTCGCTTGGCTTGCAATGAACTCTCGTCAATACCCTTTAAGGACTTGAGTACATAAATGTTAAACCCAAGTCACACATGGCTAGTTACGTGGCTAAGATCAAATGCCTAGAGCCTGTTCAGTTTGGGTCCTTTACTTAGATTCCTTTTTCTTTTCATTTTGGCTAAAAGATAATTCCACACCCCCCCCCCCCCCTTCTTCCCCATTGACTATAAAATGCAGGGGGGCAACAAGCCATAGCTACTTAAGCGGGGCTATAATAACTCTCTACTCATTGAAGCCCTGTTTGGTTGGAGTAAAAAAGGGGAGGGTAAACACAGGGGAGAGGAAAATGGGAGTGAAAATGTTGTTTTCCCCATTTGGTTTAGGAGAGAAAACTTAAGGGAGAGAAAACAGGGGAGAAAACACATCACCTGGGCCCACAAAAATTCATCTCTCCAAATCGAGAAGAAAACAGAGGAGAGAAAAAGCTCAAATCCAGAAATGACACATATACCCCTTAGAGTCTGGACTGTCCATCTGAGTCAAGGCTGAGTTAGAGGCGAGTTGCTGTTGTCCTCGACGTAGATCATCAGCCAAGTCACCATTGTCCTTCGTCACCCATGAAATTTCATGTCGTCAACTTCACCACCCACAAAATCTCATGCCATTGACTTCACCACCCACAAAATTTCACATCGTCGACTTTGCCGCCCACAAAATCTCACACTGATCTCCTCCCTTGTGCCTCCGATGTCCTCTCTGTGCTTTAGTTACTGGAACTGTATGGGACCACGGGTAGACGAAAGGTTGATGTGAATGAATGGGTTTTGTTTTTGTTTATTTCTATTTTTCTATATGTGCAAGTGTGCAACAATTTCTATATATATATAATCTTTTTTTTTTAATAGGTAAGGTGAAAATTTTATTAAATTTGTATGTAGATTTTTTTTTATAAGAAATAATTTGTGTAATATACCTTAAAAAATGTGTAATTAAAAAAATTAGATTGACTTGCTTATAAATGTATTTATATATTTGGGAGTAATATAATAAAAATATATAATGTTTTATATAATAGGGTTATAAAAGTAAATTTGTACCAACTATATTTTCCATCCTCTCATTTTTCTTCCCAACCAGACAAAGAAGTTTTCCATCCCTCCAACTAAACACGCAAGGGAAAATTAAATCTTTTCTATCCTCCCACTTTCTACCTCCCCAACCAAGCAAACCCTAAGGAACGAATGCCTAGGGGTCTAGATGATAAGGGAGCTGTGGTGCTCCCTCAGGTGGGTTTGAGCCATAGCCTGGTCACCCAAGGATCTAGTCATTTTAGGCGTGGGAAGATATAGTTCTTGAGCTGAACGATGTCACATTGTCACCTGAGGCTGAGTTTCAAACTTGAAACGTACCCCAAAAAACAAGACCAGAAAAAGGACTCCAACCCCGAGACCCAAAAAAGAAAAAGGACAAGCAAGACTACCATAATAATGTCTCAATGAGCATGTGGTGGATCCCTTGGGGAAATTTTTTTTTTTTTTTTTTTAAATTCTAATATCTCATAAACTAATAAGTATTGATCGTGTTGATATTTTTCCCAAAACATTTAATGTTATCCACCCAATGGATTTTGAACTCACAAACTTATCATCCACCCAATAAAGGGACGTGCTATTAGAGCTGAAGCTCATTGGCAGATAATATAAATTGTTAAGTATGGGTCGCTACTAAGATATTTGGTAATTTCTCTTTTATATAATACTAAAGAGATGACATAGAAATCTTTTAATAGGTAATTTTTCTATAATATTATATCTGCACATGCTATATATTTATACTATTGACACGCAAATTCATTCTGATAATTCATATTCTAAGAAAATGGTAAGCCCATGCAGCCCATTTGAACCTCATCTCTTATTAAAATATAGGCAAGAAAACGTACAAAGTCAATATAACTAGTGCAACTCCCTGCCTTGGTTTGCATGAACATAAAGATATCGGTACATCTGATTTTACTTTTTCCAAAGAAAATTATACCTTTTTTTTTTCAAATATTTGTCTGGACTGGACAGGGAAGAACACAGGAGTGTGACCACCCACTTAGGTGTCAACAAGGCAAGGAATGGCTACTGCCATTATATTTCTACCGAACAACACATTTTGGATTTTGCATCACACATAAGTGCAATTCTGCAACCTAAGGAAGTACTGAAGACAGCACATGTTTTCATCTACAGCTACTAGGGTCATTGCAGTGCACTTAGCCAGATGCATATATGACTCATATTTCATAAGAACTCTTGAACCATATTTTAAGAAAACTACGTTTAACAAATGAAGGGTTTGTGTAGAGTACCTGCCAGGGACAAATGTGAAAGAGCCCTCTACGGAACCTAAAGAAGTTGGTAGAGGCGTGCAACTCTCGTAAACAAATTCTTTCTCACCTGGAAGCAATAGTGGGTACTGCAAACATATAAAACAATAATAAGATCTTGAACAACTGTCAAAAAATGTTAACTTTGATGCTGTGCTTGGTTTATATTATGAATCAATAAATGACAAAAGACCTACAGGTTTTTAAGCAGATCAAGAAGTTGATATCAATATTTTTGAATAAGGTGAATTTTTCATGTCATGATAGTGATTGTTTTCCTGGTTCATTTCATACTAGGACTGTTGATCGGGCCTTGCTGGGCTGGGCTGGGACTTGCCTAAGCTCAGCATACCAGTAATTTTTCCTTCATCTTCTGCCAGAGCAGGGCCAAACAAGAAACTGATGGATTGTTCTAGTAAACTAGTTCCATGTTTCAGCTACAAAATGTCATCAAATTTTGATTCACAAATAGAAAATGTAAGATATTTTGGTCAGGGACCATTAAAGAAGCCATTAAGCTTTTTAACTTCCATCAAGTACACTTTTGTTCTGCCATTGGACACCTGATCTAGCATTTTAGCAAGCTGTCTACATCATCTCCAACACAAAAAGACTAATTAGATTTCTGTTTCTTCTCTTTTGCTAACTAGTAAATCACTTTTTTTTGTATTGGTAAGTTACACAAAAGGAAGCACAAACACCAATATGACACGACACGAGACAAAGTGACTTGGAAATTTCTAAAAAACCAGGACGCAACACAAGGGGTTATGGAAATTAATTAATTAATATTATTTTTAGGTCTATATTATTATTATTATTATTATTTTCACATAATTTATGTTTATTTTCGGTTTTTAAAAAAGTAACAAATATCAAAGTATTTGAAAACATATCTCCACTCTAGCTTTCTTTCAAAAATGCTGGAGTGTAGTGGAAGTAGATGTCATGGCATTCTTTGATCATTTCCATAGGAGCACAAAGTTTAAACGGTCTCTAAATGCTTCTTTTTTATCTTTGATCCCCAAAAAGAATAATGCTGCAAATATCAAAGATTTTAGGCCTATCAGCCTAGTGGGTAGTGTGTATAAGCTGTTGTCTAAGGTTTTAGCTAACAGATTGAGACGGGCGCTAGATAATCTTATTTCGGAGTCTCAGAATTCTTTTGGTGGTGGCAGACAGATTTTGGATTCAGTGCTTATTGCTAATGAATGTTTAAACAGTAGACTGAAATGTCGTACTCCGAGAGTGGTGTGTAAGATAGACATTGAGAAAGCATACGATCATGTGAATTGGGACGCCTTATTTTATCTGTTGGAGAGGATGGGCTTTGGGGATAGATGGAGGAGATGGATAAAGACTTGTGTCTCTGCCGTTCATTTCTCAATTTTGGTTAATGGATCTCCTGCTGGTTTCTTTGGTAGCTCTAGAGGTCTCAGACAAGGTGATCCTTTGTCTCCCCTTCTCTTTTTGTTGATCATGGAGGTTTTAAGTCGTATTTTGAAGAAAACTGGGGAAGGGGGTTTCATTTAGGGTTTTCATGTGGGTCCTGTTAATTCTACTGGTATCCAGGTTTCTCACCTCCTTTTTGCTGATGATACCATTCTTTTTTGTGATGCCTCTAGAGAGCATATTCTTTCTATTAGGCTAGTTTTGACTTGTTTCCAAGCTTTTACTAGTCTAAAGGTGAATGTGGGGAAAAGTGAAATTGTCCCTATTGGGGAGGTGTGAAACATTCAGTATCTAGCTAATATCCTTCAGTGCAGGGTGGGCAGTTTGCCTATGATTTACTTGGGTATGCCATTGGGTACTTTGTTTAAAACAGCCTCTATTTGGAATCCGATCCTTTAGAGGATGGAAAAGAAACTTTCAGGCTAGAAGCGGCTTTATTTGTCAAAGGCCGGCAGACTCACTTTGTTGAAGAGTACCCTTTCAAGCCTTCCGACGTATTACCTTTCCCTTTTTACCATCCCTAAAGCTATGGCGAATAGATTGGAATGCATCCAAAGGAATTTTTTGTGGGGTTCATCAGTTGAGTGTTTCAAATATCCTTTGGTGGCTTGGAAAAAGGTTTGCTTACCTTGTGAGTTGGGTGGGTTAGGAATTCAGAAGTTGGTGCCTTTTAATCAGGCTCTATTAGGGAAATGGCTCTGGAGGTATGGCCATGAAACCTCGCATCTATGGCGAAGGGTCATTGCCATGAAATATGGGGAAAGAAAAGGGGGTTGGTGCACTAGAGCTTGTAGTAGGGCTCATGGTTGTGGGTTATGGCGGAGTATTAGTGAAGGGTGGGAAACTTTCACTAAGTATTTCTCTTTTGTGGTAGGGGATGGTTCTCGTATTCTTTTTTGGCATGATAAGTGGACTAGTGATGTTCCTCTCAAAATTCTTTATCCTCAGTTATTTTTGTATTCAGCTAATATGGAGGCTTGTATCTCTGAGGTGTTAAGCCCTCTTGTGGGTGATAATGACAGAGTATGGAGTTTAAGTTTTCACAGATACTTCAATGATTAGGAGTTGGTGGCTTCCTACTCCCTTCTTCATTTCATCCAAACCCGAATTCCTAGGGAAGGAGGGTGTGAAAAACTTTGTTGGGATCTTAATGGCAGTGGGAAGTTTGATACTCAATCCTTTTATCATAAGATTCGAAATGCAACTCCTTCCACTTTCCCTTGGAAAGGAATTTGGAAAGTTAAGGTTCCTAAAAGGGTGGCTTTTTTTATGTGGACAGCAGCTCATGGTCAGATTCTAACTTTGGATAACCTTATGCTTCGTGGTCGCCCTTTGGTGAATCGTTGTGGTTTGTGCTGTTGTAATGCGGAATCTGTGGATCACCTATTATTTTTTTGTCCGATAGCCCATTCTTTGTGGATGCATATGCTTCGGTTGTTTGTGATGAAATGGGTCATGCCAGGCTCAGTTATGGACTTATTAGCTTGGGAAGCATAGCTCAGATATTTGGGATTTGGTTCCAGGATGTTTAATGTGGACTATTTGGATTGAACGGAATCGACGGTCTTTTGAGGATGAGGAGAAAACTATGGTTCAGTTATTAGAGTATTGCCAGCGGACCCTCTTCGATTGGTCTCGTTGTTGGGGCTATTCGGATTGTTATACCCTGTTGGATTTTCTTTCTTCTATTAGTATAGATTAGGGGCTGCTTATGTCTTTTTGTTTCTTTTTTCTTTTATTCACTACCGTGAACTTTGTGTCCTTTTCTTGCTATTCTTTTATTAATAATATTCTCTTCTTACTTATCAAAAAAAAAAATTTAATTTAAAAGCAATAATAGATAGCAAAGAAGTAAAACTATTTGCAAAAAATGAATTTTCAGTAACTATCTAACCTACAAATTATTCAAATTAAAAAATAAATAAAAAAATGCAGCTAATAATAATCTTAACAATAACTTTCTACATAATAATAATTAATAAATAAAAAAATTCTAACCCATCAAATACTAACGTAACTAACAGGACCATCATTTATTAATAAGTGATCGTTTAAATCATAACTTATACTTTTTAACAACTAAAATATATAGTTAACAATAAATTAAAGATTAAACTTATAACCCATGGCATCAGACCTGCGAGTATTGTAGAGATTTCTAGGATTCATGTGGATTTCAAAAAATTGTGTTTTTGATGATATTATTGGCAATTGTGCCCCAAAGTATTAAGTCTGAATTAATTTCAACCACACCCAAAGAGTGAGAGAGAAGCTATCATTACTATAAGATTTTTTCAAAGAGGTAAGAATTAGATTGCCCATTCAGATCAAGCTTACACTAAATAATAAGTGGGAATTAAGCAAAAAAAAAAAAAAAAAAAAGATTAAATGGATTTCTACCTGTCCTATTACAGCTTCACCATTAACATCAGATTCTACACGGTCATTAGCACGAACGATCCAATGCCTCCACTTCAGTTGGCATGAGCTGAAGGGTATTCCATTAATGACACATCCTTCGTGCTGAAGGGACATGCGGATTGAATAAGAAAATGTATACTTTGTATTCTCATTTTGCAGGTCAGCAATCTCTGGAATAAACACCGCAGAAGCACGAACCTTCAGTGAAAATCATTTGTGATTAGTTTTCATATAACAATAGAGGAGATGTCAGTAGTTGTAGTGGTAATGCAATTAGCAATAAGAATCACAACTTAACAACTTCTACCAGACAAGAATGAAAAGACCAATGATAAAAGAGTAGAGTAGTTCTTTGATACTTACATATTTCCCAAACCCTATCTCATGACTTCTTCTAGCATTTAGATAAGCTAAAATTTTTCTTTTCTTTTCTTTTTTATTAGTAAGCCAACTCCTTGTTGTGTTGAAAATCCCACACATTTCTTCTTATGAGAATGCTTTTAAAATGACTCAATTCACTATAATCAAGGACTGCTCCAGCTGAGCATAAATTCCGGTAATTTAAAAACAACTGAAGACCTTTCTTTTCTCCGTAAAACCATCCCAAATGTTCATTGAATTTTCTCAAAACTTTAACATAAGGGATCATTTCATGCGTGTATCTCCCTCTCCTACTTAAAATTCTGACCTGTAAAAACTGTTCTTTACCCTTCAGGGCACATGGTGGATGTTTCATGCTAACCATACAAATATGGTGAAGCGTGTTTTAAGAGTTCCCTTCTTACAGATTCCCATAACAAGCAATTAAAGCAGATACCATGTAACACAAGGCAAGGTGAACAATTCTTATCTACTATCCAAAGAAAGAGTTATAAATATAGAGGGGATGGTGCTGGAACCAGCAGATAGCTCTGATTCACCCTGCCTGAAATTCACTTCCAGCCAAGGTAACACCAAATGCCTTTAAAGAGCAAAATTGAAGTCCTATCAAGCCACTTGATTACACAGCATAGACATCATCTCCCTTTTAGCCAATGGCAATCAAGAAGTTTGTCAAAAGAACAGGTTTTAAGAACCTGAACCCATGAGAACGTTATTCCCATGCCAGGGCCTATATGACAAAGCCAAATTTGTACATTCTAATATGCCTCAGCAGATTAATCAATCATTACACTTCCTATTTTACTCATTGTGCCAAAACAAAAGAATAAAAGGCTAAAATATGCAGGTTCTAAGTTTTGACTTACTTTCACCCCATTGGTTATAGCAGTGGAACAGAATGGAGGTTCCTCTGGAAACAGACTGATACTTCTGGTTCCTCTTTCTTCACGAAGTTTAATCATACCATTTTCTAAGCGACGTGCATGTTCTTCTAACCATAGCAGCATTGCATCCTGCTGTTGATCACCATTGGAATCATGCACTGAACTTATTAATGCATTTGGTACACATGGAATCATTTCTCCCTCAGTGGCAAGATTCACAGTACCGACATGGAGTTGACCGGTGGTACAGTTGAGGAAAAAAAACTTCTCAGATTCTGTATTGGAGAACGCCACAACAATATACTTAGATCTGCTGGACAAACCAATGTGTCGTATGATTGCCTTCGTGTTTAAAACCACCTCGTTTAAAGGTAACAAAAACACATTTACCAAGTGGGTATAATATGAATAGCCACCTATGAGGCCCAATAAACTTCCACCTGCACTTCCTGAAGATTTTTCGGCCTTCAATTCTTGACCATCACAAAAACGATAGAGGATCCTCGTGGGAAGAGGCAATTTCACTTTCAAGATCCTCTCTGACTCTTGAATCTCAACTTCTGATACACCCTTGCGAAGTGTAGCCTCAGCTTCCGGAAAATTAATGGACAACCAGTTCTTAAGTCTCCCCCAACATCTTTTAACGCGCATTACAAGCGGCCAAGGATACATACTAAAAGCTTCTCGCCATGCTTGATAACATGCCTGGAGAGAAACAGGTAGAGGTAAGTCAAGAAAAGAAAAAAACTACTTCTTGAAATCATTTTATGATACAACACAACTCAATAGAGCAAACTACTATTATAATACTTTAAACCAGAAAAGGAAAAAAAAAAAAAAAAAAAAAAAAAAAAGGGGAGAGAGAGAGAGAGAGAGAGAGAGAGAGAGAGAGAGAGAGAGAAGTTGACTGCACATTGACATAAAAATTACTGCAAGTAAGCCAGAAAATGGCCCTCATAATTGTGTGGGAGACCCCAATATACCCAGTTTGGTACTTGACAATCATTTTCCAACAAAATAATTTCATTGAAAGTTTAAAAAGCAAAGACTATGAAGTGAAAATAAGGTATTTCTTTTCTTGTAGGAGGTACAGAAAAGTCTTCAAATTACTTACTTAAAAACATATTGACCACCAGAAATTTATCTGTACACTGATGGTATGGTCAATCAATATGTCTGTCTAGCTCAAGATAAGTTAGAGAGAAATATATGATGATATAGCATTGGCTCTTAAGAATTTTACTCAGGCAGTCATGTAAACCAATTTTCCCACATACACATTTTTCATTTATTTCAGTAAAGCAGTAAGCAATTTCTCACGCCCACTCCCCACTCACCTTTAAACTTACAAAAAAAAAAAAAAAAAAAACCATCCAATTTGATGAAAATGAAATCAACAGCTTTTCTCTCAAATGGGTACCCCATGAAATCAAAAAAACATTAAAAAAAAAGGGACCCTTAAAAGTTAAACATTTCTTTCCAATAAACTTTGTGCCAGTAAAGTTCTCAAGTTCACTTATCAAAAAAAAAAAGTTCTCAAGGTCTATACTTGTAATTCTCCGTTGCTGTCATTTGACAAATAATTATCTATCTTTTTTTTTTTTTCCAAACGTCAAAATCATTCTAATATATACACACTCAAAAAGAAACACCTTTTTTTTTCCAATTTCCCCCAAAATTCCCACCCTATTTTGTTCAACTACTGAAATTGAACTAAAAATTCAACTTGTTTGTTTCATACTTCAGTACCCAGATAAAAAAGAAAGCTTTACATTCCAATTGACATACATAATATAAAAACAGAAATTGCAATACAAAAACCCTAGTAATGAACGTATGAAAATTCGGGAAGATGGCAAAATGGGCATTGGGGAAAAAGCAAAAAAAGAGGGTCTAACCTTGAAAGAAGGGGTGGGGTTTCCAAGAGGATCAATGGGTTCATTGAGATCGAGTTCTTGGGAGCAAAATTTGGACCAGAGGATGTCTTCAGAAGCTGAAGACTTGAGCTTGTTGCTGACACAGGCAGCTATGGCTGTGTCTTTGGGAGTTAAGTTGGATAGAATTGTGTGTAGGACTAGATCTCCCACTGCTTCCAAATCCATCTCTTTCTTTCTGTCTGTCTTTGCTTTCAATTGTGGCTTTTTTTTTACATGTTTCGCTATGAGACAAGACAACAGTGTTTTGGGTATGTTTTGCTCTTTTGGGCTTTAACCGAGTTTTGGCCTCTGGGAGTGCGTTGGTGATGAAAGATTGAAGAAACAACAACGTGGGTTTTGTTGTCCTGATTGGGGATTTTTAAAAAAATAACTACAAAATCCAAACAATATTATTAATTAGCCAACGTTTCAAACATATTGCATATCTAACAATTCGACTTCAATAGAGTCGATTTTACTGCCTTTTTTTACGATTTTTTTTACAAAGAAATCGACTTCGTTGGAGTCGTGTCCTGTACAAAGAAGTCGACTTCAGTAAAGTCGACTTCTTTGTACAGGAAACGACTTCAATGAAGTCGGTTTGTTTGATATGCCCAGCCCAAAAACTTACACAATTTTTTCGTGTCCTTTCCTCCCCAAAAAATTTTTCGTGTTCTTCCTTTCCTCCCCAAAATGCGCCTGGGTTTCTCCACTTCCAAGCCCCAAAAACTCATGAAAAAATCAAATCCAAAACAAATCAAACCCTCCACTGCTCCTGTGCTCATCGGGGTTTGGTGAATCGGCGCCGGTTCTTCGTTTGCTGGGTTCGTCGGTCAGAATCGGCGCCTGGGTTCGTCGGCAAGAAACCCAGGCGCCTGGGTTCGTTCGTTCTTCGTTCTTCATTCGCCTGGGTTCGTTCTTCTTCGTTCGGTGTTGCTGGGTTCTTCTTCGTTCTTCTTCGTTCGCCTGGGTTCTTCGATCTTCGTTCGTGACCGACGGGGACTTCGGTCAGACTTCGTTCTTCATCACACAAAAAGCTTGATTGGTTGTAAATATATACTAAGAAATCGACTCCTCTGGAGACGATTTCTGTGTACAGAAATCGTCTCCAGCGGAGAGGATTTCTGTACACAGAAATCGTCTCCAGAGGAGTCGATTTCTATACATGGAAATCGTCTCCTCTGGGGTTGATTTATGCCTCAGCTGCTGGCGAATCACGGAACAAGCACAGGGAAATCGACTCCAGTTCACTCGAATTGTTAAAAATGAAATTAGTTTGAAAGTTTGCCTAACTAATGATATTGTTTGGGATTGATGGTTATTTTCTTAAAAAACCCTCCTGATTGTATGATGTTGTTTGGTAACTGTAAGGACACCTGTCGATCTATCATTGTCCCCCACACGTGTGAGAATAACCATTCCTTTAAATAGGAAAGAGAAGATAACTATTAATATTCCTTAATCTTGATAATAACTCCTGAAAAATTAAGTCCCAAAAGGTGTAATTACTATAGCTAAGAAATTATTAAAAAATAATTATTAATGAGAAATAATTTACTAAAGTGAAGGGTACTGTAGGGGCTCCTTTTTTGAGAAAGGCACCTCCGACAATAAATTTGTAGAGGGTGGGACGAAGGGTTTGGTTCCGGCCGGCCTCTCGCCGGTCCTCCTTGAGCTTTTCCTTAGTTTTCCTTCATCTGGGGTTGCTCTTCGGCGAGCGTCCGAGGAGGCCCCCCTTTCACGAGGGGGCTCTTTGCCTTATATACGCTCTTTGGCTTGATCCTGGCCTTACAGCTGTTGGCCATCCAGGCTACTGCTCTAGAGCTTATCCCATCAGACAGGTTCTTCACCATACTGTGGGTTGCGGCCTCCAAGGTTGCACTGTTCAAGGGTCTTGTCATCATTAATATGGCCTGGAGGATCAGGCAAACACATTAAGTGTGGATGTGACCACCTATTCTGGGTTTGCCCCCTACCCAAGATTAGACTAGGTATGCCGAGGAAGAGTGCGTCCTCGGCATGGGTCCGAGAATGGCTAAAATCCTTTGGACAACTACCTGGGACAATTGTCCTCTTCAGCTTGGGCCTTGGGCCAGCCTAAAGGTGGGCCGGGGATTCCGGGCCCACGGGCCCCACAATAGCCCCTCAAAACCCTGCTGCACGTTTCCTCGGACGGGGAAGAGGGTTTTGAAAACCTCAGCCCTTATGTTCCGGAAGGCCTTCCGCTGGCTGGTCCTTCCTAGAGTGGCTGGATCGACGCTCAGACTCTTCAGTAGGTAGTCAATTTCTCCACAGGACTGGGTCTTTGGACCCTGCAGCACCTTGGCTCCATCGTAAATGGCTAGCTCCCCACGGGTTTGGGTCCGAGGACCATGCAAGACCTAGGTACAATTGCTGCCTTCAGAGTGAGTGGCTAGCTCCCCTTAGGCTTGGGTCCGAGGACCATGCAAGACTTAGGTACAATTGCTGCCCTCAATGGTAAGTGGCTAGCTCCCCATAGGCTTAAGTCCGTAGACCATGCAAGACCTAGGTACAGTTGCTGCCTTTAGAATGAGTGGCTAGCTCTCCGTAGGCTTGGGTCCGAGGACCATGCAAGACTTAGGTACAATTGCTGCCCTCAATGGTAAGTGGCTAGCTCCCCATAGGCTTGAGTCCGAGGACCATGCAAGACCTAGGTACAGTTGCTGCCTTCAGAGTGAGTGGCTAGCTCCCCGCAGGCTTGAGTCCGTAGACCATGCAAGACCTAGGTACAATTGCTGCCCTCAATGGTAAATGGCTAGCTCCCCGTAGGCTTGGGTCCGAGGACCATGCAAGACCTAGGTACAATTGCTGCCTTCAATTGTAAGTGACTAGCTCCCCATAAGCTTGAGTTCGAGGACCATGCAAGACCTAGGTACAGTTGCTGCCTTCAAAGTGAGTAGCTAGCTCCCCGTAGGCTTGAGTCCGTAGACCATGCAAGACCTAGGTACAATTGCTGCCCTCAATGGTAAGTGGCTAGCTCCCCGTAGGCTTGGGTCCGAGGACCATGCAAGACCTAGGTACAATTGCTGCCCTCAATGGTAAGTGGCTAGCTCCCCATAGGCTTGAGTCCGAGGACCATGCAAGACCTAGGTACAGTTGCTGCCTTCAGAGTGAGTGGCTAGCTCCCCGTAGGCTTGAGTCCGTAGACCATGCAAGACCTAGGTACAATTACTACCCTTAATGGTAAATGGCTAGCTCCCCGTAGGCTTGGGTCTGAGGACCATGCAAGACCTAGGTACAATTGCTGCCTTCAATTGTAAGTGGCTAGCTCCACATAGGCTTAAGTCCGAGGACCATGCAAGACCTAGGTACAGTTGCTGCCTTCAAAGTGAGTGGCTAGCTCCCCGTAGGCTTGAGTCCGTAGACCATGCAAGACCTAGGTACAATTGCTGCCCTCAATGGTAAGTGGCTAGCTCCCCGTAGGCTTGGGTCCGAGGACCATGCAAGACCTAGGTACAATTGCTGCCTTCAATGGTAAGTGGCTAGCTCCCCATAGGCTTGAGTCCGAGGACCATGCAAGACCTAGGTACAGTTGCTGCCTTCAGAGTGAGTGGTTAGCTCCCCGTAGGCTTGAGTCCGTAGACCATGCAAGACCTAGGTACAATTGCTGCCCTCAATGGTAAGTGGCTAGCTCCCCGTAGGTTTGGGTCCAAGGACTATGCAAGACCTAGGTACAATTGCTGCCTTCAATGGTAAGTGGCTAGCTCCTCATAGGCTTGAATCCGAGGACCATGCAAGACCTAGGTACAGTTGCTGCCTTTAGAGTGAGTGGCTAGCTCCCCGTAGGCTTGAGTTCGTAGACCATGCAAGACCTAGGTACAATTGCTGCCCTCAATGGTAAGTGGCTAGCTCCCCGTAGGCTTGGGTCCGAGGACCATGCAAGACCTAGGTACAATTGCTGCCTTCAATGGTAAGTGGCTAGCTCCCCATAGGCTTGAGTCCGAGGACCATGCAAGACCTAGGTACAGTTGCTGCCTTCAGAGTGAGTGGCTAGCTCCCCGTAGGCTTGAGTCCGTAGACCATGCAAGACCTAGGTACAATTGCTGCCCTCAATGGTAAGTGGCTAGCTCCCCGTAGGCTTGGGTCCGAGGACCATGCAAGACCTAGGTACAATTGCTGCCTTCAATGGTAAGTGGCTAGCTCCTCATAGGCTTGAGTCCGAGGACCATGCAAGACCTAGGTACAGTTGCTGCCTTCAGAATGAGTGGCTAGCTCCCCGTAGGCTTGAGTTCGTAGACCATGCAAGACCTAGGTACAATTGCTGCCCTCAATGGTAAGTGGCTAGCTCCCCGTAGGCTTGGGTCCGAGGACCATGCAAGACCTAGGTACAATTGCTGCCTTCAATGGTAAGTGGCTAGCTCCCCATAGGCTTGAGTCCGAGGACCATGCAAGACCTAGGTACAATAGCTGCCTTCAGAGTGAGTGGCTAGCTCCCCGTAGGCTTGAGTCCGTAGACCATGCAAGACCTAGGTACAATTGCTGCCCTCAATGGTAAGTGGCTAGCTCCCCATAGGCTTGGGTCCGAGGACCATGCAAGACCTAGGTACAATTGCTGCCTTCAGAGTGAGTGGCTAGCTCCCCGTAGGCTTGGGTCCGAGGACCATGCAAGACCTAGGTACAATTGCTGCCCTCACGGTTTCGCCTTCGTCCCCGAGTGTGAGGACACAGTGTTCACCTCTTTGGGCAACTCAGTCTCACATCGGATAGAAGTCCCTTCCACTAACCCCTTATAAGCCTCTGGAGCAAGAGTTAGTGTACCACTATTACACAGTTGCCTCCAATAGGAGTTCGTCCTCGGATCCGAGAGCTTTGCTTTTAGTGTGAAGACGTCCACGGGTCGTTTTCTAGGAACTGTTTTTCCTCAGGTCGGATTGTGATCTCATTCGTGAAGTTGATCTCGCCTCTAGTTCGTGTTCTCCATCTTTTTGGTTTACGAGGCGTCGCTTGGCCTTCCGCGCTCCGCGTTTGACGCTTCGGTGCCCGTAACGCGCCTTCATTAATGCCCTCGTAAATTAACACGAATCAGGCGGTTGGCAATCCCCTTGGAATTGGGTGGGAATTAATTCCCTTTGACAATCCTCCCTTCGAATTCTACGTGGCTCAACTCCCACCGGTTTTCGCCTTCCATAAAAGGCGTTCTGGGGGAAATGTTTCTCCTCATTCCATGAATCTTCCACCACAAACAGAAACATATACTTTCACCTCCCTGAACCCCTTTGACACCGCCGCCAGGATTGTGACCAAAGTTAGGAGATCTGGAGTTAAGGGCCGCCGTGGCCGCAGCCCCCACTGGGCTACCGGCGCGGCAGAGTTTAGGCGTAACACCCGCAGGGCCTTGTACGGTGGCCAGGAGGGACATCGTTGAAGTACCTAATGTATCTCCCCAGAGCGCACCTCTGACGAAGGAGGCACGCGAACTCTCATCATGGCTGGTGCCTGAGTATTGTCGTCTCCGACGGCCAATGCTCATGCAGTTTGGAGAAGGTCGAGGAAGCATCACGAGGGAGGGTGTTCCGGGGCCCCTAGGTCGGCTCCTCGCTTTGTTGAAGCTTCGGCTTCGAGGCGAGCCCGCCCCCAGCCCCCCTTCCCGTGCTTTTACTATCCAGTTCTCCCATTCTCTGGATGCCAATAAAAACACGGGTTGACACTTCCCTCATTCCTGATATTAATTCTTTGCGAGCCTCTTGCCCGGCTAGTTCTAGGATCGGTCTGCCTGGGCCTCTGATTGTAGGATTAGCTTGTAGGATTTTTTGTAAAACATGCTTGTCTGAGCCTCTGATTGTATTTGTAATTTTCTTTTATGAAATAATAAAGATTGTATTTGTAATGTTTTTATGAAATAATAAAGAACTCTTCCTTTTATTTGTTGTTGAGTCTTCTTTTCTACTGCAGAATTTTTTTTTCTTCTTTCTTTTTTTTGTACCGCTAACTTTTGCGTAGTAACTACTTTAGAACGACTGCCGGTTGCGCCGGCCGGCGCACTAACCCTTCTCACAAACGGCGCCAATTGTAGGGGCTCCTTTTTTCGGAGGGGCACCCCCGTCAATAAATTTGTAAAGAGTGAGACGAAGGGTTTGGCTCCGATCGGCCTCTCGCCGGTCCTCCTTGAGTTTTTCCTTAGTTTTCCTTCATCTGGGATTGCTCCTCGGTGGGCGTCCGAGGAGGCCCCCCCTTTCACGAGGGGGCTCTTTGCCTTATATACGCCCTTTGGCTTGATCCTGGCCTTACAGCTGTTGGCCATCCAGGCTACTGCTCCAGAGCTTGTCCCATCAGACAGGTTCTTCACCATACTGTGGGTTGCGGCCTCCAAGGTTGCACTGTTCAGGGGTCTTGTCATCATTAATGTGGCCTAGAGGGTCAGGCAAACACATTAAGTGTGGATGTGACCATCTATTCTGGGTTTGCCCCCTACCCAAGATTAGACTAGGTATGCCGAGGAAGGATGCGTCCTCGGCATGGGTCCGAGAAGGGCTAAAATCCTTTGGACGACTACCTGGGACAATTGTCCTCCCCGGCTTGGGCCTTGGGCCAGTCTAAAGGTGGGCCGGGGATTCCGAGCCCACAGGCCCCACAGGTACATTTAAGAATTTTTATTTAATAAATTTTAAAAAAATTATTAATGAGAAATGCAACAATCAAATTATCATATAAATTGAAATAAAAATATTTTATATAATTCATATTACATTTAGATAAGCCTTACTTTTGTAATTTTGACACAAAAATTGTAAATGTAGTCATTTTATGTTTTTGGATTAGCTAGATATGAGTACTTTCATATAATATCTTTTCTTAAATCTTCGATAGCCATAATTTCTGTAGGGGCCTTTTTTTTTTTGTTTTGTGTGTTGGGCTGGGTTGCTTCCTGCGGTAATGGGCCCGAATGTTTCTGAGTAAGGGAGTTGAGACCGGTCCAACTGTAACTCAACTTGGGCTGACTTGTGCACAAACTATGTCTCGTCTGCCAAGAGTGCACTTATGGCAGGTAGAGTTGTTTCAAATAAGTTACGACAGGCAAATATAATAACAACATAAAGACAGGATATAGTGACCTTTCCTTGATGGAAAATAACCAAGTAATCTCTATTTTTATGACAATCACAATAATAGCAATGACAGTAATAATAATGGCTTTCACAAAAGAAATAAAGGATTAAGTGATAATATGAGTTAATCAAAAATAAATGTCAAGTCAAGTTTGGGTTCGCAAAGGCAAAGACCAAAGAGGAAGAACGTCTCCTCTCAATGAAACTAATCTTCCAGGAAAAAAAAACATGCCGTGGGGATTAATGACTTTGAGGGAACCGAACCTAAATGATTAGTGCCCAAAGGAATCTCTATTGTTTACTTGCCTCCAAGAGAGTAGGAATTCGAGGGGGAGAGAAGGGAACCGACCTACTGGTGCATGCCCATTATACTATCTTTCTTTTGTTTTATGTTTTCTCTCTTATCTTTTCTCCTTTTCTTTCTTTTTCTTTTGTTTTATATTCCCTTCGTAATACCTCTGTTTTTTCGATCCCCTCTACATGGCACGGCAAGGGTCCTTTTATAGGGTTTGCCGTGACCAGATTTTACCACTTTACCCCTTAACTGCCTTTGTCTGGTCTGGGCGTACTTGCCAACCACCTAGGAGCTCGTTTATGTACCACTTACCCTCTCCAAACAAAGGCAGGTTTGTGTCGTTTGTTAGTCCGCCGTGGCACCCTCTCTTGCCATAGCGTAAATGCTTTTTCTCTCTCTCCCATGGCATGCACCTAACGGTTCCCCCCTCAACCTTGCCTCTTTTTGGCAGTTTGTCATCCCAGCAGGTCGTACCTCCCAAAAGGGCTTGAGCAGGAACCGCAGAATAGGTCTTTTCCACTCTCCCCACCACCAAACCACACCCCCCTTACCTCTTACCTCTGACCCATGGCCCCACCACGTCTCATATTGGCTGGGTATAGGTTGGTAGTGCCTAGACCTTGCGCGTGTTTCCCTGTCATGTATGTTCAAAATCTGCTTGATGCTCATGCGTTTACCACGATCTACAACTTTGTTTGCACAGTTTGCCGCACTTCTTGGTTCTTTTACGTGGGCCGTTTCATAATTCACTGTTCCCTTTTGGGGTTGGGTTTCATTTAATACTGGGTTTTACATTTTTTTTGGCCCATTTCTTGATTGTCGTCATGTCCAACCATACTATTCTGTCATTCCTGCTGTAATGACTTAATCCTGTTGGTCCTCTTTTAGACCTGCCGTTTTACTCTTTTCCCCAAATGACTTTGTATGACCATGGGCTTTCTTATTTAGGGGCTCTTGTGTCTCATTGGGCATCCTTGGCCCATTTACTTATTTTGGGCTTTCTCGGCCCATTTACTTGCTTTGGGCTTCCTCGGCCCTTTTCCTAACTTTGTGTTCCCCTGGGCTTTTACTTACTTCATTAGGTTTCCCTGGCCCAATAACTTCATACTCATCCTTGGGGTTTGTGAGCCTGCCAACAATCCCTTACTCTCTTTGCTTACATTACTTTGAGTCTGCCATGGCTTATTCTTACTTTTTCACATCATATACTGCCCATGAGTTTGTTATTCTCTCTTTCTGGGCCTTTCGAGCCCATTTGCTTCCTAAGGGCCCATCTATTTATTTTATGGAATTGTGACACATTATTCTTGCCACTTGAGTTTAATGGTTTTATTTTATACTTGCCACTTCTATTTACTGCCTACGTTGCTGAGTTGGGCCTCTTTCTTGTTTTACAAAAATGACCCTCAATAATTTCCTATGACTAATTGCTAATATTAGTAAATAATTTATGGAGAAAATATCAAGAAATAATAAAAATAAAGAAGAATTAGGGGGTGTGCATTTCTAGACAAGTTACACTCAATAATATATATATATATATATATGTATAAGTGATAAGCACAAAAAAGCATGCCTATTGTGAATGCACCTTGCTTTAGAGGCAAAAAATGGAGCCTTAAGGCTTTGCACTTAAGTGCTCTTTTACTAGCTAAACGTTCTATTACTCTTAAACTAGTTTCTTTTTTTTCTTTTTTTTAGAGTAAGTGATAGTAGACTTTATTCATTCAATATTATGCTATACAATGGGAAAGAAAAAAAAAAAGGTCAAATAATGGCTTCCTCATTCTCTTATAAAACACTAGCAAGAGTTAGAGCAACACAATTACTTCTTAAAGGAATAGTAACAAAGGATATACTAACAAATTTTTCACAAATCAACTTAATATCCTTCAAGATCCAACCATTTCTAAAGAGCACATCCTATCCAAAGAGGGGGTGAATTGATTTTTTTTTTTTAAAATAATTTTAACATAGAGTATTTGCTGTTGATAATAACTCTTGATTATCATATCAATACATCAATTAGTTTTTGGTATAGGTGAAGATTGAATCTCAGACCTCTCATTCAATCATTAGAGATTTTACCAGTATAGCTAACTAGAACTCACAATTGCTTTTTAGTTATTAATGAAATTGTAGTTAAAAAAAAAAATCAATTAAACTTTTTAACTTTCAAGTTTATTCAATTTAGGTCTTCTAATCAATGTAAAAATTAAATTTAAAAAAAAAAAAAAAAAAAAAAAAAAAAAAAAAAAAAACTCCATTTTTATGTTATTTTTTAATTATTTTTTATAATTTTATATTTTAATATAATAAGCTCCATTTTATTTTATTTTTTTTATATTAGGCTTCCTTTTCAGAGTGGAAAAAAATTTATGAGATTTAAAAAGCAATCACGTCATTTTTTTTATTAGAACCGATTTAGTCATACTGTTAGTCTGTTACTTGTATTGTAGATCTCTTTTTACCTATTTTCATTTTAGGTTTCCTTTTCCGACTCGGGAAAGGATTTATAAAGTTTTAGATTTATAAGATTTATAATCACCGATTTGTACATCTTCATAAATAATCGACTAAGTGCTGGTGTTAGATTTAGATAGCAAAAATACAAGATGGATCATGCAGTGATAGTAAGAATAGTTTGGAAAGAAAATCTTGTAAAAGAGTTTGATCTTGTCAAGGTAGCATTGATGAGCTATCGCATGGTGTCAATCGGCACAGAATTCCCTGGTATTGTGTACCGTCCTGCTAATATCGACATGCACAACCTCGGAAAACTCCCTCCGATTTGGAACTGCCAGGTGATCAGAGATAATGTGAACTCCACCAACATTATTCAATTGGGTCTAGCTCTTTGTGATGACAAAGGCTCACTTCCCCATTTTGGTACTGGATGTCAGTACGTATGGGAATTCAACTTCAATAATTTTGACGTCTACAATAATCTCCAGAACCCGGAATCAATCGAGTTACTTGAGCGCCAAGTAATCGATTTTGACAAGAACTTGAAGGAGGGTATTGACTCTGCCGACTTTGCTGCATTGATGTTGGAATTTACCTTTCATGGAGCGGTGCCTATAACATTGCCCACTTTATGAAAATCTTGATTCGGCAACCATTGCCGTATGATCTGATGGGGTTTATGAACCTGATGCAGCGCATCTTTGGGAAAAGACCATTCGACTGGAAGCATATGATGAAGTTTTGCGATGGCCTTCATGGGAGTTTAGAGAAAGTGGCTAACACACTGGGAGTGCAACGTTTGGCTGGGAAAAGTCACCACGCTGGGTCAGATACCTTGTTGACTCTGCAAACTTTCAGAAAGTTCTTGGACGAGCACTTCAAAGAAAATAACAATGGTGGACTCAAGACATAATGGGCATTTGTTGACGAGGATGCAGTGTGTTCTTCACGGCTTGGAGATGAATAATTGCTTTCATCAATTCAATAATGCCGGCTTGAATATTATTACTCGTGGCTTTCATGGGTTAAATCTGAATTTGTATAGACAATATGCAATATGTAATTGATTTGTCATTCAGAAAAAAGAAAAAAAAATTGAATTTTTTTTTCTTTCTGTTTTTGGTTTATAATATCAATACAAGGTTAATTCTTTTTAGGTTCTATTTGTTTTTTTTTTTTTTTTTTCTGGTTCTTGATTTTAATAGGGGTCCAAACATGGGTTCAATATCTATTATAACACACGACTACTAGTACACAGAGCATACGCAATAGTCACTAGTTTGTTATATTAGTTTTTACTTGGTAAATCTCAACCCAACTTTTACCATGTCTGACAAGTATTATTCATTACTAAAATTGTAAACTTAAAATGTAAGGTGAAAGCCTAGTATAATAAGTAAAAGGCCAAAACTTGAAGGAACAAAATGGGTGTATAGGTGACTGTTTCTTTTTAAGTCATAAAGAAAGAGTACAAAATCTTATCATCCATCTTAAAATATTAATGTGGGAGGGTAAGGTTCAAACAAGGAATACTGCCAAATGGGTCTGACCCGAGAAGAAGGAGGGTCCGGCTTCTCATCAGCTTTGGCCCAACACATTGACAAGAGTTCAAGTACTGAAACCGAAGAAGCAGGCCACCTGAGGAGCCTGAAGATCGAACACTCCTTGGAAGACTTTAGACAAGCCACTTGGACCAAAAGACTAAAGACAGAAGAAAGAAGGAGAGACGTACAAGTAAAGAGGAGGGGAGATTTCCAGGCAAAGTACCCATTACCTCTACATTCAATGCACTACACAAACTCAGCTGACTGTATTAATTCTAGAATGACCTCTGAACAATACCTTCACAACTTACAACACACTCTACCACCTCCAGCAAAGCCTTGATGGAACAAGTATCCAAATAAAGATTAGTGATTGTACAAGTGGGGGGCTGGGATGCATTTCAAATGGTTATATAAGGAAAAGGGACTCCTATAAAAAAGGGGACAAAGAAATTAAAGAAAAACATATATCATGTAACCATAAGCTTTGTAACCGAGACTTGAATATCATATGAACTAATGATTCTCAAACAAAACTGAGGAAGAGCTAATATAGAAATCCTCATCTTTCTTACTAGTAACCTTTCACATTCCTATTAACTTGAACGAATCCATTAAGGCTTGAAAAGGTTAACCTTGATAACTCATCTTTATAAATTAATTGTATTGCGCCGTCACACACTAACTCTCCATCCAGCTTAGGTTGGTAGGGTTGGTAGTTGATTTCACACCTGGGACGGACCCAGGTGGAGGGCAAAGGGGGCCTGGGCCCCCCCTGGGTCCAAAAAAAAAAAAATTAGTATGTAAAATTTTAAAAAAACAGGTTTGGGCCCTTTGGTTTTTAGCTTGGGCCCCCTTGGTTTTTAGCTCAGGCCCCCCAACCCACCAGCCCAAGAGTTTTCAAAAGCCCATGAAAACTTTTAAAAAAAATATATTGTATAAATCTATATATAATAATAATAATATAACATATAATAATATGGTTTATATTAAAATATTAGATTATCTATTTATATCTGATAATAGTAGGAGGACAAATAATTTTTTAATTGTTTGATTTGATCTAATTGCACTTAAATAGTAATTTGCACTTTATTGTTCACACTTTTTTTTTAACAAAAATTATTGTATAAATCTTCAAAATTTCATACCTATTAATCAATTTTTTATCCTAAATGCTGAAACATTAGATGTAACTCCTTAGAAAAGCTCTAAAATGTAAAAAGGTAAGTTCAAACCTATTAACCTAAGTACAAATAATTTAGTACAGTGAAAAAAATGTAGGCACAAGTTTACTTAAAGTTAGTTTGTGAAATAAAGTAATTTAATTTTGGCCATAATTTGGGCTAAATTAACTTGAGTTTTTTGCATTTTAAGCCAATGTAGGCTTAACCTATTAACACAATGTAAGCATAACTAACTTGCTCCTCCTAAGAAAATTTCCTGGCTCCACCAGTGACTATATGGATGTGCGTTTGAATTTTTTTTTTTTTTTTCGCTTATCTCCAACCCCCCTAGCTTGAAATCCTGCGTCCGTCCCTGTTTCACACCTACTTACAATTAATAAATAGGATTTTATCACATCATTAATATTTTAAATAGATATCCAAAGAGTGACAATCATGCTTTTATTTAAATATTAATGATATAACAAAACCTAATAAACTCATTTTAAAATAAATCCAGATAAACTGATTTTATGAATGCTACTTCAAAATGGTTGTTAGGTTAAAGAAATGGAAGACCTAGATATGAGCTTTTTTAATTCTTGGAGGGGGAGGGGGAGGAGGTCATGGGTGAGCCACAAAAATCACATTATCATCACTTTTTTTTTTTTTAAATACATTGATAGTTGGGGTTGGGTGATTCAAATTCTAAATGTATTTGTTGAAAATACTAGAAGTCCTAGTTAAGCTACATGATGCTTGGCTCATCATCGATGTTTTTAAGTGTGAAAAGTCATAAAAATTGGAGTGAACTTATATTAACCACATTTGTTCTCATTTAAGTAATTAACATGACACTTCATCAATTTTTGTAGTGTCTGAATGAATTAATTTCAAATGTTAGATTATTTAGTGAGATAACTGTAACGTTTTATAATTTTAACTTCGAATTGAAATTTATATTATTTTTTTTAGGACAAATAGGCATTAGCCTATAACATACGGTAGATCAATTTGATTGCCTAAGATTTCCACAAAAGAGACTTTGGACTCAAACTTTATATTAAAGTTTGGTTGGATGAAATTGGAACTAAAAAAGAAATAAAGATACAAACTAATTACAATTTATCCACCTATGATTTAGATTGATTTTAATTTATTTTTTACTAATAATGCCCGTGCCTAGGAATTTTCGAGCACTTGAGTGTGCGAAATACCTTAAATATGATCCTAGGATAATGTTGGTGTCTAGGACTTCTCAAACACCTAAGTGTGCGAAATACCTTAAATGTGATCCTAGGATGCTGATTAGGAAATTTTGTTAATTCCACATGCAATTTAGAAAAGCTAAACACTTTGCATATTTACTCACTTAGGGTTTAATTGTAACTACCTTAATTCATGAATTAACATCCTTGTCGTGTAACAAGATTGCTATTGGTTTTCTAGGTTTACTTTTCGAAAGAACTTTTTTTTTTTTAAAGGAATATTAACCCTCTACAAGGATAAAAGAGAGCGGGAGAGTCTCGGTATAAGTTGCAATGGACATTGTCCTCATAAAAGAGAGAAGTTGCAATGGAAAAGTCATGAAATGGACGTGGTCACTGCTGATAATAGGTTCGTTCTTCTTTCCTTCTATGGTCAACCAATTATATATACCTAGTTGTCCAATCACTTCCAATAATGGCTATTTGTTAAGAGAAGTTCAACATTGTCGCCATTATAAAGCCATCCAAAATGGTTTTAAAAGGTAATCGAACGGTCCAGACGAATATCCTAACATACACACTGGTAAGTAAAATTGGTAAGAAAATTGCTCCTATATAATATTGTTCGATAATTAGGAAGGATGGAACCACATATAATTAAGTAATTAACGAGAGAAATTAAGAACAGAAAGTAAAATTGATTAAGTTAAAGGCATAGATTCTGAGATAAATAAAACACAAAAGGGAAAAAGCTATCAAAAAAACCCAAAAAAAAAAAAAAAAAAACACATTTTGTACATTCTCCTAAAGCAATTACTTCATCGCCCCAGGTAACAGGTATACATACAGCCTTGAGAACCAGCAAATCAAGTCAACCCCACCCAATTCACACGCAGTGTTCCCATTTGAAAATTCCGAATGTCCATTTTTGTGAAAAAGAAAGCCCACAGCACCTACATGTTGGGAAAAATAAAATTAGAGACTGTTAGGTTGCGTACGAAAATGATGCTGTATTTGATATTAGCCCAATCGCTTAAAATTTAAGTCATTTGCACAAGCAACTCGTTATAGTAATCATTTTTTTGAGGCCTAAAGAAAGAATAAGAATCCCAGAGAAGCTCAAAGTGAGCTCTACTTACGAGAAGATAATTTGGCAAGGAAGCAGTGTTTGCCATACTAAGTTACAATTAAAAGCATCATACTTTCATTTATTTTTCTAACACAACAATTTTTATTTTCTTTTACGGTTTTCCTCTTCTTTCCTCACATGTTGAAATTCCTCACTAGTTGAAAAGTGGCATTTTGTAATTCAATTGATTAGCAACTCCTAGTGTTTTCACTCGCAAAAACATACAGGTTCAAATCTCCCATACTCAATTACCAATGTTTCCCAAAAAATGGTAACTCGCGAAAACATACAGGGTTCAAATCTCTCATACTCAATTACCTATGTGTCCCAAAAAAGGGTAAAATGTTAAATACATTCAAGATCTAGTTTGAAGTAACAGGGCCACTATTGCCATCCCGCAGCCTACAAATTTGTCACTCTCAGCAATATAACAATCATATAGTAAATTATACAAAATTCATTCACGTAGGCGGTACTCCTTGGTGTCAATTTCTTCGCATCAAGGTTCAATTTTACCACCAATGTACTTTTTAAGGCTTCAAACAAATCTTTTGAATACAGCACGTTTTTGGGCGTTTCTACCAGGAAATAATTCTATGAAAATGTTTGGTTGAAGATTTCAGTGTTTTGGATGGTTTTTTTATTCTTTCGAAGGCATTTTAACCCGATTTTACAATTACAAGATGGTACCACTTCTTATCCTATTTTCTTTTTTAAAATAAAATCAAACTTAAGAGTTTCTTTTGGTAAGATTGGTATACTCTATTTTTATATATATGATTCTATTTCATTAAATAATGATGATAAAATGAAATCACTTTGAGATTACGAATACACAAACGTACATACTGACAGAACATGAATGATCCAGGATTCCGCACCAAGAGAGAATTTCGTAAAGTATATAGAACATATCATAGGAAAGGCGTAACACCAGATCAGTTGTAAATTTATATCACCATTCAGCCCACTATTCAACCTACTTTTTTTTTCCTAATATTCGCCCACTTAAAAAAAAATTAAGGGTTGTGTCATTTTAATTCCATTAGATATTTCATAGCAATTTCATTGAAGATATACGACATCAGCCAAAAAAGATAAACCTTGTTTCTGGGATGTGTATTTTTAGGCATAAGAACGCACTGATTCTGTTGATTTTTAGGCAGTAGAGTTTGAGGCATTTGTTTAACCATCTAGTTGTGGTTAAATCGACAAGAAGTGAACCAACAAGTATCCTGTTTCCTGACACTGTTGAGTTGGCTCGTTCATATTAATTTGAGATGATGGTTCTGGTTTCGTATTTTTTATGAACCTATAAATATTGTGTTAAAAAAAAAAAAAAAAAAAACACATCATCCATATTACATACTAATTCTCTCTTTTCTGAAAAATTGAAGTTTAATAAACAAATAAAAAAGGAGCCACCAGATCCAGATGCATGGGTCCAAGGTAGACAGCATGTAAAAATTAGGGGAATAAATATTTTGCCAAATTTGGAACCATTAATTCTACCGGGTACAATTTTAATACTATAATAACATGCATTGGGTCAAAATTGAATAACTAATGAATAAACAAGGCTATAAGTCAATTCTCTTTACGATTTCCTTTTCTGAATGATTTACTTTGCCATCTAAGAAAATTGCTTATCAAACCAACTTCCTTTTGATTTTTTCCACCTGGATTTTTTTATTATAAAAAATAATAATTTAAAAAAAAATTTAAAACAAAAGAAAAAAGGAGAGAGAGAAAAAGAAGAAGAAGAAGCTAATAATGGTTTTTCAATTTGTAATCACCCATCATAATGAATTTCCAAAAGCTCATACGGTTCCTCAACGTACTTGGGAACGTGCAATGTCTATATAGGAACGTGCAATACTATATACATACACTAGTGCGAGTGTGCGACGGCTCTAATAACTTTAGATCAATTGCTCTCCTTTTTTCCCCCTTGGTAGCAAAGGAAAGATATATGTCATCAAGCTCAGGATTAATTTTTTTGCCCTTGGGATGAGATTTTAGTCGAGTTCAGGTAAGCTATGCGCTATGCATTACCTCAAGGATAAGATATTCTTAAACTGATTCCAGTTTGGACATAGAGATATTCAAACCCAAGCAATATCACTGATATTGCATAGTTTAATGTTTTATGTTATATGGTGGAAAATATCATTAGTTATTTAAATTTTGTGAAGCAATTAACAGTTCTTAAGACTATTTTGCATTAGGAAGCATTTTATGTTTTTCTGATTTCTGTTATTCTGCAACTTACAAATTAGACAAATTAATAGGAATACCTATATTGTAAGATTGAATTTAACGTTATATTTTGTTTCAAGAGAGCTCCCTGTCTATCCACCCATATAGTGAAACAATCAGGGTAGGCACATATCAGATTTATAGAGTGATGACTCAAACGTTAGAAGTATGATGTATAAACTTTACATCCAATCTTCAAAAAATCATCTGTGTTTTGCCCAAAAACTTGTCAATAGAAGATTTCTGCATTATTTTTATATTGCCATTCTTAGAAGGCAAAAGATGGAGGAAAGTAAGGGAGTTTCCTGGATCATCATGTGAAATTCGTTCATATGATGGTTTGCTAAGGTAGTGGTCTTAAATAACGGTAAAACTATATTTACAAATATAAATTTACTAAACATACCAAAATACTATTAAGAATTAAGTCCAAAGACCCCTTTCAAAGTGCAGTTTACATTTCACAGTTACAATTTAAAAAGTTTAAGAAATTCTCACCCTAAAGTTAGGTACTAAGTAATCAGAGATGATCACCAAAAAAAAAAAAAAAATAAAAAGCTTTCATATGTCACACAACTATAAGCTACTACAAACATATGCAATAACTAATGAATTTTGACAAGAGACTCAAGAAGAAGTGAAATCATAAAAAAAAAAAAAAATGCTGATACTAAATGCAATAAGAAGAGCAATTAATAGATATAATAAAAATTAACAAATCATGCTAGAGGAAGATATAGTACAGAGTGTATTAGATAACATACTCTACACAATGCATTTGTCTATCCAAACACTTCCCAACTTAGGATTGATGTCTAAGAGTAGTAAAAGCATATTGAAATACAAAATTTCATATTGACCTCATGAACAAGTAAGATATTTTTTTTTTTTTTGATAAGTGAACAAGTCAGGTATATTCGACACCTTGTGTAGTTAAAACTCCAGAAAGAAGTTTCTAATTAAGAGAACAAGCACTTGACATATGCCAAAATCCTTCAAACATCTTCTCTGAATATCCACAATAAACTTAACAACATACTAACCAGGGAACCCAACCATCAAGAGAACACCTTGTCCACAAAGTATTATCCAATCTTCTACTCAACAGTGTCCCTTAAATCTTATAAGCAATCCACTTCACCGCAAAGCTATTCCAAGCAAACGGCAAACCCCAGTGATATTTATATTTTTGTGGGCAATGAAGAGTGCTTGAAAATCCTTTACAAGGTATCTCAAAATAATAGACCATCAATCAGCCACTGATCAATGCCTTTAGGTTCATAAATGAATCTCTAAAAGAATGAAGGATAATTGTTGCCTGCATATAAAGACTGCAAAAAGGTTGTATTGACTTTTCTGGCTTTACTTAGGTCCAAGCCACTGTGACCCATTGGAGATTCTAACCATGGAGCATGTAGATCTCAAAAGCAAACGGTTCCACCTTAAAACAATATAGCTTCCCAATTCAGTGGACACATAAGATGCATATATCTAGACCTACAGGACGTTTGGCAGAGCCTTCATCAACTAAGAGTTATTCAAAACATTTCCAGAATAATAAATTCCCTAACTGGAGCTGCAACCGTATATCTTATCAATTACTCCAAGAGACAACATGCTGACTCTAAGACGCTCAAGAGATGGAACAAAACCCCACAACTTATGAGGTTAGAAGTCAATTTTCTTTCATGAACAGGAGCCAAATTTGAACCCAGTCCAAAAGGGCAAAGAATGTTAAACATATTCACTCCAACCATCATTGGTTCCTAAAGCTTAAAATAATGAAGTCCCAATCTGAATTGCAGGAAAATCTTGCATTTCTCTTCAAATGCCCAGAGAGATGATGGAATCAAAATATCAAATCCCTTGAGCCTTACCAGAAGCCTACCTTAAAAGAAAACACCTCATTCTAAGCTGCATTAATAACATCTCTCTCATTCTAGCCACCTTATAGAATCTCTTACAACTTCAAAAGAAATTTAAAAAAAAAAATGCCATCTTGTCCCATGTGTATAACTTTCATCTCAACAATAGTATTCTAAGTTTTTTTGACTATCAAGGAACTAAAATCCACTAACAATTCACTTCATAAGAGGTTTATACCAAGGATTCTAGCTGGCATAAATTTTATCATAAAGTTCAATTTCCTTAGTTATGATGCTATCCAAAACTTTTGATATGGAATTTTAAACATGAAAACAACTAATCGCCCTAAATGTTCACTATATGCAGACAAAAGGAACAAAGACAGCTTATGACCCCAGATGTTTACCATATGCAAACTACTTAAGTTAGCTAACAACCCACTTCCGTGCTTAAGTAGAGATATTTTCTCAAAAAAGGGATTCCATCACCAAATAATATTACTCATGGAGGAGGAATTACCTCATTGTTGATTTCCAGTTCCTCGTCCTGACTGATTGGTTGTCTGCTGCTGCTGTATCTGGAGGAGGAGGTTAGCAGCAAATTGTAGAGTCGACTGGTACCGCTGGTTCTTATCAACCTCAACTTCTGGTGTGCCCTGGCCAGCACCAAAGAGTGCAGATTGAAGCTGCTGCATCTGATTGGGGATCTCCGAGCTTGGTGGCTGGGAAAGAAGAGAACCATGGGCCTGATTAGATGAGGTTAAAGGACTGTTGGCTGGCTGGAAAGCTTGTGAGCCGTATAATCCAGAAGCCTCCATCCCATTAACCATCCCATAGCCTCTTTGACTACTGGGGGGAATTTCATGCTGATATTGCTGGCTCACATGAGGAGAAGCAGCAAGCTGTCCACTTTGGTTCATAGGCCGAGACAAAATTGCAGCCTGCGGTGGTAGGCTTACAGAAGAGTCATGGATTTGGGCATTGCCATGTAACAATGAGGCCGAATGGGTAGGTGTGCTTGAGACAGAAGGGTAAGGCTGGTATTGGGAAAGGTTTTGTACATGGGGATTAAACTGATTCCCCAGCTGTTGCAATGGATGACCCATATGGTCGGAAGCTTGATTATCTTGTTTCCAGTCTTGAGATGGGGTCCCTTTATTGGGTCCAACTTGAGGCGGAATTGAAGGCCTGACAGATGATGAGCCCAATGCAGGCTTTGCACTTTCTAAACCAGAAGACTGTGCATTTGCAGGTAGCAAAGATGCCAGAGTGGCAATAAGCTCAGGTGTTAATGTCACTCCAGCTTGGGACACTGATAGTGCATTAGTAGAAGCATAGTCTTGGGGTACTGGCTGCATTGCTGGGGACTCACTAGCAATTGGAAAATGTGATTTTGGAGGAAGCTTTGCATCCTCATGCAAAACCCTGTCATAATCCATTGGCAAAGCTTGTTCCTCCTTTGATGAGATTACACCATACTCAGTGCGAGGAGGAATCTGCTGTCTATCCATATATTGAGAAGAAGGGATGGGAAGATGTGATTGTTGTGGAATGGATGTACCACTAGAAACTTGTTGTGGAAACTTGAGAACCACACCATATAGACGTTCAGGGCCAGCAACTTTCAAAACATTAGTTAAGAAGTCTGACGGAGGAACTAAAAATAAGGTGGTCCCATCATCAAACTTGGCAACACCAGCACGGTTTTTGGCACCTAAGTAGCGAAGGAATTCAGTGTAGGAAGCAAAATCATCTTCACTGTCGGGCAAGAAGAAAACAATATCAAACCCAATGGCATCAGCGTAGTGTTTTGTGAGCATATCCAATCCTGTTCTGGCTGAGCAATTAACAACTTCAGGACTGCAAAACAGAAATTTTCCACATAGGTGAGACTGAGAAGACAAATAAGCAAATCAGACCTACAAAATTACAATGACAAATAGCAGTTTGCACCAAGTGAAAAAGAAACCTTTGTTAAACTCACAAGTTCTCATGTAGGGGGAAAAATGTTGCAAGCAGGTTAAAAACAGCATAATATTAACATCCAAACAACTTATGAACAACTTGAAAACTAAGAAACTTTTTTTTGTAGATTGAACACTAAAAAACTCAGTGTGCATTACAAATATATGTACTCTCTTGATTGTTTACACATGTTTTTCCTTTCACTTGCTTTTTTTAGACAAATATTGATTACCAATTTCATCTAAAAGTTTCAGTCAAATCACAAATGAGGTCTATGAAGTCAAGAAAAATACAATGTTCCAACATGTTACATAGTTCAGAAAAGTTCTATTCAATGAAATAATGCCAAAACAAAACATAATTAATTTAGATGAACTGTCTCCAATTCATAAATATCTTTGGAATTTATCAAAAATATATAAATATCTTTGGCAATAAAATGATGTGTATTATCAAATACCTAAAAAAATGCTTGCTTGGGACGTACAACAAATAGAAATTAGTAAAGCACCCTAAACAGCAGCAAAAAGAAAATGATACAAAAGACAGAAAATAAGAAGAGAAAATTATACTCACAGCTCACTCTCTATTCCTTTTCCTAAAGGGATGCAACGAGCTTGACAAACAGGAGTACCCCCCTTAGCAATAATCCCACGCCATATGTAATCATTATCAACTTGACCCTGACCAGCCATAACCCTTGCACCCACAGGACTAAGGCTACTCTTCCCTTGAACATTTGCAAAAGGTCCACCACCTCCATCAGTCACCGGACCAAGCCCATATGATTGATCCAATCCCAAGCCCCGGTCATCAATCTTTCTCAAAGGAAAAGGTGCATCTTCAATGGACAAAGCATCATCTATCCTCGACCTTTTAGAACCCCTTTGAAACTGATTCATGTCAAGTACGTCCCAAGAACCAGATGTGGATCTTGGGGGCGGTCTGATACCTTGTGCAGGAGAAGGGAGCATTCCAGGTGCAGGAGATGGCCTTTTCCAGTTTGGACCCATCATATTTTTCAAGTTACCATCCTGAAAATTATGATGCGTGGTCAAATCATCAAATTCTGGGCCTGGAAGCAGAGGTTCAAGACTACCTTGACGACCAAAAGGCCTCATTGGAATAGATGGTAACGGTCCAGGGAAATTATTTGGGACCATAGGATGATTATGACCAAACACATCCATCTGTACAGGTCGAAAAGGATGTTCATTAAAAAACTCTGGCCTTGGCCCTTTAGTTCCAGCATAAAAATTAGAGTATTCTTTGCCAGGTGCCAGCTCACTACTTGAAAACATAATGCTTATTCTAGGATCGTTAAAAAGCCGGCCCTGCAACCCCTCCTTAGCTCGGCGAGCTTCATCCACACTCCTAAATTCTACAAAGGAGTAGTGTCTTGAAGGAAAACTCTTAATTCTCTCGATTTCACCAAATAAGATCATGGCATTATGGAGCATTTGCTCGTCAATCTGAACAGAAGGAGGGTAACCTACCCACAAAACATTACTGGGTTGACCATCTCCTTTTCGCCCCGCAGAAGACTGAGGATGCTGTAACAAGATAAAAAAAATTAAAGCAACATAACCCAATAAAAGGAAGCTATAGGCGAATACTTCATGTAAGATTCTATAAGCAGATCAACAAAAAAAAAAAAAAAAAAAAAATAGTGCCAGATCCAACCAAATCAATGATTTGGTCCATTGTAGGATAGAAATAATTTGATGCAACCAGTCTACACAATTCCTCTGAGACACATGGCACCAGAGACATGCTGTAGACAGAAAGTTTTGCCTTATCTAGTAAAACAGAGTTATCAGGCTGAGACTCACCAGTTGTCTCTTATGACCTAAATGGGAATCAGCAGGTCCCATGCTTCTGCCCTGAAAGTCCCCATCTCTGGAGTCAGGCCACTGCTCCTGTTGATATGAACACAGGACATATAAAGCTCATTGCAGATTGAAGTGAAAAGAAAGTTCTGAATAACAGTTACAACATCTCATAAAAAGAAAACTAAAGTTCTGTACAAGAGACTTACTCTTCTCATGGGCTGCGACCGGAGGAAATCCACACGTATCTGCTCACCACCAATGCGCTTACCGTTCATGTTTCTCATGGCTTGGGAAGCATCTTCCAATCTAAGGTATTCAACAAATGCAGTATTACGGTCTCTAAGGAACTTAAAATCCTCAACTTTACCAAACTTAAGAAATTCTTCTTCCAATTCTTCCTTGGAAACTGCTGGGCTAATTCCACCCACCCAGAGATGTTTAGAAGGTTTTGCCTGAAAAGTGGGATTTTTTAATATTTATAAGCATCTCAAAATTGCATCATTTGATAGTTCAGCAGAAAGAAAACTAATAAAAAGACGAAGTACTATATTTGGGTTCCAAAGACCAATTTGGTGTCAAAAGAAAAAAGAAAAACCATATTACTAGCGTGAAAGAGAAAAACTTTGCTGGTACTACTAATCCATGAACAACCAATGAAGTTCTTTATTAGCCTGTAGAAGCAGATGCATTTATCTTTACAAATATAATAAAACATTAGTCATCAGATAAAACATCAATGCCATGCATATAGGCCTGCATATAGCAGTCAAATATCATTCACACATATTGAGGACAGTTTTTCTCCAAACAAATTGGGAGGAATCTTTTTTATTTTAATAGGTATGATAGTATTTTTATATAAGAATTGGGAGGAATTTTTTCCAACCCATTACATAACACAATCAAATGATCATATTTGTATTGTTAATTACATGATCAAGTGCAAGAAGCATGTAGAGATTTTAAATCCCTTCATGCCAGAAAGGAATCTTGGATCAAGGATATCTTTTTCAACAATCCCTCTTCATTCTCTAAAATTTATAAAGCAAACTTTGTAAATAATTTTTAATTTTTATTAATATTATCTCCAAAATTAAAATGAATACATCAGGCCCTTAGATGGTATTTTCAAGAAAGGTCAAATCAGAAGGTGAGTGATTAGTGTTGGTGACTTCATTTGTTGAGATGCTAGAGATTGGCAAAGAATTGGTGGCTTCTACTGTAAAAGTATTAAAAAAAAAATGCACAGGCTGATGATGTCATTGATGTTAATTTGAAGAATTCTTATATCCAACAAAGTTGGTTATCACCCATAAAATATAAATTTGAAGTAAGCATTATCAGGTCTGAGTAGGAAGGATGCAGCTCTACTGGAGACTCTCTGAAGAGAAAGGTTTGTCAAAACTACTCCCTATCAGCCTTGTTTATAGGCATTAAAAATCTCTTACAAGATTGAAGTACTGCACACATACAGCTCTTGCAGCCATTCTTTTAAGCTGGGATAACATTTAGAAGGATAACCTATGTAGAAAGGATATTTTATCCATGAGCACCCTTAGAGCAAGAATCAAGTACACTGAATGCCAGAAATTTTAAAATCCAGATATCTCTCTCAAATTCATGGCTCTTCTCAAACTCATTGTTAAATATCAAAATGCTTGTGTAATGAGATCGCATTTTGTCAGAATTGAAAAATAATTTATATGCATAGCACATATTATAGTGTTTGGCAAAATTTTAAGGCTGATTTTTGCATTGTGGTGCCTCTTATATATGAAAACTAACCAGCTCCTAACTTGATATGAAGTCCAAGGTTCTAGCAAAGTTACCATAATCAGAATTCAGTGATTCACAATAATAACCTATATTTAATTATTTGAAATTTGAAATCAATGTAACATTTTTCATCATCTGAGAAATGAAAATTGAAAATGAATTTACTGTAAACCTCAAGCTCAATTTCTGATCCCTACTGGAATTGATCAGTAGAACACACATGCAACTTGAGTTCATCTATTTGGTGCTTTTTATCAAGAGAATGTTTTGCATCAATTTGATCCTCACATCCTCACTTAAGGTGCTGCTCCAACTCTTGGTCCTCAAATTTGCATAATTAGAGCAAAGCGTCGTTCTATTACTTTCATTAAATTTGTTTAAATATCTACAAAACCACCTCATTATATTCAAATTTGTAGAGAGATACTATATGTGAAAATCTGTTTGATGTTGACGTGTTCGAAGGTGATTAGGTACTTTTGCTACAAGCATTCACATTTTGCGATCGAGTGCCTTGAAGTGGAAAAATTGTTGTAAAATTAAAAATGTAATTTTAGCATCCCCATTGACAGGGTTTGTATACTGTTACTAGGGTTTGCCAAACCTACTGCTATCAACTTCATGGGCAAGTACCCTACAATGAAAACTACATTTGAGAGAAGAATTTTTTTATTTACGTAACCTTTGTGGATGTTTTGTTGTATACTGAGTACACTGCCTGTGTACCTTGGGAAAGTTTTCTTTTATGTTACAATAAAGCATTATTACTTGTCCAATCGCATTGCTCCTGACGTTATGTTGCGCACGGCCTACAATAGAATTAAACCTAATGACCCCATTCACAATAATCGAACACCCCCCCCCCCCAAAAAAAAGGCAAATTCTTCATCATGGTTAACTGCATAATCTGATCCCATTGGATCTTAGAAATCAACATTGGGTTGAGACGGTAATACTGAAGTTTGTAGAAGCCGTAAACTAATTATGATTTTGTTTTTTACTACAAAATGGCATGAACTTTCCTTTACTTCATTATCCCTTTTTTAAGACCCAATTTTAAATGTTGATCCCATTGATCTTTAAATCTTATTGACAATTCCTAATCCCAAAAATTATCCCTTTGTTAGAACCCAATTTTAAGTTTTAATCTTAGCGACAATTGCATACAGAACCAAATTGAACCTACTTCCTAATCCCAAAAATTAAAATTAAAGTTATTCTTTTAATGATCTGATTCGATAAGTAATCATTATCAAGGGTTTGTTTGCTTTTCATTATCCCTTTGTCTAAACCCAAATTAAATTCTAGATCACATTGATCTCCAAATCTGAGTGACAATTGCACGCAGAATCGAATTGAACCTAATTCCCAATCCCGAGAATCAAAACCAAAAAAAAAAAAAAAATCATTCTTCTAGGGATCTGATTTGATAAGGAATCATTATCAAAAGGTTGAAACTCAAGAGTTGTTGAAACGCATAAAAAACTGCACAAAATTTCAAAGTCACGAAACGAATCGTATTTATATATATACACAGGAGAAGAACAAATTGATGAGAACAAACCGGACGAGCGAACTCGATCTTGATAGGGTGGCCATGGAGGTCGGCGCCTTGTAAGGTATCCTTGGCGGCCTTAGCGTCTTCGATTCGCTTGAAGAAGACGAAAGCATAGCTGCGAGAAGAGTAGGAGGTAACGCTATCGAGCGCACCGTACCGGGCGAAGAGATCCATGAGATCTGAGTCCGCGACGTCGCTGGCTAGATTACCGACCCAGAGATTGTTCGACGGCGTCTCCGATTCGTCGGAGTCGCCGCCAATTCTTCCTGGCCTGGTGTTCATCATAATCGATTTGTTGTTCGGAGGCGGCATTTGCGGATCGATTGGGAATTAGGGTTTCACCAGAGAGAGAGAGAGAGTGTTTGGGTTTGGAGAGAGAGAGAGAGAGAGAGAGAGAGATTTGATTTTGGGGTATGAAAAAAGAGAAGTGTATGAGGGTGAAAAAAGGGGCGGATGAGATTTGATTGGGTTTGGTGGTTAGCCGTTTTTGTAAGAGTTGTACTTGTATGCGGTTAAGCTCTTGTTTGTTTGTTTTTTTTTTTTTTTTTTTTTTTTAACCAAACATAAAATTTCTTCTTTTTTTTGGTTTTTTTTTTTAACCAAAAAAAAAATCAACTTTTGCCGCAACAATCATGTGACAAGTTGTAAGTATTGGGTCCATATCACTTCATAATTTCATCACTCGCAACTTTCTACATGAGCAAGTTGTGACCAAATTTGTAGTAATAACATTTTTCTTTTAAAACCATAACTTTTAGCACAAAATTTTTCATAATTATTCTATGGTAGATTGTGACGCACCATCGAACTTTTTTTTTTTAATTGGACACTATTGATCTTTTTTTTCTTTTTTTTTTTATTGGACACTATTGATCTTTTTTATATGGAGTTATCACTTTTTTTTACTGCTTATAGTTAGTCACATAAGACATTTGTGGCAAAAGTATGCCATGTGAAATTGTTGTGAAAATGGGTTTAAAATTGGTTGTGGTCTTAATATAACTTGATAATGCTCACAGAAATCGATAGGTTATGCTTCGAGCTTCAATGATCTAATGGGCCTACAAAGAAAAGCAAACAATCAAAGGAGATCGAGGTTGACCAGCCAAGAACCCTCCAATGATGAAGTTAGTTTCTCTCTTCAAAATCTGGAATTCCAATTTTTTGGTCTTTTGTCAAAAGGGAAAAACTTGCCTTTATTTGTCAGGAATGAGTTTATATAGTGCTATGGAAGCGGTTACTTGTCTCATAACTTCCCCCACATTTGTGGAGGTCAAAAGCTTTACATTCACTTCTTATAACCGCTATAGAAGTTAAGATATTTACTCTCATTTTCTGTAACTACTATTGGAAGTTAAGTGTTTGACAAGAAGTTACAATGATGCATTAGGATCTCACCACGTGGTTCGGTTCATGAACTTATGTATACGAACCTTGCGTAAAGGGTCGTCCATGTCTTGACGACCTTGCAAGGTTTGGATGAGCTTTTCTTAAGAACCCATGAATGATAGTAGGTTTGGTTATCATGATACTTTACATCCTATGGACGGTTACTCAAGGACAAGCTTACATTCTATGGACAACTACCTAAGGACGAGCTACACTTGTCTTTCCCCATCAAACTCACACTTCTAAAGTTTTGGATATCTTCGTTATATATTATTTGGATTGGATTTGCTGCTTCTATCAATGCTCTGTGTCACGATGTTTGCAAAGTAAGCACCTCATTGACACCCTTTATGTTTGTTATTTGTTATAGTTTTATACCATTTATGTTTAGGATTACTTTGATTTTGCACTCTTTATGCATACATTTATTTTGATTAATCTAACACATGACAAACAATTAGGCACAACCTATTAATGAAAGAGAACAAATCCAAACAATACCTAATAGTAGGGGAGTGGATTCAAATTTTAAAAATTTTAAGAAGCAAAATTAAAATTACCACAAACTTTAATAATTTACTCTGTAATTTAGTCTTAGTCTTTTATTTAAGACCCTTTGTGCTCTTAACAAAGCAAGCTTAATTCAATTAAGTGGTAGTATAACTTTAATCTTAAAAATAATTGATAATATAAATATAATTTATTTTTAAACTTAAAATAATTCTAAAAATGAGATAAATATAATTTATTTTTATATTGTGGGAACACATGCAATAATGAGAATGGTATGCTCTTCTAGAGATAGAGCACTCTATAAGAATCGAACCATAAATTTATGAGAAAGGTACACAAAACCCCCATGTGTTTTTTTTTTTTTTTTTTTTGGAGAAACCCCATGTGGTTAATCTTTATTGAGTTGACAGATAAATGGACATTCCCATAACTATATAGTTAAGAACTCATAAACATGCTTTGTATAGCTATTGAATGTAGCTTAGGGTTTCAAGATGCATGAGTGTTTAAGGATCCGTTTGGTTTGAGTGAAATCATTGAGGATAATAAATGGAGGAGAGAAAATGAGTTTTTTGGTTGTTTGGTTAGGATAGAAAATTGGAGAGATATTGTTTAGGCTCAGGTATTTTCTCACAAGGTCCGCCAAAAACCTATCTCTCCAATTTGGAGAGAAAATACAAAAAAAAAAATTGGGAAATAAATTTTGGGTTGCGTCATGGACAAAAATAATCCCCTTCCAATGTTCTTTTCTTCTTTTTGGTTTTGCCAAACCTCTTATCCTTTTTTTTTCCTCTTCAAAATTTATTTTTGGAAGCATTTTTTCATATGTTTTGGATGGTTGTAAAAAAATAAAATATTTATCCATACATAATTAATATATATATATATATATATATATATGATGATTGTAGGGGGGCCTTTTTGTTATATTGGGCTGGGCTGCCTCCTGCAGAACTAGGCCCAAATGTTCTAAGTAAGGCGTTGAAACCGGTTCAATTACAACTTAACTTGATCCGGTTTGTGCGCAAATTATGTCTTGTTTGCCAGGAACATGCTTACAGCAAGCAGAGCTATTTTAGATGAGTTATGGCAGGCAGATATAATAATAAAAAATAAATAAATAAATAAAAGAATACTTCAGCTTCTCAATTAAAGTAAACAATTAATCCTTAATTAAAATAGATAATCACAATAATGATAATTACTTTTAATAAAGAAAGTAAGTTAATAAGTGGTCAGCATATAGGTCAATCAAAAGAAGAATATAATCAGAGCAAATGCAATCCACAAGACCAAGACTAAAGAGGGAAGAACGCTTCTTCTCAATGCAATCAACCTTCTAGGGAAAATCCTGCCGTGGAAGTTAATCACTTTGAGGGAAGCAGATCTAAATGGTTGGTGCCTGGAGGAAAACCCTTTTTTCTTGCTTTTGGTAGAGAGCAGGATTTTGATAGGAAGAGAGAGAAATCAACCTACTGGTGCATGCCTGCCGATCTAACTCTCTGTTTTTTCCTTTCTTCTTTCTTTTGTTTTTAGTTTTCCTCTTATCTTTTCTTTCTTTTCTTTTACACTTGTTTTCTATTTTGTGATTCCTTAGAGAAGATTCTTGTTGTCCTTTTTCCTTCTAGGCATGGCAAGGGTCTCCTTATATAGTGCCTGTCGTAACTAGATTTTACTATTTTAGCCTTTAACCACCTTTGTCTAGTCTGGGTGTACTTGCTGACCACCAATGATCTGTCTGTGTGCCACTCCCCATTTCCAGACAAAGGAAAGCTATTTTATTTATTAGTCTGTCGTGGCACCTTTTCCTATCACGGTATGAGTGCTTTTTCTCTATGCCTCATGGCATGCACCTAGTGATTCCAACTCAACTTTTCTTTTTTTGGGTGGTATATTATTCCAGTAGGACGTACCCCCCAAAAGAGCTTGGGTAGGAACTGCAGAATAGGTTTTCCCCTCTCCCCACCACCAAATCATGCCCTCTTACCTCTGACCCACGACCCCACTATGTCCTATATTGGCTAGGTACAGGCTGGTGGTGCTTGGGCCTTGCGCGTGCCTCCCTTTCATGTATGTCCAAAATCTATCTGCTACTTATGCATTCACCACGGTCTGAAGGCTTGCCAGCATAGTCTGTCGTCCTTCTTTGACCTTTTATGTGGGTTACTTTATGATTTCCTACTACCCTTAGGGGCTGGGCTTTATTTGATACTGGGCTTTATATTTCTTTCAGCCTATTCCTTAATTGTCATCATGTCCTGCCATATCACTCTATTATTCTTGTTGTAATGATTCAATCTTGCTGGGCCTCTTCAGACCTACCGTTTATTCTTTCCTTAATGGCTTAATATGGTCATGAGTTTTCTTACTTATGGGCTTCTATATCCCTTTTATTTTTCTCTTGGGCATCCTTGACCCATTTGCTTTTCTTGGGCTTCCTCGGCCCTTTTCCTAACTCTGTGTTTCCATGGGTTTTTACTAATTTCATTGGGCTTCCTCAGCCCAATTACCTTATATTCATCCTTGGAATTCGTGGGCCTGCCATCAACCTCTTACTCTCTTTGCTTGCATTGCATTGGGCCTATTGTGGTCCATTCTCACTTTTCTACATCATACACTGCCCATGGGCTTGCTATTTGCTATTTTTCCATTTTTGGGCTCATTTGAGCCCATTTGCTTCCTCAAGACCCATTTATTTATTTCATAGACTTGTGATTCATTATTCCTGCCGCATGGGTTTAATGGTTCTTTTTTCTATCTTTTTGCCAACTTCTTTTCTGCCTATGTTTCTGGGCATCTTTCTCATTTGTCTTCCAAAATGACTGTCAACAATGATGAAGTAGAAAAATTATCACTAGCTTGTCCATAGTGGTCGTCCAGGAGCCAAGGGTCAGAGGTCGTACACAAGGAAAATTCTCATGGACGATCTTGTAACACTTAGAAATTTCTCCATAAGAGATTTTACTCACATATGTTGAAGATTCAAACCACACGGTGCTTTGAAATAAGAATAAAACCCTTCTTTATCGCCGCAACTTCCTCACAAACACCTAACTTCCAACAATAGTTGTAGTGAATAAGATTAGAGGCTATAACTCCTATAACCGTTGTGGAGGTTATGTTTGAACTTACTAATTCCCACAAATTTTGGGGAAGTTACCAAGTGAATAACCGCTCTAAGGCCCTCTATATAAGGACTCACCTATATCAAATTAAAGTAAGTTTTTCTAAAATTGACTCCTTAAAAGTTGGGACTCTATTTTTCAGAGAGAGACTAATTTAATCATTGGAAGGCACTTGGCTAGTCCACCCTGGTCACATTTTGATAACTGTGTTCTTCCTTTCAGGTTTTCCAAGAAAATCATTGTTTCATTGAAACCCGGAACATTCAGCCTACTAATTCAGTGCAGTATATATATATATATATAACTTGTAACTTAAAAAAAAATCTAATAGGGGCATGAAAGTAAATTTATACAAACTACATTTTCCATCATTTTATTTTTCTTTTCAACAAAATAAAAGAGATTTCTATTCCTCTAATTTTCTACCTCCCAAAACAAACACCATGAAGAAATTCTCTATTTTCTATTTTTCCACTTTTTCATCCCTTTAACCAAACAAACCCTAAAGTGTATTTGTGTGTTGTAGTTTCTTGTTTAGAGCTTATAAAATTTGACTCCCATATTTTTGAGCTTATAACTCCAACCCACTACTCCTTATATTCTTCCTTTGTTTACTTTGTGTGGGTTTGGTCCACGTAGTGAGAGGAAGAAGTAGTACTCTAATTAAGTGTCCGTTAGGGAACAACTTATTTAGCTGAAATTAAAAACTTTTTGCTGAAAGTATTTTAAATAAAGGTAAAAGTTAGTTGAATAATACCGTGAGATCTAAAAATAGTACCAAAAAGTACAATGAGATTTATAAATAGTAACAAAAATAAGCTAAAATTTTCAGCTTGTCCCAAACGCACACTAAGTCTTGACCTAACTTATTATTGTTGCTAATTTTTGTGGGCCATGATTAGCCGACTTCATTTATTTTGGCATTTGAGATTCTGCTGCCAATGTTGTTTTATTTATTTTTTTTAGAGAATTTTAATCTTCAATTTGACAAGAGCTCTTTTTTTTTTTTTTTTTTTTTTTTACAAGGGACAAAATTTCTTTATTATTAGATAAGACACTAATTAATTTTTGATATAAATGAAGATCGAATCCCAAATATTTTATTTAAATAAAAGATTTTACTAATGGGCGTTGGCGCTGGTTTCGTGGCATTGTTAATGGCCCTTTTGGGTTGACTTCGTGGGCCTAGTTTAAATTGACTGACAGGCCCAAATTTATGGTCTGTTGATTTATTTATTTATTTGTACGAGCTATTGACTGGAATAGTGAGCTTTGCGGTTTGGGTGAGCTGCATAGTTAGCTTCTTGGGCTGAATTTCATGGATCACATAAACAAACTATGGGCCTTTTGTTGTTATGCCGAAAGTGTCCTCACCAATCTTCAACCAATCGGAATCCAATTCACCTTTTTTTTTTGAGAAGCCAACCAACTACTGTCTGTCTTTCTGTGTGTTATTTATTTATTTTTTTAATAGATATTAATCTTTACTGTATATCTATTTTTAGAATAATAAAAATTAATTTTCTTTCAGGTGAGGACTCTATTTCTATTTTAATTAGAAAAAGAAAATTTGCAAAACAATTATACAAATACAAATCATCTGTCTCACTTTTTGTGTACCACTCTATATTTCATTAATCACAACTTGTCATATATCGATTTTTTTTTTCATTATACAATTCAAGGGGGATTGGGATTTATCTCACTGGCTATATATATAGAATGGAAAGCTAACATAAAGCCCCATACCATTGATTCTCAAAATATTTGATAGAATAGCCTTTCAATTCAACGTCAAGTTTCTTACCTTCTAGTTCTAGACTCACTACAAGAAATTTGGTAATTTTCAACGGTCAAAAAAAGTATTTTCGACTATTAAAATAACTGTCAAGATTTGTCAAGAATACTTTTTTACGGCCTATGCAACCATTGAAAAAAATGTTACATTTATCGACGGTTAATAAACATCGAAGCAATTTTGCTTATTACTTTTATCCACATGCATTTAACCGCTGATAAACGGTATCTTGAGATTAGTTTCAACAGTTTGTAAATGTTGAAATAAGTTAAAAAAAAAAAAAACAAAATAAATAAATTTGGATGCACTCTTTCACATTGATCAAAATTTAATAAATTGATGCAAAATACAAACACATACACAATTGCATTAATACCATCAATATAATTTCTCAAATGATTTTCACAACATGTTCTAATATATTTTTCTGAATGCTTTTACAACATGTACAGCTAAAAACTTTTTAAGTTGCAAATCTAGCCCAGAGGGTTCCCTCAAACAAAAGTTAAAGTAACACAATAACATCCAAAATGACAAAGAAGAAATGTCAAAAGAGATTTTATCTGTACAAGCGTGGGCCAGTGATGCTAAGCCAAACATTTGAGATTGCAATTACTTGTCTTAACAAAGTTTGCAGTTTCCCAATTTTCAAGAATCCAACTTTATCCTTTTACCATCAAATAAGACCTTGAGCTTCTCATCACAGTAGATCTCTATCTTATCTGTAAGATTCTGCAGGCAATAAGCACGCAAATATTTCATCAAAACATTAATTAACCAAAATTCAAATCAACAAAAGATGAAGGAACTAAGGTCTACCTTGTTAGAAATGAGATAAATAAAGCAATAATAAAGCAATAACAACTACGTTAAGTATTACCAAAGAAATGGAGTTCTATATATGAATGTGATTCCTTCGTATATCAATAAAATAACAACTTTATTCACATTTTCTCAATGTGGACTAGATTGCCTCTATTCACTTCCATTAACAAGTCCCAACACTTCTCTTCCCTTACACGACACATGTAAACATTGAATTTACCCCAAAAACTAAAATACTAAATGGCTAAAAAAATTAAAAAAAGCAATGTAAACTCTAGCATGCATTCTTTGTAGACAAGACATTTCAAAGTGCCGAAAATTGTAACTATACGCTCTTTTTTTGATACAATATAGAAATTCTACTCTAATATAATCTAAGTGAATATGTATGTGAAGCTTTCTCCTAAAGACTTGAACTTTGGCCCTTACCCTCCACACTTCACAAGCACTTATACTTGTGGGGTGACTATCGACCAAGGGTATGCGGTGGTTGCAAGTATGCACTCTTAGTAGAACAGAAGTGGTTCTAGGCCAACTTCAGAAACTCCATTGGAATCCGAAATATGTTTGGGTTCCTGTAATGGTGTCCAAACTCTTTCCATGCACTTATCTACTACACATAAATTAATCCCATCCTTATGTAGTTAACCAACAAGCTACACTACTGCATAGTTGAGTTGGACCAATCTATTTACAATTCTAATGTCATCATCAAATTCAATAGCAAATGAATAAATTTATGAATGCTAAATGATTAACAATCTAACCTAATTGGTAAAGTTAGGAAGAACTATCAGATTGAGCTAGCTCAAATGGAGCCATGGTTTTTGAGTACTTGTGCTAGCAAGCTCTCAACCCGATTAACAAGACTCAATTTCAAGTTTAAACTAGCATTTCCATTGGTCAAGAAAGTCAACTTCAATGGCAGTAAATAACAATTCAGCCATTTTTGGGATAAGTAAGAGTAATTACATTAATAAACAAATTAGGTTCCTATACTCGGACAATTCAAACAAGAAACAAGGACCATAATAACAACAATGCACTAATATATTATCACAGCCACCACAACACAAGTTACAGATCCACATATAGCAAAATTACAATCACAAATTATAACTACAAATCAAAAAAACATTTTCAGATTTAGCAAAAGACCCAATACGCCAAAACACAAATATATAGATACTACATACCCTTTGGATTCTCTTGCCACAGACAACTGACAAGGCACTTGGGTCTACTTGCCCTCTTCTTAGTGGTCTGATACACCAACTTCCCACCTTAAAAATCCACACAAAAACACAACCCCATATCAAGTATACAAACTCAAACCTCAAAAATCCCCAGACAAACACAAACCTATATAAAAAAAAAATTAAACTAAAACACCATTTTCAGAACAAAAACAACAACCCAATATAAAAATTTAAAATTTTAAGTAAAGTTCAATGGTTTTTACTAGGGGTCTTGACGACCCCTAATAACTAATAAGTGCACTACAAACTAATAAGTTCATTTTTCACCTTGATGATGTTTCCACCCTTAGTTTTTGTAATAAATAAGTGATATTATTGATCAACAAATCAAACTAGAAGTATAAACAACAATTCTTAGTAGGGGAAACCTGAGAGACTCCAAGAGCACAGGGTCAGAAGTCATACACCAATCCTTAACCTGTTCTAGCACTCAAAACAGAGAAAGAAATGTTCCACTTACTACATAAAACCATATAACAATGTGAATTGGTCACTGCTTTGTAACTACCTGCACACAACCTCACATAATCTTTGATCTGTTGCATTAAAGCCTCCTCCAACAAGATTCTTCCATTAACCACTGTAGCATTTCGCTGAATCTAAACATGATACATTGATGCAGCAAAAACTAGTTTACAAAGAGAGGATTTGAACCCTCTTTTCTGCAGATTAGTTAAGGGGAATTATTAAGAACTTCAGCCCAGGTGAACGTATCTTGGTTCACACCACACAAATGCAGTAGCTAAGACCAAATTCTACATGCAAATGAACATTCAAAAAACAAAAGGTCGCGGCTCTCCAACATATATCTGTAATACACATAGCATATCTCCATCATAACCCTTTTTGACAAGCCTTTCCAAGTTGAAAATCTGATTATGTCTAGTGATATGCAAATCTACTTCAGATGGAGTGTAAAGTGACAATGCAATAAAGTGGTGCCTCATATGCATAAATCCACTTGATACAGACAGAGTGAATTAATTGGTTATTATTATTGTCACTAATAGCCCTTTTAAAATTATGGGTGATTGAATATGCTATCACATCAAAAAAGGCATGCTTAGTGTCCACTGCAAAAGAATTTATTCTAAAACCATATGCAAGACAATAATAATTCATAGTGGTGAGGTCACAGCTACCCAGATTCATCACAAATTTGGTCAAAAATAAAAAACTAACAAACTAAAAATTAGAACCAAATTAAGCATGAAGCTCAGTGTAGATACTCAATTTTGCACCCAAAATTTAATCTTGGAAAATGGCTAGAATGACCATTCATATACCCAAAAAAATCATAGTTGCATTACATGCATTAATTCATTCATTGCATATCATAAAAATGATCTTCAAATTATAATGGCCGCGATGGTATGCTTGATTCCCAAATCGAACCCTCGGATTGAAAGATCATGAGATCAAGTTTTCACGGTCTACATGCATTGATTGGGGTGAAACCGATCACGTGTGATTAATTGAAATTAATTTTGGTTGGTTAGTGATTCAAATTAATTAAATGAATTTTTGTGATTGGTTAAGTATTTTTCTTAAAATGAGATTTGCTGCATGGGATTAAAACAAATAAGCTAATCATATATAAAGACGGTAGATAATTAGGCTTTTGGGATAATTATATTCAAAATAATTATTTTAAAAGTCCTAATTATCACTTTGGAATGAAGTTTATCATGAAAATAATTCTTAAATTTTTTCAAATACAGTTTTAGAGTTGGAAAACACTTCAAAAACGTGCTAATCAAGTAGCAGATTTCAAATTCGCGTTCCAAGGCACTTTTGGCATAATAGAACTCAAAATTAAGACTAGGCTATTTTTGACCCGTAGAGAATTGAATTTCCCTTCAGCTGTCAAAATTTCAGCTTAATCTGAAATTTGAGTAAAAAAATATGATTAAAATACTGAAACTTGTTTTGATCTAAAAAATCAGCTTACTCTTATTCAAATCTCCTTTTTTTTAGGATTTTCCCCATAAGTTTTTTGCTTATTTTTTAAGCTGATTGGACTTAATTTTTAAGCAAACCTAACTTATTTTCTAAGCAACTAATACCTCTATAAATAAGGGGGGCCTCCAACATTCAGGATTTTATTTTTTTTTACCCTCTTTTTTCAGGCATTTTTCTGACACTTTTTTTTTTTTTTTAACTTCTCTCTCTCCTTACGTTAGAAGCCTTGCTTTAGTAACTTCTTTTTTGTTAAGAGGCTTCACTTAAATCCTTAAAAAGAAATTGTTTCTCTTTGAGGAACTCTTTCCTTAAGGATTAAGTTCATGCAGGTATAAATCTAACTTTGTTTCCATAACATACTTTCATATATGTTTTAGTTTCCATGAACATGATGTTTTCTTTTGTGTTTAAATAATCATGTTTCTCGTATGTCATCACATGTTCTCTTTTGCTTTCAAAAGTTTTCACATGGTTAATTGATGAACATGTCTAGATCTAGGTTTGAATCTTGGCTTAGAATTTTAGATTTGCAATTTTTCTTTGTGTTTTTTTAAAAAAATTAAAATCAAATTTGCAAGTTTTCTTCATTTTTTATTATTATTAAGAGTCAGATTTGTATTTTTTTTCCCCTCTTTGTTTCTTTTTCAAAGTAAAACCAGATCTGAATATATTTCGTAAAGTTTGAACTAAATTTTATTAATAAAATCTGATCTGCATTTTTTTCAAATAAAAATCTGCTCCGTTTTTAATAAAATCTGATCTGCATTTTTCAAATAAAAATCTGCTCTGTTTTTAATATAAAAAAAACTGACGTGCATTTTTCCAAATAAAAATCTGATCTGTTCTTAATAAAAAATCTGATCTGCATTTTTCACATAAAAATCTGGTCTGCATTTTTTCAAATAAAAATCTGCTCTGTTTTTATTTAAAAAAAATCTGATCTGCATTTTTCCAAATAAAAATCTGGTCTGTTTTTAATTAAAAAAAAAAATCTGATCTGCATTTTTTCAAATAAAAATCTGGTCTATTTTTAATAAAAAATTTTATCTGAATTTTTTAAAAATGAAAATCTGACTTTTTTTTTTAATCAAAATCAGATCTGCATCTTTCATAAAAAATTTGTGTTTTCAAAATAAAAATCTGTTTTTTTCCCACATTAAAAAAATCCCAATCAGATCTGAATTTTTATTTAAAATCCATTCTTTTTTTTCTTTTATGGAAACTCAAAATTAAATTTTTCATTAACTATTCTCATCAAAATTTTTCACACAAAATAAAAGCAGATCTAAGGTTCTTGAATAAAAGTTTAACCCTAGATCTAGCATTTGACATAGCATCTGTTGCATAACACTTCATACTTTGAATATGGGTATTTAATAGTCATTTAGAGTTTAGAAGACTAGACTTCCTCTGGATGGAATAAGTACCTAACGCCTTCTTATTCTGTAACCCAGCCCCCCAACTTAGGTTTTTGGATAGTAGACTAGTGTTTTATCTTTTGTTTTGGTAGATTGTAAGTGGGATCAAAACTTTGTAATTTTTACATAGATTGTATTAGGAGCAAAGCCTTGTAAAGTTATTCTACCAAGATGTAATTTTATGATCAATTAACGAATGTGAGGTATTTTTGGATATGTAATTGTATTTTATTTTATTATTATTATTATTTTTTTGTATAAAAAGTAAGTGGCGACTCCACACAATTACCCAAAAGAGAGGTGCCCTAAGCACCCAAATCTCTTTTTGAGAGCACCCCTCAAAGAAGCATCTGTCACACTCAGCTAAAGAACTTAACAAGCACTTGTAATTTGAACTCACAAATGTTCTAGCTTTCAATCCCACAGATAGTGAAATTTGAACCTCCTTGACCATTCATTGAGCTGAACTCTTAATGCACTTGCAATCACATTGAAAGCACGCAATAAATAAAACCACAAATTCAATTTTGATGAAGCATTTTGAATTCAAGAACAAAAACCACAACAGTTCAAAATCTTCCAAGCGAATAATAGAGTATGGCCAAAATTTAAGACTAAAAAAAACAAACTGATCATAAATAAGTTTTTAAAACAACAAAATTGAGAGAAATAGAAAAAAAAAAAAAAAAAACCCCTAATCAAAGGGAGAATTGAAAATTTGAGTCAAGAATCTGTTTAGTTGCCTAGAAAATAACAGGAAAATCAACCGCCAAGAATTATGAGAGAGCGAGAGCAAGAGAGAGGGAGTGATTGAATTTTGTTTGGTTGCCGAGAAAATAACAGGAAAATTGTCTGCCAAGATCTATGAGGGAACAAGAGCAAGAGTGAGAGTGAGATATAAAGGGAGAGAGAGGAGTGATTGGATTTTGTTTGGTTGCCTAGAAAATAACAGGAGAGAGAGAGAGAGAGAGAGAGAGAGAGAGAGAGCAATTGTAGGATAAAAACATTTATTTTCAACATTTATGACCTGTTGATTAGAATATTTAATTGTAGGATAAAAACGTTTTATTTACAATTGTAGGATAAAAACATTTAAGCTCTGTGTTTTTATTTTCAACATTTATAACCTGTTGATTAGAATATTTAATTTAATTTTTTTTAAAACATTCATCCGACTATTGATATAAATTATCCCTATTTAATCAGTTGGCATGTGAAATTTACTTCAATTTTTTTCCACTTATTTCAACAGATATGCCAATTGTGGAAATACATATGTGAATTTCTCACCACTTATTTCAGTAGTTATGCTAACTGCGGAAATACATATGTGAATTTTCAACAGTTGAAAAAGCTCATGTTTGTTGTAGTGACTTCTAGTTAGTGCTCTCAATTCAATGGGGGTTGAACAAGAACAACATGAGCCGCAAAACAGTCAAAGAGCCGGAGAAACATCATACAAGAAGAGAAACCTACTGTGATGAAAAAAGCCAATGAACTCTCACAATTGTGCAACAACCCAGTTTGTGTAATATCTTATGGGCCTGATGGGAACGTCGACACATGGCCTGAAAGTCAAGAAGATGTGGTAGAAAATAGAAATACTTGACAATTACAAAAACCACAGTGGAATACATAAAAAAAGAAAAATTCTTTTTGTGAACGAGGAAATGAATAATAATAAGGAAGAAGAATATGAATATGAAGAAGAAGATGAAGGTGTTGATAAATCCGAGGAACATGAGAAAAGAAACAAGGTAGAAGAGTTTGAGAAGGTTTTGGTAGGGTGGGAGAAGGGTTGGCTCTACAAGAAAGATGAAGAGAAGTTGTTTGAGATGAGGTTGAATTTGTTGAAGACTAAGCTTTGTGCTATGAAAAACAAGATAGAATTATTTGGGCCAAAATGGGCATTTGCCCCTTTTGCCAAAACTTTTCAGCAAATGTCCATGTTCTGAAACTATTTAGCAAAATGCCTTTGTTTTAAACTTGATTTTTAGAAAATCGAGTTATGTGAAATCAAACTCCAAAAAAAAAAAAAAAAAAAAAACATGGAACTCGAGTTCCATGTAAAATTTCTCACATTTCTTGATTTTCATTAAATCGAGTTTTTCATTGAAACTCAATTTTTAGAGGATCGAGTTTCAAAACAGGGACATTTTGCTAGATAGTTTCAGAAAATGGGCATTTTGCTACATCTTTTGGGTGAAAGGGACAAATGCCCATTTTGGCCAATTATTTGAGAATAGGAAAAGGAAGTGGAGCAATAATAATAATAATACGAACATACATGGAAAGTAGAGAGTAGTAGATCTAAGATTGCTCGTGCTTTCCATTTGATAAGGATTAGAAGATTTTGGCCAAGATGAGCCTACGACAACCTAATTAGAAGGTTTTGGCCATGGATTGAATTTTCGTGAAGCAATTTATTGTAAATTTACCTCTAACTTTTAGCTTTTTTATTTTATAGAATTTATGAATAGTTGTGTGGGAGGATGGGAAACTGAGGACAAGAGCATGCACACTGAGGACAAGAATAAATGAGAAGAGGTTAAGACAAAAGGGGCACACCTTGGAAAGTTTTGTCAAGGAGTTCTTAGAGCAAACATGATAACGCAATAAAAAAACTTGAGAAGATCGGCGTGCCCAAGGAACCTGAGGATATTGATACGTTCTGAAAAGAGCCGAGGTTAGGCCATGAAAACCACCAGACACGTAACCGAGGAAAGGAAGGAAGGTTTGTCATTAAGTGGATGAAGGAAGAGTACAGATAAAGCATTATTTACCTCCACATTCAATGCTCTGCACCCACTTAGTTGGTCACATTAATGATGGAATAACCCCTGAACAGTATCATTACAGCTCACAACCTAACAGAGAAACCCTCTAGTAAGGCCCTGATAGGACAAGTATCTGAATGAATAACTTTGGCCCTCCAAGTGGAAGGCCAGGATGCAACCTGGATGACTACATAAAGGAAAGAGACCCCTATAAGAAAGGGAATCAAGGATTAAAAAGAAGAGATGAGAGAGAGAGTGAGAATATTGTAGTGCAAGAACAAGTGTTAACCTTCACCTTGGCCTAAAACCAAAGAGCATTGTTGTATTACCTGAATTATATGAGTAATGCTTGGTGCACATAATTTCCCACAACTTTGTGCTACAACTCGCCTTGTGGCGAGTTGTGATTGGCAAAAGTGGGTCCCCACATGGCCCACTATCACACCTTTGCCAATCACAATTTGCCACATGGCGAGTTGTGGCACAAAGTTGTGAGAAATTATGTGGTCCTATCATTACTCGACTTATATATATATATATATATATATCAAGCAACCATTCCGGCATCACTTTATAGACTTGTTAAAAAAATGGTAAATAAGGTTGATTGGCATTCTATCTCTATAAATTAATTGTGTGAGGTTGAAATCTATATTGCTAATTTTGGCCCGCCACAAGTAGTATTTTGTGATAGTTTGATATTTTTTAGTTTTTAGTTTTTAATTTTATTTTATGGTAGGAATCCAAATTTACTCTAGAAGTTAAGCCAAGAAGATTTGGTTTTAGAAATTGAATTTAATTTCAAGCAATTTGTTATTTCAATGTCCCTTTTTTTTTTTTTTTTTTTTTTTTTTTTGATTTGTGGGCAGTTGTCTTTCATGTCAATTTGATTTCTGATTTTGTTTTAATCTTTGTTACTTGTTAGTATTAATTTTCTTTTACAATTGGGAAGATTTGTGAGTAATAATAGTCTTTATAGTAGTGATGATATTTGGCTAGACTTTGGAAATATCTCTCCTGCTATTTCTCAGTATATACACAGTACTTCCTTGTATAAAAAACTAATAATAAAAAAAAAAAGAGTAACGCTACAGCCACAAACTATTTTACAATATTTTTACAAACCATTGATGTGAATAACTTCTTATTGGTTTTCAACTAGGGTCCGTTTGTTTTGACTTCAAACGGTTTCTGGAAATTATTTTCCGGAAAATTGGGTGTTTGGCTGTTCCGGAAAATTTGGTCAAACTGAAAACCATTTCTGGTTGACCGAAAATAAGGCCAAAAACGGGTGAAATTGATTTCTGGCCTTATTTTCACTTCAAATCAAATTTTCCGGAAAAGAGAGAAAGGAGCACGAAGAGAAAGCCTCGACCCAGAGAAGCACGAAGAGAGAGCTTCGACCCAGAGAAGCACGAACCGGCGCTCCAAGCCCAGAGCCCATCGCCGGCGACCTTCGAACCACGAACCCACCAGTCGCACCGCGTCGGCGAGACCCACGAGTCGCGCCATCACACCTCGTCGTCACGCCTCCTCGATCGCGCCATCGCACATCGTCGACCAGTCGATCGCGCCATCGCACGTCGTCGACCAGTTGATCGCGCCATCGCCTCCAAGCCCAGAACCCATCGCGATCGCGCCATCACACCCATCGCCTCCACGCTCTCTCTTCCTCGATCTCTCTGTTTTTTTTTTTTTTTTTTTTTTTTTTTTTTTTTTTTTTTTTAATTTGATTGTTGTTGTTGTTGTTTTTTTTAATTTGATTGTTGTTGTTGTTTTTTTTTTTTTAATGAACTTGTTGTTGTTGTTGTTGTTGGTGTTGTTGTTGTCACCCGAGCCGAAATTTGTTGTTGTTGTTGCCGGAATTTTTTGTTATTGTTGTCGTTGGTGTTGTTGTTGTCGCCGGAGCCGGAATTTGTTGTTGTTGTTGCTGGAATTTTTTGTTGTTGTTGGTGTTGGTGTTGTTGTTGTTGCTGGAAAATGTGAAAATTTTCCGGAAAATAGCATTTTCCTAACACATCCAAACACATGAAAATATTTTTCACAAAAATTTTCATAATTCACCCAAACACTTAAAAATATTTTCCTTTTCCGGAAAATAGCATTTCCGGAAAATATGTATTTTCCGGAAAACGTTTTACACGAAACAAACACAGCATAAGTCCACCATTAACATTACCTTTTTATTTTCCAATAACCACTCATAATATCAGCAGTTTGTAAAATTTTTTGTAAAAAAGTTTGTATCTCTAGTATTATTCATAAAAAAAATGATAAAAAAAAATTTCAATGTGATAGTTAATTTGGTAATTTGTTAATTTTTTTTAATATTTAAATAAGTAATTCTAAATATGAAGTGTCAAATATTTCAAAGGAGTAAATTACAAATCACACCCTTGAATTTGGGGTCATTTTGATTCTACTCCTTAATATTTCAAAATTAGATTCACTCTCCTAACATTAGAAGTTCATTTTGATTAGTATCTCATCTGTTAATAAAAAATCCTTGTTGGCTGTGAAGTGAGCCTAGCACATACATTAGTTCGTTCAATTATATTATAACTGTGGGGCCTGTTAGTTAAAAAGATATAGGAATCATCAGAAGTGGGCTTAGGGCCCAACAGCCCAATCCAAGGACACTTAGTTATCCGAGGATAGCTTAAAAATTTTATTATTATTAAATGAATAATATAGGAGAAAGGAATGGATATTATATATGGCGGCATAACGCACGTCCGAAGACACCAAAATCCGAGGTGAATGTAACTTTCATTTTATTCCGGAGACTCTGCAAAGTTGTATCTGAACTGGAAGTTAGGTATAAACCTAAGAAGGAGTTGGGGAAGGTAGCAAATATCTTCCAAGGCCATTACCTCCACATTAAATGTTTTTCAGCTAACCCTCTGGCCGCATTAATGTGGAGGTGATACCTGAACAGTGACTAAGCAGCTTTATGGCCACTAAGCAAAAGTTCCGGTAGGTGCTAGATGGGATAGAAAAGAGCTCCCCAGATAAGAACTACACGTATACGATGGAAATGGAGGGGAGGAGGGTGTATATAACATAGAAATGAATGAGATAGAGGGGGATTTTTTTCCAGAACAAGATAAAAGATAGAAAGAGAGACGTATTGAAAATGGGGTCGAGAAGAGTTTTTTCTCCTTCAATCAACCTAAAGCACCCTTTGTTACTTAATGAATAGGACATTTCCTGTCTAACAGTACCAGTTCTAGTACCCATTCTCTACAAATTCATTATTTGGGCTTGTTGGGCTGAAAACCCATTCATATTCTGGGTCCAATCCAAATTGAGTCCCTACAATTGGCGCCGTCTGTGGGAAGAACTTGATCTGTTGAGAAGAAAAGGCAGGTGTGATACTCACGATGGAAGAGGGAGCACCACAGCAACCATTGACGGGCCCGTAACAGGTGGATGCTAATTAGCACCAGGCAGAGTCTAGGGGTTCTTAGCACAGTAATCCGTTGGTAGACCACGAACGCGGGGGGGGGGGGGGGGATCATGAAGAGAGTACCCGAACAACCCATACAGATAGAAACCGCTCTTGGGGGAAAGGCCATGCTTCCCCTGTAAAGAGCGAAGGAAATTTGTAGCGTGAGATTGACAAGTTGAAGAGGGAATTGCAATATGAGCGATGAAGGCGTAAGGCCCATAACTCTAGGCACTCCTCTGAGGAGTCGGATGACACCAGTTACAGGCGAAGGTCGAGAACTCCACCCAGCGAATCTTTTTCGTGTGAGGAGGAGTACCACCGTGGGTGAAGAAATAAGAGTCCGACTCGCCAGGGTCAGGGGAATGATGCCTTAAATAAGGCTTTGAATCAAGTCTCTAAGTCGCCCTTCACGCGACATATTGAGAACGCTAGTCTTCCTCGGCGATTCCACCAACCTGTGTTCGCCATTTATAATGGTTGAACAGACCCAGTGGAACATGTTAGTCATTACAGCCAGGGAATGGCTATTCATGCTAGGGATGAGGCCTTAATGTGCAAGGTTTTCCCGTCTAGCCTGGGCCCGGTGGCAATGAGATGGTTTAATGGCTTGAGAACTAATACTATTGACTCTTTTGAGAAGCTCACCCAGGCCTTTGGTGCCCGTTTTATTACATGTAGGAGGGTTGTTCAACCCTTGGGGTCGCTGCTGTCCATGTCTATGCGGGAGGGGGAAACCCTAAAAGCCTACTTAGACAGGTACTGGGAAATGTTCAACGGGGTAGATGGGGCTCACGATGACATGGCTATGAACACTTTTAAGGAAGGTCTTCCAACCGAGCACGGTCTGAGGAAGTTTTTGACTGGCAAGCCTGTTACTAGTGTACGTCAGCTTATGGATCAGATAGACAAATATAGAAGAGTAGAGGAGGATCAAATGCAGGGCAGAGGAAAGTATAAGGCAGTAACTCAGGAGATGAGGGATTTCAGGCCGGACCGGTATAATAACAATCGGCCTCGGAGGGACTTTGGGGGGCAGTCAGGGTCTGCCAACTCCCAGGTGGTTAGCGCCGTGTTCCGAGAACCAGTGCAACGAGTTCTGTAGAAAATAAAGGACGAGCCGTTCTTTAGGTGGCCTAATAAGATGGTAGGGGATCCTACGAAGCGTAATCGGAACCTTTATTGCCAGTACCATCAAGACCATGGGCATATCACCGAGGATTGTAACAATCTGTGGGATCATTTAAAGCAGTTGGTGCAAGAAGGGAAGTTGACCCAATTTCTGCATCATTCCGATGGCTGAGGAGGCCACGAAGGCTTGGCGTTTCAGGGGAAAGCTTCAAGGGGACCTCCTTTGGGCACGATAAACGTTATATTTGCTGCCCCGGGGAGAACTGGATCTTGCCCTTCCAAGGTAATGTCTGTGTCCCAGTGCTCGGAGGAGGGCTCCAATTCGAGGCCGAAGAAGGCCAGACCAGACACCTCGTTGGTGTTAGGCTTCTTAGAAGAGGATAAGTGAGGAACCATACAACCGTATGATGATGCTTTGGTGGTTACGATTAGGATCGGAGGGTATGACGTTAGGAGAGTGATGGTTGATGACAGAAGTGCCACCGAGGTAATGTACCCTGATTTATTCAGGGGGCTGAATCTGAAACCTGAAGATCTGATGACGTATAGTTCCCCGCTGGTGGGTTTCGAGGGCAAATCGGTCACTCCGTTGGGAATGGTTAGATTACCTGTGCAGACTGGTTCAGATATGGTGGATGTGGATTTTATTGTGGTGGATGCTTTTTCTCCGTATACGGCTATTTTGGGAAGACCTTAGTTGCATGCTTTGGGGGCTGTTTCTTCCACTCTTCATCAGAAAGTGAAGTATCCCTCGGGAGGCAAAGTTTCAAAAATTTTGGAAAATCAGACCATGGCTAGACAGTGCATGATAATGGCCATTCAACATCGGCCAGAGACCGGTACTTCGACTGTAGCAGAGGTTGATTTATAGCAATCAAGGAGTCAGGGAGCCCATTTTGGTGCGTCCACAGAGGAAATGAGGTGTGAAGACTTGGAAAGGGTGAGCGTTGGTGATGATCCAGAGAAGTACTTTCAGGTCGGGGCTCAGTTGCCTTTGTCAGAAAAAGAGCAGTTGGTCGAGGTTCTTAGGAGAAACGTTGATGTGTTTGCATGGAATGCCTATGAAGCCCCGGGAGTGGATCCGGAGTTCATTTGTCATCATCTGAACGTCAATCCCTCGTGTATTCCAAAGAAACAACCACCTCGGCATCCGTCCAGGGTGCACGTCGAGGCTATTAAAGATGAGGTGACCAAGTTAAAGCAAGCTGGGGCTATCAAGGAGGTATTTTACCCTCAGTGGTTGGCCAATACAATCGTAGTGAAAAAGAAAAAGGGAAAATGGCGTGTGTGTGTTGATTTTACGAACCTTAACAAAGCGTGCCTAAAGGACCCTTTCCCTATGCCCCGTATAGATTAGTTGGTGGATGCAACAGTGGGCCATCCTCGGATGAGTTTCCTGGACGCCTTTCAAGGCTACCATCAGATCCCACTGGCGTTGGACGACCAGGAAAAGACCGCTTTTCTCACTCCCACTGGAAATTACCACTACAAGGTAATGCCCTTTGGTTTGAAGAACGCGGGGTCTACGTACCAAAGAATGATGACGAAAATGTTTGAGCAGCAGTTGGGTAGAAACATTGCGATTTATATTAATGATATGGTCGTAAAGAGTAAGGTAGTGGCCGAACACGTGACGGACCTTAACCATACTTTTGGGATTTTAAGAAGGCATAAATTACGGCTGAACGCATCCAAATGCTCATTTGGAGTAAGTTTAGGTAAGTTCCTGGGTTACATGGTGACCTATAGGGGAATTGAGATTAACGCTGATCAGATTAGAGCCATAACTAACTTGCAACCACCTCGGAATCCCAAGGAAGTCCAGAGGCTGACCGGGATGACCGCCGCATTGAATAGATTCATATCCAGGTCGGCGGATAGATGCAGGCCTTTTTTCTTACTGCTCCACAAGTGGAAAGGATACGAATGGACTGAGGAGTGTGCCTTAGCATTTCAGCAGCTGAAGGAGTATTTATCTCGGCCACCCATCATGTCTAGCCTCGAGGTAGACGAGGTTCTTTTTTCCTACCTGGCGATCACCACTTATGCGATTAGTTTTGTCCTGATACGAGTGGACAATGGAGTACAGCGACCAGTCTATTATGTGAGTAAATCTCTTCATGAGGCCGAAATACACTACCTGCCATTGGAAAAGACCATTTTAGTGGTGGTGCACGCCACTAGAAAATTTCCCCATTATTTTCAGGCGCATACAATGGTTGTCCTGACTCAATATCCGATCAAAGCAGTACTTCGAAGTGCAGACTATACTGGTAGAGTTGCCAAGTGGGGTACAATTTTAGGAGCTTTTGATGTCAAGTATATGCCCCGTATTTCTGTGAAGGGTCAGGTGCTCGCCGATCTAGTGGCCGAGTTTGGTGAAGGTCCTGAAGAAATAGAGACAAGCCCAGGTGGCATGGATGAAAATCGGTTGGCCTTATTTCCGCGCAACCTATTTCACCATGGACGGTGTATGTGGATGGGGCAGCAAATCAGCGGTGGTCTGGAGTGGGACTTGTGTTGATATTTCCTGAGGAAGTCATCATTAAGAAATCTTTTAGACTGGGATTCTCAGCTACTAATAACGAGGCAGAATATGAAGCCTTACTAATAGGGATGGCAATGGTCAATAAGCTGGGTAGAAAAACTTTGGAAATCTTCTCGGACTCATGGCTTGTAGTGAGCCAGGTCAGAGGGGAATTGGAGGCTCGGGACACGAGAATGCAGGAATACTTGAGCCAGGTTAGGCGTATACAAGCCAATTTTGAATTCTTTAAAATAACTCATGTCCCTAGGAGTGGAAATGCCCATGTAGACTCTTTGGCTACTCTTGCCACTTCCTCGGCTCAAAACTTACCTCGGATGATCATGATCGAGGACTTGGGCACGCCTACCCGAGGAACAACAGAAAAGCTACAGGTCAACCAAATCAGTTCAACGCATAGTTGGATGGATCCTATAATACTATTCCTTGAGAAAGATACACTGCCCGAGGACAAGCCAGAGGCAGAAAAGATACGAAGGAAGGCTCCCCGTTTTTGGCTATCCGAGGATAAGAAGTTGTATAAACGCTCTTACTCTGGCCCCTATCTGCTCTGTGTACGCCTTGAAGCGTCAGAAGATCTGCTAGAAGAGCTACATGAAGGAATTTGTGGTAGTCACACTGGAGGAAGGTCTTTGTCTCACAGGGCGATTACCCAAAGGTACTGGTGGCCAGGCATGCAGAAGGAAGCACAGGAGTATGTAAGGAAATGTGATCAATGCCAAAGGTTTGCACCAAATATTCATCAGCCTGGAGGAGTTCTCAATCCTCTTTCTAGTCCTTGCCCTTTCGCTCAGTGGGGATTGGATATCGTTGGCCCTTTCCCTAGAGTAGTAGGAAATAAGAAGTACCTGCTGGTTGGCACGGATTATTTCACGAAGTGGGTTGAAGCTGAGCCCCTGGCTAACATCAGGAATGTTGACGTCAAAAGATTCCTATTAAGGAATATCATTACTTGATTTGGAGTTCTTCAAACTCTCATCTCGGACAACGGTCTGCAATTTGATAGCAAGGCTTTCAGAAGATATTTTTCCGACTTGGGGATAAAGAATAGGTATTCCACCCCAGCCTATCCGCAGGGAAATGGACAGGCCGAGGCTGTCAACAAAGTCATAATGGGTGGACTTAAGAAAAGACTGGATGATGCAAAGGGAAGATGGGTGGAGGAACTTCCACGTGTTCTTTGGGCGTATAGAACAACGCCCCGACGATCAACAGGGGAAACCCCATTCTCAATGACGTATGGAGCTGTGGCCGTGATCCCTATTGAAACAGGCTTTCCAACACTGAAAACTAGTAATTTCACCCCGAATGGAAATGACGAGCTGTTGAAGAAAAGTCTAGACTTAATAGATGAGCGACGAGAGAAAGCTATGGTTCAATTGGCGTACTACCAGCACAAGCTGAAGCAGGGCTATGATACAAACGTCAAACTAAGGCCATTAGCTTCGGGAGACTTGGTGTTGAGGAAGGTCTTGGGGAATACCAAGAACCCAGCCTAGGGAAAGTTGGGGCCCAATTGGGAAGGGTCATATCGTATTACATCTGTAGCAGGGATAGAGGCTTACTATTTAGAAGATTTAGATGAAAAAACTATACTTCATCCCTGGAATGTAAGCAACCTGAGAAGGTATTATAATTAACAAGTTGCTCTTTACTTTCCTTTGTAATTTATCTTGCTCCTGCAACATGTGTTTCTGAAATGAATGGAAGTATTAAACAGAAGCTAAGTCATGTCAGGTCCTTGGACCACAACTTAGTGGAAATTACTACACTATGAATGGAAGTATTAAACAGAAGCTAAGTCATGTCAGGTCCTCGGACCATAACTTAGTGGAAATTACTACACTATGAATGGAAGTATTAAACAGAAGCTAAGTCATGTCAGGTCCTCGGACCACAACTTAGTGGAAATTACTATACTATGAATGAAAGTATTAAACAGAAGCTAAGTCATGTCAGGTTTTCGGAACACAACTTAGTGGAAATTACTACACTATGAATGGAAGTAGTAAATAGAAGCTAAGTCATGTCAGGTCCTCGGACCACAACTTAGTGGAAATTATTACACTATGACTAGAAGTATTAAACAGAAGCTAAATCATGTTAGGTCCTCGGATCACAACTTAGTGGAAATTACTACACTATGAATGGAAGTATTAAACAGAAGCTAAGTCATGTCAAGTCCTCGGACCACAACTTAGTGGAAATTACTACACTATGAATGGAAGTATTAAACAGAAGCTAAGTCATGTCAGGTTCTCGGACCACAACTTAGTGGAAATTATTACACTATGAATGGAAGTATTAAACAGAAGCTAAGTCATGTCAGGTCCTCGAACCACAACTTAGTGGAAATTACTATACTATGAATGGAAGTAGTAAACAGAAGCTAAGTAATGTCAGGTCCTCGGACCACAACTTAGTGGAAATTATTACACTATGACTGGAAGTATTAAACAGAAGTTAAGTCATGTCAGGTCCTCAGACCACAACTTAGTGGAAATTATTACACTATGAATGGAAGTATTAAACAAGAGCTAAGTCATGTCAGGTCCTCGGACCACAACTTAGTAGAAATTAGTACACTATAAATGGAAATACTAAACAGAAACTAAGCTATAACAAGCTATTTAGACATCAAACTTAGTCGGAATTTACGTTTTCTAAAAGGGATTCGTGTAACTAGAGATGAATATCAAAGTAAATGTTAGGAGCATCATTTAAAGCGTTTCAAGGGGATCAATACCCCTCTGGATGAAATGTAAAAGTGTTATCCTACGTACGTATACTTTTCTAATGAATGCTACAAGGAGCCTTTATAAGGCCGCGGATGTCACTATTATAGCCTGTTCTAAGTTCTCAATGGTTGTGTATAAAGTTATGATTCTTCCCTGTCATATCAACTTTCACCCTTTTTACAGTCCGAGATCATAAGAAAAGTAGATAAACAAACGTAAGTAATAAAGAGCAATCATACATGAAATTATATAAGTAATAAACAAAACCCCAAATATCTCTTATAAGTTGCCAAAAAGAACTACGTGTTGCAACCAGGAACATCCTTAAAAGGATTTAGAAAAAAAAAAAAAAAAAAAAGGGAAAAATGAGATGAAAAGTGTACTAAAAGGAATTTAAGTACCAGCAACTATTTGGTTAACTTTATTTGGAGCTTGTGTGGAGGGACTTTGCCGGCTGCTTCAGGAGGAACGTCCTTTTCCTGCACCATAGGAGCTTCTCCAACAGGCAGGGTAGTCGAGGCTAAGGCCTGTTCAAAAGTATGAGAGGCCGCTCCATCTTTGGGCCTTGCTACTTCTTTAGCCGAGGATAGATCCTTTGCTTTTTTAGGCATTTGTGGCTGCTCTTGCTGATTGGAAGAGGGAGGAGCCTAAGTCTGAACTTCCCTAGGTGGCTCAGCAGCAATAGAGGATGCTTCCCCTTGTGGAGCAGAGGGAGTGGAGGCCCGAATAGCTGGGGGGGGGGAAGTAAATATTTTCAAGTTTCCTTAACTCTGATGAGGATTCAACTCCAGCTCAGTTGAGAGCCTCTTGCCAGGTCAAGGCATAGTACTCCCGACACACAAGGGGCACCTCAGCTCGAAAAGCATGCTCTGTCTCAGCAACGCCCACATTGTAACCATTCTGCTCAGCAACATCTCTCTCTTTTTCAGCCTCGGCTTTGGCTTTCTCTGCCTAATCTCTAAGCTTCTGGACTTCCTACAGTTGTTTCTGCAGAGCCAACACCTGTTCCTTAGAAATTGCTAGCTGGGCATTGGCATCATGTAGAAGCCGCCCTTAGTCCTCGGCTTGTCTTTGGAACCCCTCCAGAGCTGAGTCAGCACTCTTCCGAGCATTTTCCTCGGCTGCTAGCTTCTTCTTCAGCTGCACAATGTTTTGCTCAGAAGCATTCAGTGTGCGCACAGCTGTTATCTTTTTCTTCCTTTCCTCGTCTATTTGCTGGTAGTAGGATTCGGCTATCTCCTCCAGCCTGAAGGTGGCTTGAACGGCCTAGAGAAAAAGAAGTTAGAAACACGCAAAAAAAAAAAAAAACCAACAGTAAAAATGTAACGGTAAAAGCGTCGTACCATGCCCAAATATCTTTTGGTATTTTGAAAAACCTCATCTCTCTTGATCGTTCTCAGCTCAGCCATGTCCCTGGGAAGAAGAAGTGTTTCCTCTAATGCTGAGGCGACTCGGCACCCAAGTCCACCACTAAAGTCCCTGATCGAAGCATCCTCCCTCGAAGGCTTCTCATCAAGCATAGGGGCTGGGAGCCAGGCCTCAGGTTCCGAGGACTGAGTGGTTGTCTTATCCACCCCTCGCTGTGACCCATGACTCGTTTTCTGCTGCTTAGCAGCCCTTTGATCCTCACCCTTACGGGTAGTGTGAGTCTTCCCTGCGTCGAACACCTCTTTACCCTTCGGCTCTCTCCTCCTCTTTGGATTGCTGGGCTCGGTCACGGCTGGTTGGGATGACTAAGGAGGAAGAGTAGGGAGAGGTGGAGGATTGACCTAAACTTGCTTTTCCACCACCCTGTCGGGCTGGCCCTCGATTACGTCTTTCAAGCTCCTTTGGCTTCTCCTTTGGATAACCATTTTCTTAGAAGTCACCTCAGGAGATTGGGTTTGGTTAAAAACTTCAAATTCGTAGATGGAGTCAGACAACTCTACAAGTCCTCCCGAGGTGTCTTTTCCTTCTTCTTCTTCTTCTTCTTCCTCTTCTTCTTCTTCGGTCCTTTTTTCTTTTTCTTCTTCTTTCTCTCTCACTTTTTGGGGAACAGAGCGTGATGATGAAGCTCCAATAAAAGGAGTGGCCTTAGGCGATGGTTCAGTAAAGGGCACACCTTCAGGAATGGGGGTATCCTCAGGAACAATGAATCCCTCAAAGGCTATACTGATACGGTGGAGCCGAGGATCTTTTGCCTTTATCACGTACTTAGGAGCCTGAAAGGCTTTTGAAACAGGGTTGTACTTGAGTATTATGTGTGATGCTCTTAACTAACTGTCGGAGGGATTCACATACACCTCAGATCGTAGGATTCTATCTAGGCTCTCCCTATTGATCAACCTGAAATTACGTCTAGTGGCGCGCTTGTCTGTAAAATAATTAAAACATAAAAGGAAATTTTTGTTAGAAATAAAAATAGCTTCAATTAAAAAAGTTAATCTGACTTATAAGGGGCATACATCCTAGGAACCCCACCTGGTTGTCCCTCTTCAGTCGGACAAGATAAACCATCATGCCACTCCTCGGAAAAAATAAGGAAATCGTCTTTTAAACCCTTGTTTGAGATAGGGAGGCACTGGATCAATCTTACTGTAGGGTACCTAGACTTAAGGTAATATCCCTGATCCTTCAAATGATTGAGGTTATATACCCAGTTCACATCGTGATGGGTCAAACCTAAATTGTACTTGGCGTTTAAAGCCTCTATGCTCCCAAGCACCCTGAACATATTCGAGGCGCACTGTGTGGGAGATAATCTGAAGAACCTGAGGTAACTTCTTGTCAGACTACCCATTGGGATAGTCATCCCTCCCTCGATAAAAGTTATCATGGGGATGACTACCTCCCCCGTTTGTCTATCGTGCAACCAAGTTTGAGGGGAAGCGTATCTCATACCCACTGTTGAAGGAATCCTATACTTAGCCCTAAATGATTCTATTTGCTCCTCTGAATCAACTAGATACTTAAATCTACCCATTTTCTAACAGTAGTAAAGAAAAACTGATACAGAAGATGGAAAACTAGGGAAGGTTAAGGAAACTTACAGGTTTAGAAAATAAGCTCTTCGGACGGGCTCTTAGTATTTATGAGAGCGTGAAGTAATGAGAGAGACAGATTCAATGAATATGTGCTGAGACGGAGTAATTTGTAACTGACGAAAGATTTGATTTGAAAGGCACTCTATAAGGGCGTAGAAAGTGGGAGCGGGAAAAACCCCGCCTATAAATGCAAAGGATCCCCCACCGTTAGATTTGCATCAGGTCGTTCAACGTGTGGGACAACAGAGCAGTCATCATTTAATAATGACGTGCTCCTCATGCCGAAACGTTAGGAGCGTGCCTTAGGTTAGCGAAAAGACATTCAGAAAGCGGGGGAAACCTACGAAATAAATGAGGGCTGGATATCAAAATCTCCATTTTTCCCGAGGTGGCAAAAAGTGAGATTTTGAGGGGCTATTGCAGGGCCTGTTAGTTAAAAAGATATAGGAATCATCAGAAGTGGGCTCAGGGCCCAACGGCCCAATCCGAGGACACTTAGTTATCCGAGGATAGCTTAAAAATTTTATTATTATTAAATGAATAATATAGGAGAAAGGAATGGATATTATATATGGCGGCATAACGCACGTCCGAGGACACCAAAGTCCGAGGTAAATGTAACTTTCATTTTATTTCGGAGACTCCGCAAAGTTGTATCTGAACTGGAAGTTGGGTATAAACCTAAGGAGGAGTCGGGGAAGGTAGCAAATATCTTCCAAGGCCATCACCTCCACATTAAATGTTTTCCAGCTAACCCTCTGGCCACATTAATGTGGAGGTGATACCTGAACAATGACTAAGCAGCTTTATGGCCCCTAAGCGAAAGTTCCGGTAGGTGCTAGATGGGACAAAAAGGAGCTCTCTAGATAAGAACTACATGTGTACGATGGAAATGGAGGGGAAGAGGGTGTATATAACATAAAAACGAATGAGATAGAGGGGGATTTTTTTCCAGAACAAGATAAAAGAGAGAAAGAGAGATGTACTGAAAACGGGGCCGAGAAGAGTTTTTTCTCCTTCAATCAACCTAAAGCACCCTTTGTTACTTGATGAGTAGGACCTTTCCTATCTAACAGTACCAATTCTAGTACCCATTCTCTACAAATTTATTGTTTGGGCTTGTTGGGCTGAAAACCCATTCATATTCTAGGTCAAATCCAAATTGAGTCCCTACAATAACGTATAAATTTAACTATTACATATAATAAATAACTTTAAAATTTTAAAATAAATATTCTAAAATTTACAAATCACAAAAAGAAAAAAAAAAAAAACATTTTTTCCCTTTACAATATTTTTAGACATTAAAAAATTTCACAAGAAAATCAATATGTTCTTTCAAAACAAACACGTACTCAAAAAATTGTCGAACATAATCAAAACCAATAAGTTTGTAAAACCCAAAAGGTTCCTCTTGCCCAAAATCTGGAAAAATAAAGAAATCCATTTTCTTCCATAACCGTAGGAAAAAAAAAAAAAAGCACAAATAGAGACTTCATGAGAGAGAGAGAGAGAGAGAGAGAGAGAGAGAGAGAGAGAGAGAGAGAAATTGAATTGAATTATTTCGTTAACTTTAAATAGATAAATTAAATTCAAAAGAAATTATAAATTAATTATAATGTAGAAATTTGTGAGGAGTCTAGAATTTATGTAGAAAACTCTCATGAGATTAAAAAAAGTTAAATGCTTTGATTTTATAAAAAGTTAAAAAAAAAAAAAAAAGGTAAAATGTTTTACTAGAATTTATATGGATGTTGGAAAAACTGGTTTTGCATCTCATACAAAATGTACAGCGGAAGCAACTCAAGTATTTACTTCATTCATATGAGATAACATGAAATATCTAGAATTTTAGAAATAAAGAATAAAAAGGTATACCTTGTTGCAGTGAAATTTAAAATAAAAGAAGTTCAAACTTGGGAAGACCTTCAATCTTCACTCTAATTCCACATATCCTCAAGATGTGTGGTCTCTCAATCAGTTATGTATGCACTTGTTCAAGAGAGAATGTGTTTAGAGAAAACTGTACATTTCTCTTTTAATTGTGTGAGGGTTGATTTTTTTGATGGTATCCTGGCCCAAGTTTAAGCAAGGATCCCAAACCCTCTTGTTATAGTTTGAAGGGACTAGACTTGGTTCACTGCAGCTAAATGGGCTGTTTACGAACCAGGTTATGCGCAAAGTAAAGATCGTACAACATGTATACACTAGCAAGCAAGAAATATATGTATTGAACAGCAATAAAAATCAACAAAAAGACAAAGTAATGTAAAAGAAAAGGCACACAGGCTAGTAGGGATCCCCAAATTAATATGAAATATTTGATTATCTTTTTAATTACGGATTCTAATATGCTTACTAAAACATGATACAAGGTCCAAATAAGTTCAAAAATTACAGACTTAGATGACTATCCAAGCCTCTAAGACTTGCAAAGTTTGAATCCTCTTGAATCCAAGTAAATACTAGTGGCTGTTTATGGGATACCGGAAGGTATTTTCCTATTTCTTTTGAATTTTGACAGAGTTTTCTCAATGATTCTATTATGGTTCCACTATTTCTCAATGCCCCTTTGATGTTGGCTCCCTACCTCTTTTATAGTGTCATGGTAGGATTCTAGGGTACCACCAATTTCTCTCTTTTGCTCCCCTAGGCGTCAAAGCTCGTGCTGTGCCCATTACTCAGATGGTAGGCTTTTTCCTCATTCCTTATAATTTTCTCTTTTTGGTGTTGTTTCCCTGAAAGTCCTTCGTTGACTTTCCATTTGGTGGTGCTCTTAGGTAGCCGACCTTCAATCTCCATTCTTTCAATGCTTCCACGCCTTTACCCTTTGTCATTTTTCCAAAGTGAGCCAAATCCTTCCCTGCCAAGTCGAAGGTCTTCCCTACTACTTCCCCTTATGCTTCATCTTTCTAGATTCCTCGAAGTTCCAGCCTTTTTCTCACGAGTTGTTGCTTTCCAAGCCTTTTGGTTTTTTGCTGCATCACTTAGCACTTGAGGAGGACATATCTATCCTTTGTTTCCTGTGCTGTTTTGATTCCTCCTTTTCGAGTTGTCTCAATCCCATTCTGGCTATGTTGCGCATCCTAAGGATCCCTAGTTCTTGGCGGTATCTCCGGTCTAGTTTCTTTCTTCCCCTTTTTTTGTCTTCTGATCTTGGCAAGCTAGGCCTTTGTTTCATGGGCTCTATAACTTGCTCCTTCATGGATCTTAGGCTTCAAATCTTTGGGCCTTATATTATGATTTTTGAACCTCAACAAATTGTACATACATTTTTTTTAACTGTCAAAAGACAATTATTTTATTTAATAACTCTTATTAAATAAACAATTGATTATTTAAATGGGCTAGCCTTTTGGGCCAACCCAATTGGGTTTTAATGTGTGGCTTGGGATAGGATCAAAAGGGAAAATAAAACTCTAACTCCAATGGGCTTCGAACTTATATGTCAACTCTTGACAAATCCAAAGTTATAATTAATTATATTTAATACCACTATATAAATATAATTGTACTCTAGGCTTTATTAATAAAATTAAATCCCAAGACTTTATTATCTAAACAATTAACCCCTTCATTAAAATATTTGTAATAATACAAAGTCATTATATATAACTATCACTTTGAAAATTGCTACCTCTTGATTCTTGAATACCCGGTTTAATCCTTTAAATTATTCATATATATATATATATATATATATTTATGAAATCAAATTTTATAAAATATAAACTTTAGTAACTCTTTACTAAAGTGGTTAGACCTACCACTTTGAATAACCAAATTTACTAAACTTATTTCAAGGGAATATTATATATATCTACAAAGAGACTATAAATTCCATCTTGAGGATAAGTGTTCCTTTAGCACTACGTGTGGTTACCCAACATACTAAAGTTTTGACCATTGAATTAAATCCCACTCTTGATATATTAAAGCAACCTACATTTCATGATCGGGTTCACTATTCTCTTAGGATCGAGAGTTTATGTAAATTAAAGTCGTGAGATTTATTATTCAGTAGACAGTCGTTAATAAAATAATTAATTTCGCAATGGTCTAGTTCAATGTGTCTTATACACTTAAGATACATCAACATATCAACTAGAAATCTTTACTTCCATGATCAAGACAAACTATCTTAGTTGACACGTTATAATATTTATAGATGAAATGCCCAATTTTATTACCGACAACGAACTAAGTTTTGAGTTTACAAAAAACTTGTGATTTATATTTTCTGTGACTAATCACATAAATCACATACTATGCATCTCAAGGATTATATGATAATATCCAAATATTTATATTACCATTATTTTAGATAGTAAAACACCTTCATTATTTATAACATAATGTCATCCATAATATTATACACATCATCGTACAATAAGATTTCATGGCACTAATCTTAACAATGGATGGATGTTTATTTTTCGGAAGTTGTGCTATAATTCTTGATGCTACCTTACAATAATTTTCTATTATATATACGGGATCGAGAAAGGTATTATTAAGTAAGCAATCTCACTTCTCACCTACAAGAGAGTGCTCAAACATGGTATTTATGTAACTAATTATTGCAGACACAAGAAATGGAAACAGGGTAACAAATGTTGTTCCAAATTATGCATTCTTTGGAAGAAATTTCAAGTATAAAGGAAAAGGTAAAAGTCACTGGCTGTTTGCCTCTAATTGAAACAGAAACGGAATTAACATGAATGGATATATAGGCAGCTTAAGCTCCCAGCGAGACACTCATTTTTGTAATTATCACAACCTCCAATACACAAGCCATTCCATACAAGGCAAACTATTTAAGAAATTCCCATCTCTCTTGTTGGTCATGACAATAGGGGATAGCCATAAATGGCACATGTAAATAGCAAGAACCATTATCAAAATGGATATTAAATAAATAAATAACTCATAGTTTGTATTGTACTATTGTTTCAATGGAAGTAAGATAACAGCTTCTTCTTATTATAGCATATATTTGTTAAGCATGTATTAAGTGGTTGATTCTCTTAGTCAAAAATAAAGAGTGATTAGTGCCAATCTGGCCTGTCCTTTTTGTGAAACTTCAATGCCTCTCCAAAAGGTTTTACAGATGAGAACAGTTAGAATTATGTTTAACTGATTAAATTCATAATTTCTTAATAACTTAAACTTTTGAAAAAATTGATAATTTATTCCTGTTTTCATTCTAACTTCTATTTAAAATGTTAAAAATTGCACATGTGAGGCCCCACGTTAAAAAAGAGTTTGAGTTTAGAGAGAGTGTTAAAATTATGATTAAGAGACTATAATTCATAATTTCCTAATAATTTAAACATCTGAATTTCAAATTGGTAATTTAACAAAAGTTGGATTTGCCATAGATGTAGGTAATCGTACTTTTCCTTCATGTAAAAAAGTGTGATTTTATCACATCCTCTTATCAGGACATTACCGTACACTTAATCCTACAAAGTCAATTATTGCTCACAACAATCTCTTCCTCCTCAACAAACTTGAGATATTCACCATAATACATTTGAGCGTCTTGCCTTACCATAGCTGGAAATTTTGTTTCTCCATTTTATTCTAAGCCAGTTATTATTTTAAAGGATGACTTGTCTGGTTCAATTCACATCCAACTTCTTTCATCAGGTAGAAACATTCCATTAATTGCAAATCAGTACGGTTGAAGCTAATCAAAATTTTGAAGAATGTTAAAACCTTTAATTCAGGATTTAAACCATGTCTTCTTTTCAAAGATGAGTGAAGTACTTCAACATGTTCAAACAATCCATTATTAGCCAATACTGTGATCATCTCAGGTTGTGTCCGTAACATTACTCATTTTATTACAAAAAAATAGATCATAATTTTATTTCTTGTCAATTAGTGTACAAAGAATTATTCGTGAGCTTCCAGCTTAAGGACAGAATGTGATAAGATAATTAGCTCCAGTAGGGCACGTAAATGTGCTAGTTTTATCATCATAGGCATAACTATAAGCCTGAGGGCACTGGTTCTTGAAAATCATGGAATAGTTGGTAGGTGGACATGTAGCCGGGGTACCAAAAGTGCCAGTGCAACAGTATTGTGGCTGATTCAAAGCCAAACATGCACTCTTGCAAGCAATCACGCTGCCATCAGGTCCTGTTACGGCTAGCTCTGACGGGCATACACTGTTTACGTTCCCCGGGCAGCTCGTGCTTTGGCAACTGGCTGCACCCTGTGGGGTTATTGATAAAGGCAAGTTGAACCCATCTACGAGGCTAACATCATAGAAATCATTTCCTCCAGAGCCGGATAAAGTGAATTCTACGAGTGATGCTGGTGGGATGGCACCTGCGCCATTGCATGCAACCTGGCCAGAGGCACAGTCGGCTGTTAAACAAGAGAACTTGCCGGTACTGTCAGTGGAACATTGAGTTCGAGCAAAAATTCGGCCCGACCATGTAGCGGGAACATCAAGGGTTGTTGAAGCTCCGGTGTCTAGCTCAAAACCGGTTGATGATAATTGTACCCCTCCACCACTAGTTAGGGTTCCTGGCCATACTGTGTAGGAGCACTTGTTTGTTAATGTGAGTGTCACAGAGTGAGCCCCTACACACATAAGTAAAGAGTATTAAATAATCTTTATTGTTACAAACCCATTAGTAGAACTTATTTTTGAAAACTAGCTTATAAGAAGAGGGTATTCAATAATATATTGTTATAGTTTGCTTATACATATTGTTAAGCATATACTTAAAAAAAAATATTGTTATAGTTTGCTTATACAGTAGTTAATTACAAAAAGGAATACAATAATATTTCACAAAGAAAAAGTGAATGAGCATAAATAAATAGAAAAAAGAAAACTCAAAGAGAGAGAGAGAAAGGAAATGAGAATTTTGACCAGAAAAGAAGAGGAAGGCCAAGCTAAGGCCTAGAAGTGCTTGGATTTCCATTTGATTTGATTTTATAAGAATTTTTGTGTTTTGTGAATGCAAGATTCAAAATGAGGGAACTAAGATTATATAGGCCCTGATCGCAGGACAAAAAGATGGTAGCAAATCTTGTTTAGATCATTTTTTTCTAATCATTTGATTTTGGCATGATTAGGTAATTAAGCTGGTAAATTCGGGCTTGGATAAGATTAATTTTGCAATTTTACCATCTTCATAATTACTCTCCTTATATATTCTAAATAGCCAGTTATAATGGATCTGATCGAGGACACGCCACTATTAGTCATAATTTATGCCAATACAGCTTGGCCATGGGGATGGAATTTGAAGAGATAAATGTACCTTTTTTGGATCTTGAGGAGACACTAAATTTATCCAAACCTATAAATCATACACGCATTTACTTGGCCTGATTTCCAATCATATATGGGTATGAGTAGCATTTCCCATGCCAAGAATTTTTTTTTAGAAGACCCATGCCAAGATATATCGTAGCATTTCCCTCTTCTCTAATTAAGTTTTCCCCTACCTAGTAGTAAGTCCCTATGAACATTAAATAGTCAAGAATTTGGCAATTTGCCCCCTTACACTAAGGCCATAAGAAATATAATGTCTCCTTTGATATGGTCAATAATAGCTTTTATGTCTGTATATATATATATATATATATAATTCAACAATTACAATGAGTTTTTTTTTTTTTTTTTTTTTTTTTTTTTTTTCTGATAGTTACAATATGTTGCTAACTCCATAACTTAAACTTTCTTCTCTAGACTTTAAAGCACATTGAATATTGAAATGTGTCAATTAAATTACAAGACTCTTGGCTGAGAGAGGGAGATTTGAATCTTAAATATTTTTATTACAAACACTAATGGCACATTTGGTATAATGTAATGATATTTACAAATAATGTATTAGAAATTAGTGTTACAAGAAAACATGAAGTTGTAATGGAATAACTATTACTATTTATCTTTTGGTGACAACACATAAATAGAACTTTAAATGAAATTATATTTAAGTTCAATTTACTAAATTTCTCTTGTTTATAAATATATATTGCACTTTTTATAACCTTGTATGTTTGGAACGAAGTGTTATTTTGACTTTAGACATTGGATGATTTAGGTATTGATGTGCTGGATTTTGTGTCCCATCCTAAAAAGAAAACAAACTTTTGGTGTGAAGTTCAAGCTGTTATTGATTTTGGTCAATTTTAATTGATCATTCTCTTTATACTTTTTTTTTTATTATTTATTTTTATAATCCACATTTCGAGCTTATAAATCTTCAGTCATGAGCCAACTGAATAAATCTTGACCAATTGTTGCTAATTTTTGTGGGCCTTAAGATTCTGTTGCCAATGTAGATGGGCATTGGTGCTGAATTTGAGAGGCTTAGGGACCATTTGATAGGGGTGTTTAAACAACTGTTTTTAGTATTTAAACATTCTTACACATTTTTTACAATATTTATTCACTCACATGTATTTTCACAATACTTAAACAACATTACTATAAATCTCTAACCAAATGGGCCCTTAATTTAGACACTCCACATGCCATGCCATTTCAACCAACACGTGACGTGGCCATGTTAATGGCCATTTTGTTGACTACATTGCCGGTCTAAACTTGAAAACAATGATAGTATTACAATTACTTACACAATTTTTATTATAACCAATCATACGTTGAGTTTTGGTAAAAATTACCAACTTTATTATTATACTAGTGATTGACGTGCATTGCATAGAAAAAAATTTATTAGTAAATATGTAAATATTAATCTTTACTCTTTAGACAACTATAGCGTTTTTGTTTTTTTTTTACACAAATTTTATCAGAAATATTGTATTACAAGTCGTTAACCTGCACAATGCACGAGAAAGCTGTTAGGTATAAGATATGATTTAATCTTGGTTTAATTTACTATAATTATCGTATCATTATAATTTAATAGGAAAACTTAGTTTGTATAAATGCATAGTATACTTAGAACATGAAGTAACATTAATAATTTATAAATTGAAGCGATTTTGCAAGATAAAATCTCAAATAAAATTGAACACACATAATAAATTAAAACATAAAATTGTGGGTTTCAATTAATTCAATTTGTAAAATCTTGTACCATTCAACAAATATTATAATTCTTTTGGAAATGAACCTTAAATGAGCACAATATTTAGCAAATTTATTTATTCTTCAATGATGTATTTTGATATATTTTTGTAAAAAGTTTAATCAATTCTTTGTTTCTTCTTCTTTGATTACGCATTAAGATTCAAATCTAAAAATCCTTCACATCAATATGAAATATGCAATTAAATGAAAAATAAACATTAGAATTTCAATTATCTTCCATGGAGTCCTACTCCCTTCTCAAGAACAATAGTAATAAACTAAATAGATTTAATCTTTCTTTTATGTTAAACAAAATTATATACTGTCCAATAAATGTTGCAAGGTCTTTTTTTATTTTGAATATTTGGGTTTTGAAAATCGAGTTTCATGTTTGCCACATGCATATCACTAAATTGAATAAAACTCGACTTTGGTGAAATCAATTTCTAATTTAAGAATGAAAGCCGAGTTCCAAAAAAAGACCACATAACTAAATAAATTGCAATAGATGCTTTTAACAAAATAATTTTCAAAAACCAAATAATTTAGCAAAAAAAGAAACAAAGATGTTGCAATTAATGTTAAAAGAAAAATTAGTAATAAATTGAAGACAAAAATTGTTTTGATTGTTTTGCAACTTTAATTTCAAATCTGCCAATTCTTCTCAAATTTTTTTCCCCAAATATACCATATTGTTTTCAAAAAAACCACCTAGTCCCCAAAAGAATGATACCTAAAATCAACTAAATATCAATTTAAATATCTAAAAACCTAAGTTTATCAAAATTATGACTATTGATAAGGGTAATCTTTATCTTAAACTTGGATGCAACAACTACTAAGAGGGACATACACCATACTTAGCATCGAAGAGGGGCCTGTGAACTATTTATAAAATATTGTTTGTCCCTAGCTACCAAAATTTTTGCTAGAGCAGGTCAACATAGAGACAGCCACACATGAGAATCCGAAGAGAGAACAAAGTGGATAGATGATGATCAAACCATATAAGAGGAACTCATGCACAAACACAAACAATCAGAGCTTTAAAAGCCAAATATTTCAGAACCCATCACCTATACACTCAACCTTGGTACCTTATCACTCACTTTCCGAAGAAACCCCGTGCTTTGTCTTCATCTTCCTTACGTGGATTCCCATTTTTGTCAGATTCTCTTATGGTTTCTTGATATATTCTGAAATTTCAAAGATGAAAAACATATTAGATCAGTTAAACTCAAGACTTATTCAGATGCAAACAAAGATTAGCAACTCAAGTTAACTCAATGTAATATAATATTAATGATAAATTTAAATGTTTGTGACAAATTTAACGCATCAAATACGTTGCTAGAGGAGAGATAGGACTGGAAACAGGGGGAGAAGCCTGATGCATCAAGCTTAGGGTTTCTGAAGAAATAATTCAGATTAAGTCTTTAAACAAATAATAAAGGAAAATAAGTCAATTTTAAAAAAATAATAATGATGTGAAAAATCGTGAGCTCTCTAAAGCTCGACATATATATATATATATATATATATATATTAAAGAGTTGAATTTCTTTGCTTAATTTGAAGTTTACATTTGAAAATTAAATAACTTCTAAGTTGACGTTCTCTTTTTCTAGGAAATCCACTTTCAATTAAATGTTCTTTTTCCATTGTTATTTACCCAAATAGTTAGTGGACATTTTTAAAAACATAAACAAATCCATGTTTATGCAATTTATATATAAATTATCAAACATATTTCATAGAAAAGAGGAAAAGGAATAAAAATTAACAAATTACAAATTTGAATTCAATCTAAAATATGTAGATGGTAGTAAACTATAGTTTCCATCACAATAAGTTGTCATTAACCAATCTTTGAATGCTATAGATTATACCAAAAGTTCCACTTTAGAAACTTTAGAAGATTACAAAAACAATATTATTAATTATGATTAAATCAAATAACAAAGTGATTAAGTTGTTGAGTAAAAGTATAAATCAAATAGAAAGATGAAATATGAAGTAAAATATATATTGTGGCGGGCAAAAAGTGAGACAGGTCAGTCTCAAGTCTAAACTTGCTACTTTTTCTTACACAATTAATTTTTAAGAGATGGGATGCCTAATCAACCATAAATACCCTTAACAAGATGAAAAGATTTGACTAGAGCTGATTGAATTAATTCTAAGTGTGAATGAATGCACATAAATAAGAAGCAGCCTTAAAGGGCCTGTATTAAGTTCCTCGAGTTTAGTTCAAGGTAGTGATTACAAGTGGTTTATCATTCTAAAAAAGTGAATCCCTTTCCTCCAAGGGCTTCATAGCTTTATATAATCAATCAAGGTGTATTTGATCCCTACATTTGGAGGGTTAGGGTTCGATTTCTCTGATACTTGTTCCATTAAGGCCTTACTAGAATGTTTCCACACTGGGTTATGAACTGGGTTAACACTGTTCAGATGTCATTTTCTCAATAATGCGGGCATCTAAGTGGGTGCAGAGTATTGAATGCGGAGGTGATGGATGCTTTATTTGTCCTCTTCCTTTTCTTCCCAGCTTGACGACAAATCTTCCTCCTCATCCTCGATTTGCATCCAACTGCCTTTAGTCTTGGTTCTTGGTCTTCCGAGGGCATGTTGGAGTCCTTGGAGTCCTTAGGCATTACAATCTCCCTGCACTTGTAGAGGGTTACTTATATTTTCTCGAGGATTTATGTTCTATTAGTGTTTTCTGAGGTTCGTAGTCCTGCCATTGTCCTTAGTCTATCTGTCTATATTCTCGGATCCTCATTCTCCCACACACACACACACACACACACACACATATATCTTATATCATATCGTGAGTTCTATTATCTTTTTTCCAAAAATAATGATTTTGGAGATTTTGTAATGCTTACTCTTAAACTATTTGTTACATAGTAGTGGTTACAAATGGATCTTATTGGAATTTTTTTTTTCTTATTATAATATATGTGATATATATGATATGCGTACAAATGAACATCTTTTGCCTTCCCATGGATTCAACAGCAATTCGAAAGGTTGACTTATTCGGGAATCTCCAGATCTACACATATTTTCAACTCCCTGAAGCATTTCGTTGAAACAATTTTGTTTTCTCCATATTACTATATCTCTAGAGTCAATAATTTTATTATATATGAAACGATATGTAATCATTATCTGGGAGATAGTGTTTGAACCTGCAAATTAAAATGAAATAAAAAAAATTGAAATCATCTACAAATCAAAATTTAATGCATTCAAAACCTATTATAGATTAACTTGAGTACATCAATCTAGACATCAAGATTAAAAAACAAAGACATTAATCTTAAATTAATATCAACTGTTCTTAACCAATAAAAAAAATCAATTAGTCTTTGGTCAAAAAATTGTAAAATCTATATCAATGAGAGAGAGAGAGAGAGAGAGAGAGAGAGAGAGAGAGAGAGCATATTTAAATCTAATAATGTAGAGATGAATGGGGAAAAAAGTATTTAGTGGGGAAGGTGAAAAGTTGGTGGGAAGGAGGGAGGGGGGAGAAGCATGCGCTTTTAGGAAAATAAAATAAAATAATATAATTATGATGTAAAAATAATTAAAAACGTCGAGATGAATGAGGAAAAAAGTATTTAGTGAGGAAGGTGAAAAATTGGGAGGAAGGGGGGGCGGGGGGGGAGGAGCATGCACTTTTAGAAAAATAATATAATATTATATAATATAATTATAACGTAAAAATAATTACAAATGTAGAGATGAATGGGGAAAAAAGTATTTAGTGAGGAAGGTGAAAAGTTGAGGGAAAAAGGGGGGGGGGGGGGGGAGAAGCATGCACTTTTAGGAAAATAAAATAAAATAATTATAATGTAAAAATAATGATGTGATAAAATAATAAAATAGATCATATTGATAGTTAATGCCCATATGAAAAAAAATAAAAGAATGAATTTACTAAGTGCAATACACTTAATTTGAGTCCAAATAAATTTTAAAAAATATTAAAGGAAAATGTCATATATATTATAGACAATGGCACACACAATTTTAAAAGCAAGTGACAACAAAATAAAAGTGAAAAAAGTAAAATAAAATTGACTTTTGGCCTTTTTCCTTATCATGATACACTTAATTATAGGAAGAAAATTAATTGTTTTGTTTTGTATTTCGTTATTTCAAAATATGAAGTGACAACAAAAATGTATATCTTTCTTTTGTATAAAATTTGGCAATTATGTGTAAAATATGGTTTTAACTCTTAAGCAAAAATAAGATATATATGTGTGTGTGTGTGTGTGTGTGTGTGTGTTTGTGTGTATGTATAATTAGATGTGTGGACCAAAGGAGAGGCAGATTGACTGGGCCTCACAACTTATTTGAAGAGTGGGTATAGGATTTCTCACAATGGGTGGTCCATGGCACAGAGACTCAATGAGATTAATTTTCTCCTTCTATGTGGCTACCATTTTTCTTTCACCCTTTCTCCCTTTTCCTCTCAAAATTCTTCAACCCCCCCTCCACTCTCCCACCTTTCTTATTTATAGCACTCTAATTAGTGGCGTGCTAGGATTGCTTTTGCAGTTAGTGTAATGAGAGGTCCAATGTCATTAGTTATAAGTGGCTGGTTAGGTGAGAGTGGGGTGGGGCAAAGGTGGCTTTGCAAATTGGTTCCCACTTCAGCAATTATGTGCGGCAGAGATGATTTAGGGTATTGCCGGTCACGTTCATGATGGGATGCTCGGCAATTATTCTTTCCATATTGTCTGATAATGGTCTCCCGAGCAAATACTGAGTGGTAAAACCTGGGCCTACACCCGTGTGGGCTTAGGATGGGATACTGGGTAAAGGGGGATGGGAAAAATGGGCCGCATTGTTTGTGCTTGAACCCAAGGCCCAAATGGGCTTGGTCATCTCGAGATCGTACATTAGATATAATTATACTAGTTATAAGAGAGGGAAAAAAATTATTTGGTTTTAAACTATGCTGGTGTTGGAAATTCTTGCTTTCATCCTAGTCAATGCTACAAACTTGTGTTGTCAATAAAGTCAGATCAAATGGAACTCATTGATTTCACAAAGTACCAATAATTAGCTTCATCACCAACAAGTAAAGTGATTTAGATTAGGAGAGAGAGAGAGAGAGAGAGAGAGAGAGAGAGAGAGAGATTTTTGTTGAACTGGAGTAGAAACTTTGGAGAAGAACAATGAAATATTTAAGAAAAGAAAAAGTTAGTTAAATTATTTTATTTTAGAAATTTATTTCATTTGTTTTAAAGATTTTATTGGTTATTTAATCACATGGTTCATGCAACATGATTTAATTGGACGTACTAACCCATGTGGTAGGTTGAGGGAGTAAATAGTAAATCACAACACTAAAGTCTGGAGCCATCTTGATTTTGCCCCTTTAACATTTCATAATTTAATTTTGATTTGCTCAATTAGTTAGGACTTAGGGGTTCGTTTTAATTGGTACTCTCCATTATTATTATTATTTTTTTTTTCTAGCTAGCCTCAAAGATGAAGCTACATTCAGGCCCAAGGGGCCCTAGGCCCCTGAGTTGCATAATTTTAAAAAAAAAAAAAAATTGTAGATTTGGGCCTAATTTGAATTGGATTCAAGAAAAATAAATCTTGGCACCTCTCCTCATATCAAACCAAACATCACAAATCAACTCAAAAATCACATATCAACCCGTATTTTTTAACTCAAAGATGACCCAAAAAAAATCAAATGATATCAAATCAAACACCTACATTAGGGCCCAAGGGGCCCCAAGCCCCTGAGTTGCATAATTTTTTTTCTTTTTTGGTAGATTTGGGCCTAATTCGAATTGGACTCAAGAAAAATAAAACTTGGCACCTCTCCTCATATCAAACCAAACATCACAAATCAACCCAAAAATCACATATCAACCCATATTTTAACTCAAAGTTTGACCCAAAAAAAATCAAATCTTATAAAATCAAACATCACATAGCAAATCATATTTGCTAATACTAAATAGATGTTTATTTGGATTTTTATGAATTTATTTAAATATTTTGGCCCCCTTAATCAAAATTGTTGTTGTTGTTGTTGTTGTTTTTTTTTTTTTTTTTTTTGGAGGGGGAATGAAATTATTGTTAAGTTGACACATCAACTAAAACTTTTTTTTAGACCAAAAAGTTTCAAACTCAATTAAACTGTTGATTTAAAAAAAAAATTTTAAAATTTCACTGCCTGTTTTGATGAATAGTTCAATGAAAACTTGAAAATTCGAATATTTTCTTATTTGTACGTAATCTGCCATGCGTAGGATCGATAGAGTACGTTGGTTTCAGCACCCAAAAAAGAAAAAAAAAAAAAAAAAAAGAGTAAGTCGGTTAAAACGTAAATGCAGAGTCAGGATTCTATGTCAATTGCGAGTCGGTGAACACAGTTCAAGCAGGATTAGGTTTATCTCATTGGCTGCTATATATATTATAGTATATATTAAGAGAAGCAAAACCACATATTACTTACCAACATACTATTGATTCTCGAAGTATCTGATAGTAAAGCTTCTCAATATTCAACGTCAATCGTCTAGTTCTAGTTTTTTCTTCTCAATATTCTAGTTCTAGTTTTTTCTTCTAATTCTAGTTAGTGCTGATTCAATGGAGGCTGAACAAGAACAACATGAACCGCAAAACAGTGATTCAAGGGAGGCTGAACAAGAACAACATGAACCGCAAAACAGTGATTCAATGGAGGCTGAACAAGAACAACATGAACCGCAAAACAGTGATCAAAGGGCCAGAGAAACATCATACAAGAAGAGAAACCCGACTGTGATGAAGAAAGCCAATGAACTTTCTCAATTGTGCAATATCCCAGTCTGTGTGATTTCCTATGGGCCTGATGGCAATGTCGACACGTGGCCTGAAAGTCGAGATGACGTGGTGGAAGTACTCAACAAGTACAAAGACCACAGTGGAATTCATAAGAAATATCCTTTTGTGAACAAAGAAAAGAAAAATAACAAGGAAGAAAAAGAAGAAGATGAAGAAGAAGAAGAAGAAGATGATGATGAAGAAGAAGAAGATGAGGAGGATGTTGATGAATCAGAGGAAGATGAAGAAAGAAACAAGGTAGAAGAATTTGAGAGGGTTTTGTTAGCGTGGGAGTATGGTTGGCTTTATGATACAGATGATGAGAAGTTGTTTGAGATGAGGTTGAATTCATTGAAGACTAAGCTTTGTGTTATGAAAAAAAGGATAGAATTACTTGAGAATAAGAAAAGGAAGTGGAGTAATAATAATAATAACAAAAACAGTACTACGGGAATACCTAATAATAACAATAATTATGAGGTTGGAAGTAGTAGCGGTAGTAGTAGAGCTGAGGTTGCTCGTGCTTACAGATTAATGAGTACTATTAGAAGGTTAAATTTGCCCAAGATGAGCCTATCTCAGTGCAGCCAGTGACAATCACAACCTAATTAGAAGGTTTTGGCCATGGATTGATTTTTCATGAAGCAATTTATTGTAATTTTATATATAACTTTTAGTGTTTTTAGTTCTCTTGTGATAGTTTGATATCTTTTAGTTTTTAGCTTTTAATTTTAATTTAATTTTTAATTTTCTTTTATGGTGGGGATCCAAATTTAACTCTAGAGGTTAAGCCTAGAAGATTTGGTTTCAGAAATTGAATTTAATTTCAAGCAATTTGTTGTTTCAATGTTTTTCTTTTTTCTGATTTTGTGGGAAGTTGTCTTTGTTAGTTACTTGTTAGTGTTAATTTCCTTTTACTATTGGGAAACCCAAATTTGTGAGCAATAATAGTCTTTTGTGGTAGTGATAATGTTTGGCCAGACTCTGGAAATATCCCTCCAATTATTTCTTAGTATATACACACCACTTGTATTAAAAAAAAAAAAAAAAAAAGATAAAATAAAATAATATTTCTAAGTGATCGATAGTAATTAAATTTTGTAATTTGTTATAATTTTTTGTTAATATTTATATAAGTAATTTTGAATATGAGGTTTCAAATATTTCAAAGGAGTAAATTGCAAATCAAATCCCTAAAATTGGGGTAATTTTGATTCTAATTTTTAATTTTTCAAAATTTATATTCACCCTCTTAACATTAGAGGTTCATTTTGATTAGAAACTCCTCCACGAACAAAAATCCTAGTTGGCTGTGAAGTGACACTTCCCTTTACAATATTTCTGGACATTAAAATTTTCTCAAGAAAATCAAAATGTTCTTTCGAAACAAACACTCAAAAAACTTTTCAAACATAATCAAATCTAGATATCCATCACTACCTTGAACTTCTTGTTAGGGAGAATAAACACCTTGGAGAGCTTTCTTGAATAGTTAATATAACATATCGAGACACATTTAAACCCAAAAGGCCTAAGTCCAACGGGTATGTGCTCAATTATGTTATATTAACCACTCATTCTTCTCATCTTTATTCAATGTGGGACTTCACTCAGACGTGTAACCTAAGGCCGTGGTTGAGATAGAAACAGGTTTGAAAGTAAAATGTTTGAGGTCAGATAATGGAGGAGAGTACATAGATAGAGGATTCAGTAAGTATTATGCTGCACAGGGAATTAGGCTGGAGAAGACCATTCCTGGGACACCACAACAGAATGGTGTGGCTGAGGTTGCATGCTAAACTACCAAAAACTTTCTAGGCTGATACTATTAGCACTGTAGCTTATTTGATAAACCGAGGGACATCAGTTCCCATGGAGTTCAAACTTCCTGAGGAGGTTTGGAGCAGTAAAGAGGTAAAGTTTTCTCATTTAAAAGTTTTTGATTGTGTTTCTTATGTTTATATTGATTCTGATGCTCGTAGTAAACTTGATGCAAAGTCTAAAATATGTTTTTTCATTGGCTATGGTGATGAGAAATTTGGCTATAGGTTTTAGGATGAACAAAACAAGAAAATTATCAGAAGTAGAAATGTGATATTTAATAAACAGGTTATGTACAAGGACAGGTCAACTATAGTGTCAGATGTTACAGAGATAGATCAAAAGAAATCTGAGTTTGTAAACTTAGATAGATTGGCTGAAAGTAATGTCCTAAAAAAGGGTGAAGAAGATAAGGAGAATGTAGATTCACGGGTAGATCAGAGTACACCTGTAGCTGAAGTTTGCAGATCTTCCAGGAACATTAGACCTCCACAGCGTTATTCACCCGCTTTAAATTATCTCCTGTTGACTGATGGTGGTGAGCCAGAGTGTTATAATGAAGTCTTGCAAGATAAGAATTCAAGCAAGTAGGAGTTAGCTATGAATGATGAGATGAATTCCTTGTTGGGGAATCAAACATGGGAACTGACTGAATTATCAGTAGGAAAGAAGGTTTTGCACAACAAGTGGATATACAGAATAAAAAACGAATATGATGGTAGCAAACGTTATAAGGCCAGATTAATTATTAAAGGGTTCCAACAGAAGGAAGGCACTGACTACATAGAGATATTTTCTCCAGTTGTGAAGATATCAACAATTAGATTGATGCTGGGAATAGGGGCTGTAGAAAACTTATATCTTGAGCAGTTAGATGTGAAGACAACATTCCTTCATGATGACTTGGAGGAAGACCTTTACATGATTCAACCAGAAGGGTTCAATGTTCAGGGATAAGAGAATCTAGTTTACAAACTAAGAAAGAGCTTGTATAGCCTAAAACAAGCTCCTAGACAGTGGTACAAGAAATTTGACATTTTTATGCATAAAATTGGGTTCAAGAGATGTGAAGCTGATCATTCTTGCTATGTTAAGTTTTTTGACAATTCTTACATCATATTACTATTGTATGTGGATGATATGTTTATTGTAGGGTCTCGCATTAAGGAGATTAATAATCTGAAGAAGCAATTGTCAAAACAGTTTGCAATGAGGGATTTGAGAGCTACAAAGCAAATCCTTGGTATGAGAATCATTAGAGACAAAACTAATGGTACATTGAAACTTTCACAGTTAGAGTATGTGAAGAAAGTTTTCAACAGGTTCAATATGAATGAAGCTAAATCAGTGAGCACACCCTTAGGTAGTCATTTCAAATTAAGTAAAGAACAGTCACCGAAGACAGAAGAAGAAATGGACCATATGAGCAAAGTGCCCTATACCTTAGTTATTGGCAGCTTAATATATGCTATGGTGTGTACAAAGCCAGACATTGCACATGCAGTGAGAGTTATGAGCAGATTCATGAGTAGGCCTAGAAAGCAACATTGGGAGGCAGTCAAGTGGATTCTGAGATATCTGAATGGTTCATCAGATACATGTCTTTGCTTCACAGGTGCAAGTTTAAAACTGCAGGGTTATGTAGATGCTGATTTTGCTGGTGATATTAATAGTAGAAAGAGTACTACTAGGTTTGTATTTACTCTGGGTGGTACAGCTATATCATGGGCTTCAAATCTGCAAAAGATTGTTATTTTGTCTACTCCAGAAGCTGAGTATGTTGTAGCAACTTAAGTTGGAAAAGAAATGATTTGGCTACATGATTTCTTAGATGAATTAGGTAAGAAGCAAGAGATAAGCATTCTACACAGTAATAGTCAGAGTGCAACTTTTCTTGCTAAAAATTTGGCTTTTCATTCAAAGTTGAAACATATACAGACAAAATACCACTTTATCCTGTACCTTATTGAAGATAAGCTAGTAATACTTGAGAAAATATGTGGATCTAAGAACTCGGCAGACATGTTGTCTAAAGGTGTCACTATTGAGAAGCTGAAACTGTGTGTAGCTTTAGTTGGTCTTCTAGCTTGAGGACAGGAGGATGAGTTACAAGGATGAGAGATTGCTTTTGGAGGATAGTAGCTGATATTAGTGATTGAACTAGTCTCCAAGTGGGAGATTTGTTGGGTTTTGTGGAGCCTAGTTTATGTTTAAATTTTTGGCCCATTTTGTAGTCCATTGCAGGGATGAGGGATTGCTTTTGGAGGATAGCGGCTAATGTTAGTGATTGAACTAGTCTCCAAGTGAGAGATTTATTGAGCTTTGTGAAGCTTAGTTTATGTTTAAATTTTTAGCCCATTTTGTAGTCCATTGTAATCTTGTGCGCAGGATATAAAAGCCACTTTTGTGATTAGGGTTTGTAATTGTTGTTGTGTTTTTAGAGAGAGAGAAAAAATACTGTAGTCGCACTTTGTATTTTTCCCTGATAATAGAGAAATCCCTGTAATTTCGTGGACGTAGGCAAATTACCGAACCACGTAAATACTGTCTTGTGCGTGTGATTATTTTCTTTGACATGTGTTTTCTCAACTTTTTTGATTCTCACAGGTTAGAATTTCGGTTTGAATTCCTAACAACTGATATCAGAGTCGAGAGTTAGGTTTGAGTGGGAGCAATAGCAGAGAAAGCAGGAAAAGCGTCTGGAATAAAAAAGTTTGATGGCACAAACTTCGTGTATTGGGGGATGCAGATTGAAGATTATCTCTATGGGAGGAAATTGCACGTGCCTCTTTTGGGGACAAAACTTGAGGCGATGAAGGCTGATGAATGGGCTTTTCTTGACAGACAGGTACTGGGAGTTATCAAGTTAACTCTATCTAGGTCTGTTGCACACAATGTTGTAAAGGAGAAGACCACAACAGATCTGATGAAGGCTTTGTCCGATATGTAGGAAAAGCCGTCAGCAAATAGCAAGGTGCATCTGATGAAGAAATTGTTCAATTTGAAGATCGTAGAGAATGCATCAGTAACACAACATTTGAACGAATTTAACACTATCACAAATCAATTATCGTCTGTAGAAATTGATTTTGATGATAAGATTCATGCTTTGATACCACTTGTTAGGGAGAATAAACACCTTGGAGAGCTTTCTTAAATAGTTAATATAACATATAGAGACACACTTAAACCCAAAAGGCCTAAGCCCAATGGGTATGTGCTCAATTATGTTATATTAACCACTCATAATATAACATATAGAGACACACTTAAACCCAAAAGGCCTAAGCCCAATGGGTATGTGCTCAATTATGTTATATTAACCACTCATTCTTTTCATCTTTATTCAATGTAGGACTTCACTCACATGTGTAACCCAACACTACCTTGACCCATTGATCAAGTTCGTGATTGACATGAAAACCTCATCATACGTGTGCTACCATTGTGATTATCGTCCTCTTGCTTACTGTAACTATGTCAAAGTAGGATTTGAGAAAGCATTTGGTCTAAGTCCCAACTTTCTTGCCTTTTGAAACTATGCTGATGTTGAAAATTCTTGGTTTTTTCATCATAGTCAGTATTGGAAACTTGTGCAATCGTTAAAGTCATATCAAATGGAAGTCACTGGTTTCACAAAGCACAAATAATTAGCTTCATCACCAAAAAGTAATGAGAGAGAGAGAGAGAGAGAGAGAGAGAGAGAGAGAGATTTTATTGAACTTGAGCAGAAACTTTAGAGAAGAACCAAGAAAGCATGAGTGCGACTCTAGGGTCGCCACATCTACACTAGTGGCGACACGGCGACGCTCCTCCAACATGCCAATTCGGTTTTTTTTTTTTTTTTTTTTTTTTTTTTTTTTTTTTTTTTTTTTCCGCCCGATATGCTCCGATATGGACCGATTCACATCGATTCCGGCCAATTCAACACAAATTTTGGCCGATTTCGACCGTAATCAACCGAAACTGGTCGAAATACATCTTAAAAAAAATAATAAAAATAAACTTGTGGGTTGTATTCTATTTTATGAATATCATGTTTTAGTTATTATCTGCTATTACTCTTAAATTGGTATATATTTACAATTATATGAAAAAGTATGCTTAGCAATATATAGAAAATATAAATAAAAATATTTTTAATAATTTTTTTAATCGCCGCACCCACACCCTACTTTTTAAAAAATTGCCGAGTCACACACTTGCATCCGCACCTGAATCCGAAAACACACCCTTACTTCATAGAGAAGAACAATGAAATATTGAAGAAAAGAAAAGGTTAGTTCAATTATTTTGTTTTAGAGATTCATTTGTTTTCAAGATTTTTTTGGTTATTTAATTACATGGTTCACGCTACATGATTTAATTGGGCGAACTAGCCCATGTGGCAGATTGCAGAAGTAAATTGCAAATCACACTCCTAAAATTTTGAGTCACTTTGATTTGTTCCATTAGTTAGAGGTTTGTTTTGATTACTACTCTCTCTCTCTCTCTTTTTTCTTTTTTTTCTTTTTAAGTCCAAGTTGGCCACAAGGACAGAGCCACATTAAGGCCCATGGGGTTTTGGCGCCCCGAGTTGCATAATTTTTTTTATAGATATATAAGGGCTTAATTCGTATTGGACCCAAAGAAAATAAAACTCGGCCCCTGTTGGGAAGATAAATACCTTGGGGAGCTTCCTTGAGTAATTAATATAACATATAGAGACACATTTTAACCCAAAAGGCCTAAGCCCAATGGGTATGTGCTCAATTATGTTATATTAACCACTCATTCTTTTTATCTTTATTCAAAGTGGGACTTCACTCACACGTGTAACCCAACAATCTCCCCCTCACGTGTGAGTCTCTGCCACTCTGTGGTGAGTCTCTGCCACTCTGTGGGCTTCAAGACTTCTCTGCGGGCCATGAATAAGTCCTACTCGCTCGCCTTTGCCAAATGAACTTTTTCACCTAATCAGCGCGTCATCCATGGGTCTCTTGTACGTCATCCATGGGAACCACGTGTCAACCCTACACGCACATCCACTGGAACCCCGCACGTTCATGTCCATGGGAACCTCGCACCATACCATTATTTAGCACCACGTGAGTCTCTGCCTCTCTGTGAGCTTTGAACAAGTCCTACTCACTCCCCCTTGACTAATGGGCTTTTCACTTCATCAATGCGTCATCCATGAGTCTCTCGTACGCCATCCATGGGAACCACGTGTCAAACCTGCACGCGCATCCATGGGAATTCCGCACGTCCATGTCCATGGGAACCTCGCACCTCATCATTGTTTAGCACCATTTGCAATATTCCTTTGTTGGGCTTTTCTTTTCTCCAGGATTTTTGTCTGTGGGCCATTAAGGCTTTCTCTGTCCCCGCTGGGTAGGGACCATGAACACCTCACCACCTTTGCCACACACCACCATGGGCTCTGATACCACTTGTTGGGAAGATAAATACCTTGGGGAGCTTCCTTGAGTAATTAATATAACATATAGAGACACACTTTAACCCAAAAGGCCTAAGCCCAATGGGTATGTGTTCAATTATGTTATATTAACCACTCATTCTTTTTATCTTTATTCAAAGTGGGACTTCACTCACACGTGTAACCCAACAGCCCCCTCCTTATATCAGAGCAAACATCACAAATCAACCAAAACACCACACTTCATCCAATATTTTATCTCATAAATGAATTAAAAAAAAAAAAATTCAAATACCACGTAGCAGCCCATATTTGCTAATACTTAATAGATGCTTATTTAGATTTTCATGATTTTATTTTGTTAATATTTTGGTCCCCTTACTCGAAATTGTTGTTATGTCACACCTCAACTAAAAACTTTTTTTTTGGAGACCAAACAAAGTTTTAGACTCAATTAAACTGTTAATTTTTAAAAATTTTTATTTTATTTTAATCCCTGTTTTTGGCTTTCAATAGAGACTTAATGAATTGAAAAAAAAAAAAAAAGGAATTGAATTGAATCTGAGAGAGAGAGAGAGATGAATTGAATTGAATCTGAGAATCAATTGTATTGTATTATTCAAGTAGGATTTATTTATATGTATGGGTGTTGGGAGTTTGGAGTATTCATTTTAGGGGTTCCAAGACCCTCTTTCTTATATAGTTGGATTGTTCTATTAACATTAAATAGATAAATTAAATTCAAAAGAAATTATAAATTAACTATAATGTGGAAATTTGTGAGGAATCTAGAGCTTATGTGGAAAACTCTCATAAAGTTAAAAAAGGTTAAATGCTTCGATTTTATAAAAATTAAAAATATATATATATATATATATTTTTAAAGATAATTATAATGTATTGCTAACTCCGCGATTCAAACCTTTTTCTTCCTAAATTCTCAAATACTTTGTGCATAAAGAAGTGTCAATTCAACTACAAGACCTTTGGCAAAAATTAAATGCTTTGGTTTTATATTTTATGAACAAATGCTTTGGTTTTATAATATATACGGATGGATGTTTATTTTATTTTATTTTATTTCTTTTTGAAAAACCGGCTGGATGTTTATTTATTTCTCGGAGATTGTGCTATAATTATTGATGCTACGTTACAATAATTTTCTATTATACATACGCTATTGAGAAAAGTATTATTAATTAAGCAATCTCACTTCTCACCAACAAGAGAGTGCTCAAACATGGTATATATGTAACTAATTATTGAAGACACAAGAAATGGAAACAAGGTAACAAATGTTGTTCCATTTTTGCTATCCAAATTATGCATTCTTGGAAGAAATTCCAAGTGTAAATGAAAAGTTGAAAGTCACTGGTTGTTTGCCTCTTGTTGAAACAGCAATGGAATTAACATGGATAATGCAAATTTGTGCTTTACTTTTGTTGTCAATATTAGTTTGTCTCCAAGTAATTCATGTTATTTTTGGAGCAATTGGATTTCTTTGTCTGCAGGTAATTCATATTATTTTTTGGGCAATTGGGTTTCTTTGGACCAAATTTGTACTTTATTATTACTATTTTTTTTGCTATTATCCGAAGGTTATTTTAATTATTCTTCAGGCAACTGGGCAAAAGGGATAGAATAGAACATATACTTTTAAATTTCATGGGCCAATTTATAATTTTTTGGAGGGGGGGGGGGGGGCCAAGATTGTATATTTTGGGGCATATTGAAAATTTTCTTTGTGTACACACATACTAAGAATTTTTTTTTTTCAAAATTTGGGAGCAGCCATGGCCCCCCAGCCCAAGGCTAGGTCCGTCTCTGCCAATCTTCCACCCTCCCAACCAAATGGAGCTTTTAAGGACAGAATGTGATAAGATAATTAGCTCCAATAGGGCACGTAAATGTGCTAGTTTTATCATCATAGGCATAACCATAAGCCTGGGGGCACCGGTTCTTGAAAATCATGGAATAGTTGGTAGGTGGACGTGTAGCCGGGGTACTATAAGCACCCGTGCAACAATATTGTGGCTGATTCAAAGCCAAACATGCACTCTTGCAAGCAATCAGCTGGTCCTTTCACGGCTAGCTCTGGCAGGCATACACTGTTAACATTCCCCGGGCAGCTCGTGATTTGGCAACTAGCTGCACCTTGTAGGGTTATCGATAAAGGCAAGTTGAACCCGTCTACGAGGCTAACATCATAAAAATCGTTTCCTCCAGAGCCAGATAAAGTGACTTCTACGAGTGATGCTTGTGGGTGCCCCTCCACTACTAGTTAGGGTTCCTGGTCATACTATGTAGGAGCACTTGTTTGTTAATGTGAATGTTACCAAGTGAGCCCCTACACATATAAGTAAATTAAGAGGGTTAAATAGCCTTTATTTTTACAAACTCATAGGTAGAATTTACCCTTGAAAATTGGCTTACAAATAGAGAGTACTCAAAAGTTTATAAACACATGGTTAAGCGTGCATTTAATTTATGTGGGACACTAAGATCATAACATTCATACAAACCAAAAAGAAAGGCAAATGAAACTTTTTTATTGTTACCATTTTTTTGCTAAAAAAATTGTTGTTGTCGTTTACTTATACAATGGTTAATTACAAAAAGGAATACAATAATACTTCACAGAGAAAAAGTGGACGAGCATAAATAAATAGAAAAAAGAAAACTCAGAGAGAGAGAGGGAATTTTGACCAGAAAAGAAGAGGAATGCCAAGGTAAGATCGAGAAGTGCTTGGATCTCCATTTGCTTCGATTTGATAATAAATTTTATGTTTGGTGAATGCAAGATTTAAAATGAGGGAACTAAGATTATATAGACCCTGATCGCAGGACAAAAAGATAGTAGCAAATCTTGTTTAGATTTCTTCTCATTTGTTTCTTAGAGCAAAAAAAAAAAAAAAGATTTCTTCTCATTTGATTTTGGATAATTAGGTATATAAGCTAGTAAAGGTTATTCGGGCATGGATAAATTACAAATTACACCCCCCAAAGTTTGGGAGTGATTAAATTTTTCACCCTAAAGTTTCAGAATTTGGATTTTACCCCATATTGTTTAGGGGTGTTTTGATTTTACACCCTAATATTTCAAAATTTGGATTTTATCCTCTATATTTTATGGGTGTTTGGATTTTACTTCCTAAAGTTTGAGGGTGTTTTGATTTTACACCCTAAAATTTCATAATTTGAAAGTATAAAATCCAAGCACTCCTAAACTTTAAAGGTTAAAATCCAAATTTTAAAACGCTAGAGTGTAAAATTTAAACACCCTAAACTTCAAAAGGTAAAATCTGAATTCTAAAATTTCAAGATATAAAATCTAAACACCCCAAAACTTTAGGAGTTCAGTTTACAATTTACCCTATATTCTAAATATTTAGTCATAATTTTAGTATATATTCTAAATAGCTAGTCATAATGGATGAACGAGGACAGGCCACTATTATTCATAACTAGCTTGTAACCACATGCATATGCATGGATATGCTTAAAAGATACATAATATAATTCTTACATATATAATTTAAATATTATTGATATTCATTCTTATAATTTTTTTTTTAACTCTTTAAAAAGTCTTGTAAGAATGGTATTAGATAGAAAATGTAAATTCTCCATTTTTTAAATATTTTTATGTTCATTAATTCTAGAGCCTTTGATTTTTATATACAATAACTCACTTGAATGGATATTTATAATATGGTCCCACATTTGATTTCAAAATTAAGAAATATGACTCTCTCTCTAAATATAAATATTTTAGGACACATGGTGCAAAATTGGACTTCAATTGTAGAATCTAATTGGATTTTCTCTAATTTTTATCTATATATATATATAATGACTTATAAAATTTGAATTTTTTTTAGATATATAAAAAAAATGGCTTATAAATATAAAATCATTCAAAATCTCTCTTCCTCTAATTTTATATATAGTGTTAAATATATGATTATGTTTTTTATGATTTATTTATATTGGACTCTTCGTTTTCTACACTAAATTTACTCATTTGGCATAAAAATTAAAAAATTTCGATTAGATAGGATACATGATGTAAAATTAAGTTCTAATTGAAATCCAATTTTTACACTGAATTAACTAACTTGGCACAAAATTTAAATTTTTTTTATTAGATGGGACACATAGTGCAAAATTAGACTCTAATTAAATTTCAATTTGAAATCTAATTGAATTTTCTCTCATTTTTACCTATTAATATATATATATATATATATATATATATATATATATATATATGACTTATAAACTTGAATTGTTTTTAGTTCAACCAAAAAAAAAAAAGACTCATAAATATAAAATCATTCAAAAATTATGTTTTTTATGGTTTACTTATACTAGCATTATTCCCATGTGATGCACGGCTTGATGAAAATTCATATGTAAGCTATTTTTTTTAATTATTAAGACAAAATTATTAAACAAATAGTAATAATGAATTATAAAATATATGTAAATAATTTTAATTGAAAAAATTGCTTTAAGTTCTAATTGTTTAGAGTTTGGATTTTATTTGAAAATTCGCTTTGTACTTTGTGTTAATTTCTTCATATGAGATATGGAATGAGTTTGATCATTCCTATTTAAGTTATGTTTAACCTATGCTCTAGTCAACACAAACAATAATAAACAAAATAGTTCCTCAATATAAAAATTTTCCTAGTAATAGTCTAATTAAAATAAAAATAAAAATCAACACCCTAACAAATTAAATATAATAACCAAACCCAAAATCAAAACATACACAAAGAAAACGTGAGTTGTTGTATGAGACTTAAATTTAAAATTTTTTATAATAGACTTTTAGTTTGAATAGAATTTAAATTTGTTGACTTTTAGATGTATAAAATTAATTTACTAATTAGTTGTTCTTAAAAAATTGATAATAAACTTTTAGTTGTAGAAGTCAAAACGTGGGTTTTTTTTTTTTTTTTTTTTTAAAGAAAATTAAAAGTGGGTTGTTGTTTGGGATTTAAGTTTAATAGACTTTTAGTTTGAATAGAATTTAAATGTGTAGAAATTTAAATGATAAAGTTTTACATAAATTAAACTGTTGTTAAAGATATACAATAAGATGTATAATATAATTCTTTTATATATAATTTAAATACTATTGATAGTCATTTTTATATTTTATTAATTCTTTAAAAAAAATTGTAAGGATATTATTAGGTATAAAATGTAAATTTTTTTTTTAATTATTGTGAAGCACTTTTTTTTTTTTTTTTTACGATTCATTTATTCTAAACTCTTTGGTTTTTGTACTTAATAACTCACTTAGATGAATATTTATGATGTGGTATCACATTTGATTCTAAAATTAAGAAATAAAACTCTTTAAGAATAAATAATTTAGGACATATGACGCAAAATTAGAACTCTAATTTGAAATTCTAATTTAAGTTTCTCTTAGTTTCACATATTATTATTATTATTATTATTATTATATATATAGATTGGACTCCTTTTTTTTTTTTTTTACTCTAAATTAACTCATTTGGCACCAAAAAAAAAAAAAAAAAACTTAGATTAGATGGGACACATGTTGCAAAATTAAACTCAAATTAAAATCAAATTTTTACATTAAATTAACTCACTTGGCACAAAAATTAAAAAATTTAGATTAGTTGGGACACGTGGCACAAAATTAGACTCTAATTGAATTCTAATTTGAAATCTAATTGGATTTGAAAGAGATTAATATTACTCTTTTTGGATCTTCAGGAGACACTAAATTTATCTAATCCTATAAATCCAACACTAAATTTATCCAAATGTATTTAACAAAGGACAAAATTTAGTTACAAAATTGATTATAACATATGGCTACAACCTTACTCAATATCATTAACATTACTATATACTAGTATGTAACCCCGTACTACCGCACAGGACTGGTTAATTATAATGATGCTATTGGCCAATTTTTTTGTTTTTGTTTTTTTGGGTTTATCACACGGATGATAGAATTAAATCAAATAATGAAAAATATATATTGCATTTTATTATTTAAGTAATGCTATTGGTCCTCTTTTTTTTTTTTTTTGGTTTATCATACATAGAATAGCATTGGATAAAACAACGAATAAAAAAAAAAAAGAATATTGCATTTTATTATTTAAGTGATGCTACAGTGAAGAAAAAAGAGAATATTGCATTTTATTATTTAAAATATATAAAGGGACATTAAAAAATAAAAACTGATAATTGACCTTGAAATCTCTTGGAGGTGCCAATGAAGCGTTAATGTATAAGAGTGTAAAGTAAGGAAGAGTGGGATTGAACATTGTGTTTGAACCCGACCTTACTCTGAGAAATCTATAAGGAGGAGGAGAGGGTAGTGTGTGGATCTAGTTGGTAGAGGTTGAGAGAGGAGGAGACATGGGATGACGATATGAAATTAGGAAGAGGTGCTGTTTTACTTTTATAGTCTTTCTCGTTGGACTCTTGATTCTAGTTGTGGGATTAGAAGAGCTCCAGACTCTATTGAGATCACTCATAAAAATGTGCATGTGAGATGTTCTTGCTTAGACCAATGAATTTTATCATTGTGGTTTTCTTGGCTTCCGTGTTAAATGTGAAATGCATCATTTATTTGGGCACAAAAATTAAAAAATTTAGATAAGATACATGACACAAAATTGTAGTCCAATTTATAATCTCCATAAAAGTGTGCAAGTAAGATGTTCTTGTTTAGGCTAATGAGCATTATCATTGTGGTTTTCTTGGTTTCCGTGTTAAATGTTAATGCATCATTTATTTGGGCATAAAAATTAGAAAATTTAAATAAGATACATGATATAAAATTGGAGTCAAATTAATAATCTAATTAGATTTTTTTTTTTTTGAGTTTTGGTTAGGACAAATGGCGCAAAATTGAGAATCCAATTAAAATCTAATTGGATTTTTTATCTGCTTCACCTATTATTATATATATAGATTTCAAAATCTAACTGTTGGATTTTATGTTCCTTACCCAATATCATTAATACACATGTCAAATTTTGTGCCAATTAGATATTATTTACTATATGATCTATAAGATTATATTTCATACATAATTTTAAATTACAAAAATTTACAATTTGCACTATTTATTGATGACAACTATTGTTTTTTAATTTTTTAGAAATTTTGCTAGCATGGATGATATAAGAAGAAAATGTAATACAATGATAAATTTGTAAAAATTCACCTATAATAAAAAGATACGAAGTAAAATTGTAGGTTTTGGCTACAACCATTTTGTAGCTAATTTTGTCATTTGACAAATATAAAATAAAAATGAATATTTATTTGTTATACGAGTTAAATGAGTCATTTCAAGTTGATACAAATAAATTAATGTGTCAAACGTGTCTATTGCAAGTCAAGCAGGTTGGATCACTTATGACACATTTCTTTTTGTGTCGCTTTCGAGTCAACCCATTTATAATCTAAAACTGCTAAGACTCAACCCTAACCCATAAAAACCCGTGTGATGTTTACGGATTAGGTCAAACATTAACTCTTCTAGTCATAATGAATGATTGATGTTAAGACATACGCGTTTTACTTGTTAAGAACATATGCCATTCTTTTATGTAATTGGTTAATCTTTTGACAAAATGCACTTTACTTGTAATTGGGTAGATCTATGATATGTTTAATACTTCAAGAAACATGTTGTTCAAGTCTAGTATTAAAATCATAAAGATTGGACCAAGAAACAAGTGAAGAAAAGCTGTTTAATAAAACTAGACAGATAGCTCGACGCTTGTGAACAGATAGCTCGATAGCTCGACGCTTGTGAACAGATAGCTCGATAGCTGCTTGACACCTCTTGACAGCTAGGTTATCTATCGATAGCTCGACGGATAGCTAGACAGATAGCTCGACGCTTGTGAACAGATAGCTCGATAGCTGCTTGGCACCTCTTGACAGCTAGGTTATCTATCGAGATTTTCAACTTCTTCTTATCGCAATCTTGATAGCTTCTTGACCTCTGATGGATCAATCGAGAAAGCTTTTGTCTCCTTGACACCTCCTCGAGAGCTTCTCAATAGCTGTATCTATCGAAGTTTAAAGTTCAACACCTTCTCGAAACCTCTCAATCGATCAAGGTTACGAAAATTTAGATTTTGAGATTTGATTTTCGACCCATGCTGACATGTATGTGTAGGGTTTTTTTTTTCACAACTCTAGACCTATATAAGGCTTATTTTAGAGGCCGTCATATAAGAGAATACAAGGAGAACAAATGCAAAAGGTGATCGATGCCTTTTTCTTTCTAAAAGAAGCTACTGCGTCTTTATGCCTTAGGGTTTTGTAACCAAACGTTTCTTAATCTTCATTGTTGATAAATTAAAAAACTTTGCAGCTAACATCTTCTTCAAGTTGGTGAGTGAGTCACGTACTAGGATTTGTGCAAAGAAGTTAGTCACGTATTGAGATCCGTGCATCAAAGGGTGGCGATCATATATTGAAGAGTTCAAAGGTTCTGAAGCGGAAGAAGGTTTCTGTTGTAAGTTCATCTACAGGGATTATAAAGTCTAAGAATAAAGGTTTTGTATTAGATCTGAAATTTCTCTTTACTATAATGGATTACTTTTTGAGAAGGTTTCCCCCTAGGTTTTTTACTGTGAAATTAGTTTGTTTCATTAGTTTTCTTAAATCATCATATCTTGTCTTACTTATTTTTCTGCTGCATGATTTTGACATGATATTGATGTTTGTTTGTTTTAACAAGTTTTATTCATAATAAATCTAATTAACAACTTGAGTTTAAATCTTTTTAATTTTATTAATCGGGGTCTAAATTTCCCAACAATTGAGGACACAACACTATTATTCATAATTTATGCCAATATATCCTGGCCATGAGATTTTAAGAGATAAATATTACTTCTTTTTTTGGGATTTTGAAGAGACACTAAATTTATCCAATCCTATAAATCAAACACGTATATAGTTGGCCTAATTTCCAATCATATGGCTAGGAGTAGCATTTCCCATGCCAAGATTTTTTATTTTATTTTTTGAGAAGACCCATGCCAAGATATATTGAAGCTATTTGATTTTTTCCCCCCTTCTCTAACTAAGTTTTCCCCTATGTATTATTATTATTGTTTTTAATTATGAAGTCCCTACGTACTTTAAATAGTCAAGGCTTTGTTAATTTTGGCAATTTGCCCCCTTACACTTAGGCCGTAAGAAAATATAATGGCTCCCTTGAAAACTCTGTCAATTAAACTACAAGGCTCTTGAGTCTTGCCTGATAACCATGGTGACAACACATAAACAAAAATTTAAATGAAGTCACATTTAAGTTCAGTGTCCCTTATTTTTGAATGTATCAGTTCAGTGTCTTATTCAATTATGGAGAAGATGTGTTTTTATGAGAAGTGGAAATTTAAATGATAGGGTGAAATGGAAATTTTTTATTAGAACTATGGAGAAGATGAGTTTTTGTGAGAAGTGGATGACCTGTATTTTTGAATGTATCAGTTCAATGTCTTATTCAATTTTAGTAAATGGGGAGCCAAAGGGAGATATTAAGCGTCCGTTTGAGAACAACTTATTTAGTTGAAATTGAATTTTTTTTTTTTAAAGTGTAGAAAAAAAGTTAAAAGCTAACCAAATAATACAATGAGACACATAAATAATATCAAAAAATGCAATAGGACCTATGAATAGTACCAAAAAGAAACTAAAAACTCAAATAAGCTAAACTTTTCATCACATCCCAAACAAACTCTAAACCAACTCGTGGGATCAGATAAGGGGATCCTTTATCTCCATATTTTTTTTTTCTTTGTTCCAAAGGCTTGAACAGGTCAATTCAAAAGGCAGCAGGTGATGAAACAATTAGAGGTTTCTCTCTTTGTAAGAATGGTCCTCACACCACTCATTTCTTTTTTGCTAATGATAGCTTATTATTTTGTCATGCAAACTTGGATGAATTGAATATTATTTTTCAGGGGTTGTTGTCTTTGTGCGAAGAAGCTTCAGAGCAACAAATAAATAGAGAGGAGAATACATTTTTCTTTAGTAAGTGTGTCTCGAATGGAAGGAGGGAGGAAACTAAAAAAAAAAATTAAAAAAAAAATCTATTGGGAGTTTTGAAAATTAAAGAATATGAAAAGTACTTGGGTTTACTAGCAGTAGTAGGGAGAAATAAAAAAAGCAAGCCTAAACTACATCAAGGAGCGAGTTTGGAATAATTGTAGAGTTGGAAGGAAAAGTTATTGTCCCAAGCAAGTAGAGAAGATTTGCTAAAAGCTATGGTGCAAGCTATCCCAACATTTGATATGAGTTGTTTCAAACTCCCCATTGGCATTTGTCATGAGATCGAAATGCTAATCTGAAAATTTGGTGAGGGCAATGGGGTGAACAGAGGAAAATCCATTGGAAGACCTAAGATTTATTGTGTCAACCAAAAAATGCTAGAGGGAATGGATTTAAGGATTTGGAGACATTTAACAAGGCGATGCTAGCAAAACAAGTGTGGAGACTTGTTCATGATAAGTCCTCTATGTTTTATCGAATCTTCTAAACAAAATTCTTTCCCACTGGTTCGGTATTTGATCCTAAAGTTTCAAAAGGATCATATGTGTGGCAAAGCATTCTTAAGGCGAGATCAGTGATAGCTGATGGCATAATGTGGTGAATTGGTGATGAGAAATCTGTTCGTATTTTTTATGAGAATTGGATTCCAGGGGAATTTCCCAGCTGAATAATATCCCCCAAAAACAATTTTTTAACTAACAAAACTGTTTCTTTCTTATTTGATTTTAATACAGGTGGCAGGCACAATTTTTGAATTGATCGGTTTTTCTTACCCTTTGAAGCACAGAAGTTTAAAGGTATACCACTATGCTGGACAAACCAAGAAGATTGCTTAATTTGGTCAAAAACAATGGATGAGAATTACTTAGTTAAATCAGGATATCAGCTAGTTTGTGAGAAGGAGAATAGAGAAAAAGCTTCGATTTCTAATGCATCTACCATAAGGAATTTCTGGGAACCGTGTATGGAAGCTTCGAATTCCAAACAAAATAAAGAATTTCTTTTGGCGTGCTTGCTTAGAGGCGCTACCAACTCTTGTAAATCTCCAGGGCAAAAAAAATTTAGAAGTTTCCTAATGTTCACAATGTGGTAAAGATCAAGAAGATTCGCTGCATGCTCTTTGGGATGTGAGATAGTTCATGAGATTTGGAGTCCACTATTCAATGGAATTCGTCTAAACTATCAAAGCTTTAGTAGTTTCACCGACCTAGTTAATCTGGTGGGGTTGCAGCGGAGAAATTTGGAGCTGTTTGCAATAGTAGCCTGGTACATCTAGACTCAAAGGAATAAGCTCCAACACAAGAGCCCAAACTGTTGCCCTAGGCCATTCTCAGTGCAACAAGTAATTCACAAAATCTCATAGAAGAACTTCAACTCCTCCCTCAATTTATTGTCCTAGGCAGATGAGGTGGAAGTCTCCAGATCATGGTGAGTTTAAAATAAATTACGATGGGGCAAGGTTTGGGGATTCAAATGAGGCCAGGTTGGGAGTTGTAATCCGAAACGACAAAGGAGAGGTCATGGCATCTTTAGCTAAAAACATTCCTCACCTTATTCAGTGGTTTTGCTGGAAACAGTGGCAGCACAAAGGGAAATCCTTTTTATAGTAGATCTTGGTTTCAGTCAATCCATCTTTGAGGGGGATTCAGAGATATTGGTCAAAGCTCTTAATAATGAGAATCATTCTCTTGCATCTATTGGGCATATCATAAAAGACATTCAGTCTACTTCGAGTTTCTTTCAAACTCACTCTTTCTCTCATAATAGGAAGCAGGGCAATTTTATAGCTTATGCTTTAGCTAGGAGAGCAAGAAATTCTTTTCCTTTAGAAGTCTAGATGGAGTCTGTTTCATCTGACTTATCTCGTTTGGTTGTTTCTGATTTTTATGCACCTTAATCTTTCTTTGTTTTTGTTTTTTTTTTTTAGAGATAGTTTCAACTTATGACGTCTGTTCCTGATGATAGCCTTTTTTCATCAGACCAAGACATCAATCAATTTTTGGTATAGACAGAGATTGAACCCTAGATCTCTTATTTAACCATCAGAGACTTCACCAGTTAAACTAGCTGGAACCCACTAATCTTTCTTTGTTGGGTTAATAAAACAGTTTGCTTCCTCAAAAAAAAGGAGAAGTTAAATTTACTTAATTACCCTTGTTTATAAATTTATTGATCATTCTCTTTATACTCATTTCGTTTTTTCAAGCCAACTGTATATATCTTCACTAATTGTTGCTAATTTTTGTGTGCCTTGATTGGACAACTTAATTAATTTGGGCCTTCAAACATGTTCAAAATATTTCTATAATACCCACACAAATTTCTCAAAAAAAAGAAGTTAAATTTACTTAATTACCCTTGTTTATAAATTTATTGATCATTCTCTTTATACTCGTTTCATTTTTTCAAGCCAACTATATATATCTTCAGTGATTGTTGCTAATTTTTGTGTGCCTTGATTGGACAACTTAATTAATTTGGGCCTTCAAACATGTTCAAAATATTTCTATAATACCCACACAAATTTTTCAAACAAATTTATAATCTTCCTAGAAACCATAGCAAGGAGAAGATAAGTAGCCTAGGTCTTGAGCATTATATAACTCCACATACTTGTAGAAAGTATTGTAACTAGGTATTGGCAATTAAGCTTCAAACATTCTCTAAAAATTTCTAGATAATAACCATGATAGAGAGCAAAGAGGAAAGATGGAAACTTGGAAAACAGTGGAATCAAGTTGCAATCAATGATGGTGGCGGGGAGCTGCAAACGGCAATGGCGGTGAGTTGCAGACGACAGTGGCAGAGAGAGAGAAAGAGAGGAGAGGCAAATGATAGAAAGAGAGAGAAATCAATTAATCTAAAAGAGAAATTTTAGAATTTAACCTAGTCTCCAACTAAAACGATGCCGTTTTGAAGTTGAAATCAAAATTAATATTATGTCCAAAATGACGTCGTTTTGTATCAAATTTAAAAAAATAAAAAATAAAAAATAAAATAATGAAACTACATCGTTTTATGACTCACTTAACTTAACCATATTTTCTCCTCTTCTTCTTCCTTCACCTTTCAAGCCTCTCTCACTCTCCCTTTCAAAGTTTCGAGTTTCTGTTTTCATGCCTCCCTTCTCAATCACATTGCACAGGCTCTCTCTCTCTCTCTCTCTCTCTCTCTCTCTCCCTCTCTCTCTCTCTCTCTCTGGAGAAATTTCTTAAAACTGAAACTTAATTATCATATATGTATATACTAAATATTTTATATGTGTGTGTGTGTGTGTGGGGCTATTGGTTCGGTTACTCATCAGAATGCAAAATTCACAACCACTCGCCACACCATCTGTCGTCGGTACTTGGAAATTGCCTTTGACCACCACACCATACACTTCCAGTGGAACTTTGTAGGGTGCGGTTTGGATCGGTGCAAGCTGATTTTGTCGGTTGCAGGCAAAATTTGAACAGGCCTAATTCAGACACCCCACATGCCATTTCAACCAACACGCGATGTGGCAATGTTAATGGCCATTTTGCTTGACTACATTGCTTAGTTTAAGCTTGAAAGCAATGTAAGGATCACAACTACATATATTTTTTTTTTACAATAACTCGATACATGACGAGTTATTATAAAAGTTACAAACTTTATTATTGTACTAGTAATTGACCCTATTTTTGTTTGTAAATGTGTAAAAAATAGTCTTTAGACAACTATAATGGTTTTATTTTTCTCTACATAAATTCTATCAGAAATATTGTATTAATAAAGGGTTGAATTTCTTTACTTAATAGAAGTTTACATTGAAAATTAAATAACTGCTAAGTTGATGTTCTTTTTGGTAAACTAAGTTGATGTTCTCCTTCTTTAACGAATCCACCTTCAATTAAATATTCTTTTTCCATTTTTCTTTACGCAAACAATTAGTAGAATTTTTTTAAGACATAAATAAATGTATGTTTATGCAATTTATATATAAATTATCAAACATACTTCATAGAAAAGATAGGAAAGGGAATAAAAATTAACAACTCAATTAATTACAACTTTGAATTCAATCTAAAATATGTAGGTGGTAATAAACTATAGTTTCTAACACAATAAATTATCATTAACCAATCCTTAAATGCTATAGATTATACCAAAAGTTCCACTTTAGAAACTTTAGAAGATTACAATAACAATAAAGCTATTTTCTGTTAATTATTGATTAGAGCAAATAACAAAATGAATATAGTGTTGAGTAAAAGTATAAATCAAATAGAAGATGAAATATGAAGAACAATATATATATATATATATATATATATATATATCTCTCTCTTATATCATATTGTGAGTCTAAATAAAAAATTATATATAAAATAATATGTAATCATTATTTGGGAGATTGCACTTAAACCTGTAAAAAAGGAATAAGAAAATTGAAATCATCTACTAATTAAAATTTAATGCATTTAAAACCTATTATAGATCAGTCTAGAGTACATCAATCTAAACATCAAGACTTAAAACACTGGCATTAATCTCAAAATAATATCAACCGTTTTTAACCAATAAAAGAAATAAATCAATCATGGTCAAAAAATTATAAAATCTATATCTATGAGAACAAACGTTAAAAATGAGAGAGAGAGAGAGAGAGATTTTATTGAACTTGAGCAGAAACTATGGAGAAGAACAATGAAATATTGAAGAAAAGAAAAAGTTAGTTAAATTATTTTGTTTTAGAGATTTATTTCATTTGTTTTCAAGATTTTGTTGGTTATTTAATTACATGGTTCACACTACATGATTTAATTGGACGAACTAACTCATGTGGCAAACTAAGGAAATAAATTTCAAATCATGCTCCTAAAGTTTTGAGTAATTTTGATTTATTCCATTAGTTAGAGGTTTATTTTGATTGGTACATACTCTCCATTAAAAAAAAAAACAATCCTAGCTGGCCGCATGGATGGAGCCACATTAAGGCCCACAGCGGCTAGCCCCAAGGAAAATAAGACCTGGCCCCCTCCTCAGATCAAACCAAACATCACAAATCAACCAAAACACCAAATTTCAGCCAACATTTTATCTCATATATATCCAAAAAAAAAAAAAATTAAGAAAAAAATTCCAAATACCATGTAGCAACCCATATTTTCTGATACTAAATAAATACTTATTTAGATTTTCATGATTTTATTTTGTTTATATTTTTGCCCCCTCGGAATTGCTATAAGTGATACCTCAACTAAAAACCTTTTTTTTTTTTTTTTTTTTTGAGACCAAACAAAGTTTCAGACACAATTAAAATGTTAATTTTTCTTTTAAATTTTAATCACCATTTTGATGAATAGTTCAATGAAAATTCTAATATTTCTTATTTGTACGTAAATCTGCTATATATGTATAGGATCGATAGAGTATGTCGGTTTCTGAAGAAAAAAAAAACGTCGGTTAGAACGTAAATACAGTAATACTTTCTTTTCAGACGACCCGTTTGTTTTTGTTACAAAAATTAATTGCCTTTCAAGGCAGGATTCTATTTCTATTGCGAGTCGGTGAACACATTATAGTTCGAGTGGGATTAGGACTCGCTACTATATATATATATTAAGAGAAGCAAAACCATAAATTTACCAACATATTATTGATTCACAAAGTACTTGATAGTAAAGCTTCTAAATATTCAACGTCAAGTTTTTGTTCTAGTTAGTGTTCTCTTAATATGGAGGCTGAGCAAGAACCACATGAATCACAAAACTCTCTCAATATGGAGGCTGAGCAAGAACCACACGAACCACAAAACAATCAAAGAGCCAGAGAAATATCATACAAGAAGAGAAACCCAACTGTGATGAGAAAAGCCAATGAACTTTCTCAATTGTGCAACATCTCAGTTTGTGTGATTTCTTATGGGCCTGATGGGAATGTCAACACGTGGCCTGAAAGTCGAGAAGATGTGGTAGGAATACTTAACAATTACAAAAACCAGAGTGGAATACATAAAAAATGGCCTTTCAGTATCAGGGAAAACAATAATAATAAAGAAGGAGAAGGAGAAGAAGATGTTGATGAAGAATCCGAAGAACATGAGGAAAGGAACAAGGTAGAAGAATTTGGGAATGAAATGAAAAAGTGGAAGAATTGGCTTCGCGAAGAAAATGAAGAGGCCTCACTGAAGAGAGGTTTTAATATGTTGAAATCTAACCTTTGTGCTATGAAAAACAGATTGAAATTACTTCAGAATAGGAAGAGGAAGCGAAGCAATGATAATAATAACAACAATACTACGGACACACCCAATAATGATAGTAATAGTTTTGAGGTGGGAAGTGGTAGTAGTTGTACAAGTACAACTAGAGCTAGAATTGTTCATGATTTTGATTTGAATGAAGAGATTTGTGTTGATAATAGTGGTGATAACGATGAGCATCAGAATGTTGGTTCAATGGACGTGAGTACACCTCTAGAAATTGAGCCCATCTCGATGTGGCCAATTACACCATAGCCTAAGAAGGGTTTTTTTCTGATTTATTTTTTTTTTTTTTTTTTTTTTTTTTTTTTTTTTTTTTTTTTTTAATGTTGGAAATTCGCCGAACAATGTAATTACGTTGCTATTGAACTTTATGATTCAATTCTAATTTAGATGAATATTTTGTCACGCGAAAGTTTTGTTGCTATAATAATTCAATAAGTTTGATATTTTATTTTCTTTCAATGTTTCTCTTTTTCTGATTTTGTGGAAAGTACAGTAGTGTTTGTGTAAGTCCGGTTTCTTTTTTATTTTTTATCTTTTATTTGGTTCAGAAATTGAATTTAATTTCAAGCAATTCGTTGTTATTTTTATGTTGTTTCAATGTTTTTCTTTAAATCTGATTTTGTGGGCAGTAGTATTTCATATCAGTTTGATTTCTGATTTTATTTTAATCTTTGTTATTAATTTCCTTTTACGATTGGGAATCCCCCAGTCTGTGAGCAATATAGCCTTTTGTGGTAACCGGTAATGATAATAGTTTGTCCAGGCTACAGTACAATGTAAATTATTCCCATTGAAATTTTTTTTTATTATTTTAATAAAATCCATTGAACTTTCCCTTAGAATACGACGATCATCAAGTATTGCATCGGCTTTGCACCATAACAGTTTAACTCAATCTCAGTCCTGCTCTTGTTTCCCTGTTATTGATCATCTTCTTCATGATCTGGTAATGGTGTCCCAGTCTTTTCATAGATTCTTTGTTCAGAGTGATAAGTGATTCAAAATGGATAAAGATCATTTCGTACTTGCAATAACATTTTCAAGGGAAATCCGTACGAAACAAAGTATATAACATGATAATGTAGTGTTTACGAATAAATATAATTTTCTATTGTGTTTTATCATTAAAAGATAAAACTATTTTGAGGTTCTGTCCTTGCATCAATTACAGTTGTGCATTTTTTCATGTGAATATATATATATATATATATATATATATATTTGGTGGTAAAATGGATATATATTAAGAATTTAGTCTCAGCCAAATGAGCTGTTACAAAACATAATCTATTACAAAAGAGACCAGACAAGTCATGGAGCAAAAGGTGGGACAACTCCACAGGAAGAGTCTAAAACACAAAAAGTCTTGCCGGAAAGAAGACTTCTTTCCTGGCCAGTGCACCAGCATAAGCATTGGCTTCCCGAAAGCAGTGCTAGATTTTCCAAGATGACAGTTGATATTTGCCCTTATATAATAATATAAGAAATTCTGAATATGAGGTTTCAAATATTCCAAAGTTACAAAATTAAAATTTAACTAGATAACAAAAGATTTTGTTTGCTTTATATTTTTGGTCATTACAATGAAAATTCATAAAATAATTTCATAGTCAGATTAACTTATATAATAGTCAGATTAACCCCATGTACATATATATTAATAAGTTTGAATACATTCTTCTAAAAAAGAGTGTCAACCTGTGTGATTGGAGTATATCACTTACACATTAATCAAATATTTGTATCTGATAAAAGCAATCCAATCACAAGTTGTGGCAAGAGTGTGATTCTAGAGTTACCGAGAGACAAAAAGAAGCTTCAATTTTAGTGCCTCTACAATTTACATGGGTAGTGGTTTAGTTAGTCTTTTGCTGTTTCTAATTAGTTTCAACGTTCCATACAAAAATACCAATTACCTTCAGATCAACTAGGACTTCTTGGTAGTCTTAATTGAAATATCAGGTTCGAATGCATGATATATCTATCGAAGCATCTGCCCCAACGAGGTATTTAGCCTATTGAATGTATTCATCACAAGCAAGTTTTCACAACCAAACAAAGTTGCTTGGTAGTTGGTACTACTACTACTACTGGTAAGTATACTACCATTGAACTAGTTCTTATTTTAGAATTGCTTCATCTGATTTTGAATCAGTTCTATCTTTTGCCAACTCTGTCTTAATATAAAGACTGATTCTTATGCAAGCAATTGGCTATCATATATCAACTTTTTGTGTTAAAGTGTTTTATCGTTCTACGTGTAGAGGCATGAATATCTATGGCCCTATTTTTCTTTTTCTTTATTTGGAATTTAACTTTGCTAAAGAAAAGAAGTAAGAATCTGTACCGAGTACTTATATACCCCATCTCTTCTTCTTTGGTTGGGGACATAACCCTATCTCTATGGTTTGATACAAAACCTAACCTATTAAAACTAAGCTCCAAAGCTCTCAAGTCCCATGTCAGCTATCTCTGGTGCTTCACTACTGCAGTCTCTTTATTACTATGAAATCTGTCATAGTTGCGAAGAAATGATGATGCAGTTGCAGGTAAATTCCTGGCCAACAATTCCATTGATTCCTTTATACTGTTGAAGAGAACCTTTGCAAATCCATCAATTTCTGATTCATATTGCTCATAAACAAAGAATGCAGTGAACGCATAAACCAGTGCTGCATTTTATATAAAACAAGATCAATATAATGAATCTTCAAAAAAGAATAAGAAATAAAAAATAATGCAGAATCATTAAAGCATATAAAAGCTCAGCGATGGTAACAGTTCTTACCTATGCCAATCACCACGCTCAAGGATTGTGATAGAAACTTCAGAAAATAGAGAGAAGCTGCTACCTATATTGAATGAAAGGAAATTATACAAGAAATTTAGCGTTGAACAAAAGCATTCACCCTTCAAATTAGGGAATTCATTATAAAACAATTTGTGTAAACATCTTCAGACGTTTTCAGGCTTCTGTGTGTCATCTACCAACAAAATTATCCCAATCATGATCATTAAAAAGGGCTATATGAACTCATATGTGTTTCATCAAGTGTGCTTAGATTATATTGCATCATGTTGATGCAAACCGTATGTCTGTAAGAAAGAAGTTTAAATCCTAAATCAAATGTCATACCAGCTCCCCTCACCACTAACAAAAGAGAAAAAGAGATATGGAACCCAAAAGAGGAAGAAGAAGAAGAAAGCCTATAGTTTTGGTGTTTTTGTGTGTGTGTGTGTTGGGGGGGTGGTGGGGGGGGTGGGGTGGGGTGGTGTGGGGGAGGATATTAGGGAAAGCCTAAGTTAAAACTAGATAGAGTTCATATAATAGAATGATATGCACCAGATCATAGCAGGTGTGTCATTTCTCAATTAGTGGAGACTTGGTTTGTGCGATAGAAACTTGATAGATTAGGTAATACATCATTATCACAACAAATAAAATTAAATGGTATCATTGATTGACCAGCTATGATACATGTAAGATAAATCTTACACTTGGCTTTAATTGGATTTGCAATTGTCTGGAATTTTATTTTTTATAGGCCTCGGGATGGGAAGGGGGTGTTATTGCAGCTTAGGGGAAAAGGGGATAAAGATGTAAAATTTCGAGACACATTCAGCTCCACATGTGAGATCAAAAACAGAAAAAGTTTTTATTTTATAGAGTCATCCATGTATTCAAGTCCATACCTTGAAGAAATTACTCCAATCCTCTCCATGGGCCAGTGCTCGTATATGTTGGACCCCCTTGTTCCACAGACATGCTAGGGTTGTAATTGAATCTTTCACTACAGTTTCTGAGATCTCAAAACAAGAGGAAGACATTCTCTGAAAAGTGAAACCAGCACTGTTGCAAAGGCATCATAATCAATGGAATGGATTTCAGTTACCCAGGAAATGTATTCAAGATACTAGTCTTGTAAAAATCTTATACAAATCAAATTAAAAGCCTTTGCACATACTTGTGATAATTAAAAATTCAAAGAGATTTGACTGAATGAGTGACCATAATGTGAAATAATAGGCAATTTTAACACCCCCCCCCCCCCCCACCAAAAGAAAAAATAAAAAGTTGCACACTTAAAGGGTGAAGACTGATATTGATCAAGAGGGTCTGGCCATGCAGAAGATTGAACATAACCATATTAGGGTAAAAAAGAGACAACAAAAATTTTTGTGTTGTTGTGTTTTTTTTTGGGGGGGTGGTGGTGTGGTGGTGGTGTGGGGGGTGAGGTGATGGTTGTTGTGGAGGGAGGTCAAGAAAAAAAACAAAAAAGAGGTAATGGAAACTTTTGCAATTTAACAAAAAAAGGTACAGAATCCAGTAAAAACAAAGAATTATCCAATTTAGCCTTCAGGGGCATCGATGCTTACATCTTTGATGATATAATGCCAAATCCAAAAAGGATAACACTAATCAGCAGCAGAATCATGGCCGTAGATGAGATGAAAGTTCTTCCAGAAAGAAAAAACCAGTGAAACAACAGAAAAAGAGCAAGGAAATATGTAAATGTTTTCTTCTCGTCTCTCCACAGCAAAATGTCTGCAACTGCAGTAACATAGTTCATGGTCATGCTTTTGTGACAACTACTTTTTTTTTTTTTGATAAATGACAACTACATAATCAACGCTTTATGATGTTTGGACACAAGTTTCATGCATGCACCATTAGAATATGTTTAAATTGTGTTCATTTTCTTTGTCTAGTTGTGTAGTTAGGCACATGAAGTGGTTATATAGACCTCAATTTGAAATAAAACATGGACCATGTGGCAGCAAGTTACAACACCACGGAGAAAGATGTCCTGGTCATCAGTGTCCAAGTTAAGAAATGGAACACATTACAGATATCCTTCCTGTGGTACTGTTTCAGAACAAAAAAACATGAACCAATCAGTGATGGGCTTCTGCCAATCCTGGTCACATTCATTAAGCTTATGCATAGCCCAAGCTTTGCAAGATTAACCCAGCCTATGTGAAAAGCCACAGCCCCACAAGAATTACAAGCTTCAAATTGATCAATCTGGCTCAAAATATCAAAGCTCCCATCAGAGAAAAAATCTTCACAATTTAAATCTGTAGATGTGAATTCAGCAATAACATATTTACGTGATCAATTGTAGAGTACAACATAAAGTATGAAACAATGAAATGAGGTTCAAACCTTCCCCACTGCCTAGCAGCTTTTCCGCTTTTGATTGTTCATTGCAGTCAATGTATTTCTCATGGCATGACTCTTTGGTTAAATGGGACAATGATTCAATGGTTAATGTGACACCTTCCTGTACAGCAATTAGCAGATACAAAAGCAAACTTCAGATCTTAAAATTTCTGCTGTGTGTATTTTAATATATTGACAGGTTACAGGCTGGATGGTCTTAAACCCATGACTCACCCTCCACCTTGTTCTTATGGGAGGAAGAAGGCGCCATTTGAGCCAAAACTCATTGAAAACTTCACATGGTAAAATTAAGCTATTTAATAACGAAAAGACACATTTTTGGCTGTAAGAAAAGTTGTGAAGAAATAAATCAGACTTCAAATTAAAATATGCGAAATGCTGGAATCAATCAAGTTCTGCATAGATCCAACATAACATGTTCTTTGCCAAGGAAATATTCAAATTATTAAGAATTCTCTTCTTTCATCACTGTATTTATAATAAAAAATAAAAAATGAGAGGTAGGGACAGAGATGATAACTAGAATTGAAATACAAGAATTGCAACTTGATAATTAATAAGAATAGTTTCTAGCTACCAAACAAAGCAAAACATCTAACTAAGAATACTGTCTAGCTTCTACAGCTGATAACAATTTGGGCCTTCAGATTTTCCAAGGAAATAAAATTAACTTGGTAGATCTCCTGAAGTTAGAGTCATGAAAATCTATAGGCTAATCGGAAGCCCAATAATATTATACAAAGCAAAATATCTAAATAAGAATATTGTCTAGCTTCTACAGCTGATAACAATTTGGGCCTTCAAATTTTCCAAGGAAATAAAACTAACTTGGTAGATCTTCTGAAGTTAAAGTCATGAAAATCTATTGGCTAATTGGAAGCCCAATAATATTATATACAAAGGAAAGACATGTTAGGGGAAGACTACAGATGATACAAATTAATAAACTACAGCTGATAACAATTTGGGCCTTCAAATTTTCCAAGGAAATAAAACTAACTTGGTAGATCTTCTGAAGTTAAAGTCATGAAAATCTATTGGCTAATTGGAAGCCCAATAATATTATATACAAAGGAAAGACATGTTAGGGGAAGACTACAGATGATACAAATTAATAAATGCATAGGGAAAGACAAGAAAAAGTGAAATTTAAAAAATAAACTTACTTCCAGCGAGACTACCGGTGAGTATCCAATATGTTTTTGAGCCGCAGTGCAGTTGAAAGTTCTAGAACGTGAGGCTAATTGAACATAATGAGCTGACACAGAATGGTTGTAATTTCTGAAGCCCAATTTTTCATGGATCCATTTAACAAGCAAGAGAATATACCAAGCCATCCTTGCAGGAACTTTTATAGATGGTCTGAAATCAAAGAAAACAGCCACTCAGCTTTGAAGAACAGCATAAAAGGATTCTACAGAAGCATCAAAAGAATGAAAACTAAGAATTTATCCAACAGTAAGAAAGGTTTTTTTTTTTTTTAAGTGAAAAGTTTATTGATATCAAAAAAAGGTGGAACACCCTAGTACACAGGGAGTGTACAAGGGGTCCGACAATCAAGAACAAAAATTGCAAGAATCTAAGAAATCAAGAAATGATGGAAAAGATTGGTTCCGCAAGGCAGCTAACCAATCCATGAAAGTTCTAAAGAAAAATAGCTTCAAGTCTGATATGGATCTCTCCTTATCTTCAAAGCACCGACTATTTCTCTCCCTCCAAAGGCACCATAATAAGCAATGAGGAACCATAACCCATATATACCCATTTTGATGACGGCCAAAACTGCCTTTCCAACATGCTAGAAGCCCCACTACAAATTGCAGCATAACCCAGCTCACTCCAAACAACCCGAACACCATAGCCCACATATCCATTGCAACTGGACAATGAAGAAAAAGATGATCAACCGATTCACTATTACACTTGCACATATAGCACCAATCCAATATCCAAACCTTCCTTCTTCATAAATTGTCAATCGTTAAGCATTTCTCTAAAACAGCAGTCCAAACAAAGAAAGCTACTCGAGAAGGAATCTTCTATTTCCAAATGCTTTTCCAAGAAAAGCAATAGTCATTAGAGCCTGCTAAGAGATTGTAATAATCCTTAACCGTGAAGGCCCTTCTCTCTATCAGATTTCCAACACATCTTATCCTCACCAAGCCCTCTCACCAACGCACCATATATGGTATTCATGAAACCAGCTAGTGCCTCTAGTTCCCAAGCATGCACACCCTGAATGTGCCAAATCACTTCTCTGGCATAAGCCCATTAAGGATTGTGACCCAACAGGCCCATGCCCAGCAACAGTCCAATCAATAACCCAGGTCAATAAGTAATGCTTTGTTGAAGCTTATTAGTCTAGTGCCCACATCATTTGGTGGTCACCAAGACCCATGGATATTCACCAATTTGTCAGACGAGATGGATCAATTTCTTGAACAACTAGACTTACTAGAGGACCAAAAAAAATAAGTTTTTAAAGATGAAACTCAAAGGTAGAGGCAAAGAATATTGGTACAATATGAAGAACGTCCTCCTTAGAAGGAATAAGCCTGCCATAACTGACTGTAAAGAACAACAAAGCCTTCATGCCAAACTTTTAGGGTTGGCTATGAATCCTCAACAAACAAATTAGCTAGGGTAGGGTACATGTATTCTTTTCCTCCATTATATTCTATCCAAAGTCATACTCTTTGTTATTTTCTTAATTGACATGTCCTTTTGCAACTTCTACTAATGTTATTTTTGGTATTTCTCTACCATTTTTCATTTTCTCAACTTGAATCAACTCACTTTTTCTTACTGGTGCATCAATCATTCTCCTTTGAATATGGCAAGCCATCTCAAGCAACTCTCCCTCATCTTTTCATCAATAGCTACTCTCATTTTATGGGTATATTTCTTCTTAACAACCCAACATTTAGTACCATAGAATTGGTTGTATAGCAATCTTATAAAATGTTGAAGACCAACTTTCATCCTATGCTCACACAACTCTTAATACGCTTCTCCATTTCATCCACCAAGCTCTTATCATATAATTCACATCCCCTTCAATCTCACCATCTTTATGAATTATAGATCCAAGATATCGAAAGGTCTCACTCTTTAGTATCTCCTGGTCATCAAATCTTACCCCCCTTTGTCTCTATTTCTACTTTTACTAAATTTACATTCCATGTACTCTGTTTTAGTCCTACTTAATAGAAAGCATTTCGATTCTAGAATTTCTTACCAAATTTTTAACTTGGCATTAACTACACTTTTAGTTTCAATAGAGTGACTACATTTTATGCTAGCCATCAACATACCACTCCTCCTTTTCCTGGGCTTGGGATTAACCATGAACAAAATATATGACATTGAGCATAGACACAATGGAGTTTACTGATTTGGATAATAATGAAAGAAAAGCTCAAGAGAGATATCTATCCCAATCCTATTGGGTGTTTGCATGGATTCTAGTTCTAGTCCCATTGTAAAATGGAACAAACCCTAGAAGATAAATTGCAAACCATCCAAGACCTGTCTACAAAGGTTGAGAAGTCGAACACTAGGATTGACGCACTTGATGTAGAATCCAAATCTTTCATCCAAAATATGTCCAACAGCAATGAATGCAAAGCTTACAACAGTGGAGACATTAACATTGAGCTACCAAAACCTAGCACTTAAAAGAGAAGTATAAGTGCCAACAAATTTTAATACCACACAACGAGAACAAACCGTAGATTCTAGACAATTATAGCTGGAATACTTAAACCATGTGTAGTAGACTTAATATGACCTGCTGACTCTTCAGGAATAATACTTATCACCAAGGAAGATTTCCCAATTCTTTTCTTTTTTTTTTTGATAAGTAATAAGATTTATTGATATCAAAAAGGGACACCCTAGTACACAGGGAGTGTACAAGGTTAAACACAGAAATTACAAGAATCAAGAAAATCGAAGATAGAAGAGAATGATTGGTTTCACAAGGCAAACAACCAATCCAAAAAAGTTCTAAAGAAAAATAACTTGAGGTCTGGAATGGATCTCTCATAATTTTCAAAACACCTATTGTTTCTTCCCCTCCAAAGACACCACATTAAACAATAGGGAACAATTATCAATATATGACCATTTTGATGATGACCAAACTGGCCTTGCCAGCAAGCAAAGAGCCCCTAAGGTGTTGTTGAAATTAAGTTTGATTCAACTACTATTGTTGAACCCTCCATGGTGCAGGAAGTGGAAAGCTTGATAAGATAATGCTTTCTATGGGTCAGTTTAAGGCTATATCATATCCACCCATTGATTTTATCATTTTATCATTTGAGACAAATTTAATGATATGACAAAACAAAAAGGCTACTTTGTTCTTAGTGCTACCAAAGGAGTTCTAAGAGTTGGTGCAAGTATCAAGTACAAGAGTTCTTGTCCTTAAACACTTGAAAACTTGAGGGCAAGTTTTATCTAACAAGGGAGAAGGATACAGAAAGTGTGAACACAATTTTATTTTGTTTAAATTTAGCGTTCAATTGTATTTCACTGTTGGTCCAATGAATTTTTTCTAGTTCCTATTAGGTAATTAGGCTATTAGTATTTTATTTAATTTCCTAGAGTCTAGGTTATCGTAATTAAATAATTGGGCTTTGAGTCTTTGACCCAAGTCGATTAGGTTTATGGTTTAGGCCCAATATTCTATATAAGCATGCTATAGTACTCCTATGAAGACAAGTTCATGATGAATAGTATTTCAGTTGGAATTTTCCAATTGCCTAGTATTGACTTCAACAAACTCTGGGTATTGATTCCTAAATTTTCTATCGTCCTTGGTGCTGATTCCTAGATTTATGTTTTTTTTATAAGTAATAAGTTTATTGATATCAAAAAAGGAACACCCTAGTACACAAGGAGTGTACAAGGGGTTAAACAATTCAAGAACAAAATTACAAGAATCTATGAAATCAAGAAAAGAAAAAAATGATTGGTTTCACAAAGCAGCCAACCAATCCATTAAAGTTCTAAAGAAAAATAACTTCAGGTCTGGTATGGATCTCTCATTATCTTCAAAACACCTACTATTTCTCTCCCTCCAAAGACACCACAATGGGGAACAATCAACCATATATATACATTTTGATTATTTTATCTTCTTTTTTCCCCAACAAATTTCTTTAGAGAATTTTGTGCAGCATCAGTTTTGGCATCAAGCTCGTTGACCTACGTCAGCTTGGGTGTTTTCCATGCCAAATAAAAAATAGTCAGGAAAAGAAAAGATAGCAAAGCCTAAGTAGAAATTTAGCATGATTAAAAATTAAAAAATAAAAAATAAAAATATTTGTGTTCCCAGGTGAGTTCAAGTTTGGAGAAAATTCCATCTTCTCCATCATCCTCACTCGCTTTGCAGATTACATCTCCCTTTCTTCTCCCTCATCCTCACTGGCTTTGCAAAGTATTGCATTACACAATAAACATATGGACTAGTAATCACCACCTATGAAACAATAAACTAAAACATTTTGCTCTTGAAACAAACAAAACAAAACAAAAAATTTTGGGGATAAATACTCCTCTACTTTGACTACAAATGATATTAACTTACAACCACACTCAATGGAAAAACCAACACAATCTTGTTCCAAAATATATCGCATGTGTATAGCATATGAAGGTAAATTATAAATATACAGCTACATAATATAGTGCACAATTAAGCATATGAAGTATTTTTTCTTCAATAAATTAAATTACTTATTATAAAAATTGGGGACAATTTGGATGTGGTAAAGAAAGTAGATATCAAGTATGGTCTAGATCTCCCTTTCATTCCAATTTCTGGTCACTTCCACAATTGCATCATTGTAGATGCTACTTGTAAATAGCTATTCTTGATAAAATAACTCCAAGAGGTGAAAGTTAAAGAAAGAAAATTAGATGCTTGCTTTACCTTGGATATCCCAAGTTTTCCAATATAAGAGATACAAATTCCCAGAACTTCATAGGCTCAAGATTGGTGATGAAAAATGCCTACAAATGGATTACAAGGGAATATTTCATTCTTCATGCATCTCACTAAAACAGGAGAAGGGGAAAGGGAAAAAACAAGGAACTCTCTGCCCAAGAATATTCACAATTTAGGCGTACCTTTCCGGCCACAGAGGCCATCTGAAAATCTAAAGCTTCTTCAGCACATATATGAGCATGAGTAACATTCTCAGCATAGGTGAAGTCGGACATGTTTTCACCACTCCCGATAATAAACTGAAACGAGAAACCCTGTTACTTCAGAAAAGACTAAATAAACATATTCTATGTGCTAAAAAACACAAGTCATTGTTGAAAATGTAATCTCCAAACAAGGGGACAAAAAAACCAAAGCTATGATGAACACATGTGCATCACACCTAGAAGTCATCTCCAATTTGGGTTGTAAACTAATAGAGATCCAAAGATAAATTCATAAATAAATAAAGCAGAATGGCTCTGAGCATAACAAAGAAACCTCTAAAACAAAGACAGACAGAAAAGAGAAACAAATGGTACTGAGAGGTTTATGTTAAGTGGATATTCCAGTGGCATTCGAAATGCTGATGGTTTAATGAGTTTCCAAAATGATCAAAGTAATGAGCATGAAAGGCAGTTAATATAATGGTTCACAAAAATTGTACCAAACCTTTGCCCAACCAGATTTTGCTAGATTAACTAAAAATGACACAAGCTGTGTATCTCCAGGTCCAAAGACGTTGCTAGGACGAAGTGCACATGTTAGGAGGCCATCAATGTCGTTGGCAAATAGGACCATTGCTTCTGCTTGAGCCCTGAAGTCACTCGTTATGTCCATATACTGTAGAACACATCAACACATTTTTTTAGGGGGGGAAGATTAAAGCTTAGCAAAAAAGGAGAGACTAAATATCTCCAATTAAACACATCGAGAAGAATCCCTCCAAGAAGAGCCATACTTTCCAAGGGCATCTTAAGGTTTCATCTCCATTATTTATATCATGTAAACCATCAAATACTACATCTGCAGAACTGTTGTATATTAGCCTTCTAACTTTGCACTCTCGGCAAGCATTAATGACATTTTTTGCACCTGAATGAAAAGCCATGATGCAAACAATCATCACTTCCTTAAAAATTTTAAGGACACAAAAAAAAAAGGCTTGCCAGAATAAATCTTTGAACTGAGATCAATGATCCATTACCTTGAACCATAATCAAGTAGCAATTGCATATATCATCTCTTTGTAAGTCACCAAAATCCATATAGAACACAACAGAGGAACCTTCAATTGCTGCAAAATTTGTATATTATATATGCACTTAATTATCAAATTCAAAAGGGTCACCAAGGGTAACAGATAGCAACAGATTAAATAGGGCATCGGTGGTTATACACAATTAGGTTGTTCACACATATGCGTGTGGCCTTACACAATTACAGAACTTACAAACAAATGACCCCCTTTGCTTTTAATAGAATTTTTATTAATCAAGAGAAAATTATAAAACAACACAAGAAAAAGAAAGAACTAAAAATTATGGGAACAGAATACATGTTTACTTCTTTCCCTTTCCTTCCTTGCATTTTCCAGGCAACCAAACAGGCATGGATAATATATACTAGAAAACATAAAATTAAATCCAGAGGTCTCAAAACTTCGCAAAAATATACAAACATCCGGCTTAGCTGAGTGGACTTTCTCACATGTCCTCACAATAAAATTTTCCCGTATTCTTTCGCATTTTCTCAACACAACATGCACCAAAAATTAATACTTAGAAAAAAAAAAATATATATATATATATATATATATATATATCTAGGTCTGAAAACTTACTAAAAAACACTCCAATATCTGGCTAAGCCAAGAGTAACTCCCTCACATTTCCTCGTACTTGAATCTTTCCCTTTCTTTCTCGCATTTTCTCAGCAAACAAACAGGAAGTGATAATACACTAAAAGAAACCAAAATATACTAAAATCTAGGTCTCAAAACTTCACAAAAGCACTCGAAAATCCATCTCAACCAACCGGACTTTCTCACATGTCCTCACATTAAAATTTTCCCTTTTTTCTCGCATTTTCTCAGCAACCAACTAGCATCGATTATAAATATTTATAACAAAAAATAGAACCTTGACATCCACACTTCGCAAAAAAACTCAAATATACGGCCAGCAAAGCCCAGTGTGACTTCCTCACAGGTAAGGATAATATATAAAAAGAAACTAAATTATAGGTCTCAAAACTTGGCAAAAATTTTGTCTTACTTTCTTGTATTTTCTCAGCAACCAAACAGATATAGATTAATAATAAAACCTAAGCCTCAACACTACGCAAAAACACAAGACAATCCGGCTAAGCCGAGTGTAACTTCCTCACATTTGAATCTTTCCCTTCCTTTCTCGCATTTTCTAAGCAAACAAACAGTAACGGCTAATATATCAAACGAAATTAAAAAACACTCGAACGTCAAGCTCAACCGAGTCACTTTTCTCGCATTTTTCTCAGTGTCCAAACAGGTAAAAGCAAAACCAGCCAGAAAATGCAAATAGTTAGTTACCTCGGACGATTTGAGAGAAATTGCGAAGATCGACTTGGTGATAGGAAGCGCGAGCGGAGGCGATAGCTTGGGAGAGGAGCGAGTCGGACTCGGAAGAAGAGTCGAGTTGGAGAGAGTGAGCGGAATCGGCGACTCGGACGATCCACTTGCCGAGTCGCAAGAGCCTGTGGACCAGCGATTTCCCTAGGAAGCCTCGTCCGCCAAGCACCACGCACGTCTTAGGATTCAGCTCCGATACCCGCTCCTCCATTTCTCACAGATCAAGAAAATGCAAAAAGAGAAAGAGAGAGAGAGAGAGAGAGAGAGAGAGAGAGAGAAACAGATTCACAGAGAGAAAGAGAAAGTAAGAGAGAGAGAGAGTGTTGCCAAAAATTTTGGATGATCACGGGTTTGTGACTATATATATATAGGAAGTGCTTGGCGCCCAAAGTTTTTTTTTTTTTTTTTTTTTTTTAATAATAAAAAGTTGTTCTGTTTGTTAGATTTTTTTTTTTTTTTTTTTGACAATTTGTTTGGAGTTTTTTGGCTAAATATTACTAAATTTAAAACATATTTGCGTTATAAGTGCTGTTCCAAGTTATTTAGGAAAATGAGGAGAGAGATTAAATTTCGGCAACACTATTGCCGAAATTTAACAAAAAGTATGAGAGAAAATAAGAAAAATGAGGAAAGAGAAAAGTGAAACAGTAACCTTGAATTTCGGCAACATTGTTGCCGAAATTCATCTGCCCAATTTTTCTGTGCTGCCCAGACGTGTGAGTGTGAGAAGTGCAATAATGAGTGGGTGCCCAAAAAAAAAAAAAAGTAATTGCGGCAATAGTATTGTTGAAAATGGTAGGAAAAAAAAAAGTGAATTACGGCACCACTCAGAGCACTTCATCTCACAGTGCCAAGGCAAATATTTGGGCAGCGAATTATGGCAACAGTGTTGCCGTAATTCACCTTTTTCTCTCTCCACCTTTTCCCTCATTCTTTCTCCTACTTTTCTTGGAATTTCGGCAACAGTGTTGCCGAAATTCAATCTCTCTCCTCAAATCCCCAAATAACTTGTAACAGTACCTATAACGCAAATATGTTTCAAAATTAGTAATATTTAGCTAAAAGACTCGCCACAATTGGGAATTTTTTTTTTTTTTAGAAATGAAGTGCACACAATTTTTACAACAAATTCTAAGTGTCAGGTTGTTACTTATTGTTATTATTGGATTAAAATAGTAATCTCAATGTTAAATTTAAATTTGAATTAATAATAACTAGTTACTTGTGATTTTTTGTGAAAATATTGTAAAAATATTGTGTACGTAGCACATTATATTTTTCTTTAATTCTTCCCCAGATTTTAGCAATCACTTTTTTTCCCTACCATTTTCGACAATACTATTGCCGCAATTACTTTTTTTTTGGGACACCCACTCATTATTGCACTTTTTACACTCACACGTCCAGGCAACACAGGAAAATTGGGAAGTTGAATTTCGGCAACATTGTTGTCGAAATTCAAGGTTACTGTTTCACTTTTCTCTTTTTTCATTTTTCTTATTCTCTCTCCTACTTTTTGTTGAATTTCGGCAATAGTGTTGCCAAAATTTAATCTCTCTCCTCATTTTCCTAAATAACTTGGAACAGTACCTATAACGCAAATATGTTTTAAATTTAGCAGTATTTAGCCAAAAAACTCATTTGTGTTAGAATTCAAAACAAGCTGTTTTGTTTGTTAATTAGATTTTAGTAGCATTGTTTATCCCTTGGTTAGTTGACCGGCCTGTATTGTTTATATATCTGCCTCAAATAAAATAAAATATAATAATAAAAGAGCTAAATTTTATTTTATTGTGCACTGTAGAGGATTTTAACAAAGCTGATTTTAAATAGATATAATAAAATTTATTCAGATTCCATTTACTAGAATTAGTAAAACAATTTATTGTGGGATAAGTGATCTCGGTTTTACTTAATTTTATGATAAATAACAATTATTATGCGACCAATGTCAAAAATTTTAATTCTATTATATCTTTTTTTAAATCTATAATTATTCTTTACGATGAAGCTAAAACGCTTTTATATATATATATATATATATTAGCACTATTACTCGTGCTTTGTGCATGATGAAACTTTTTTTTTTTTTGGGAAAAAGTTGGGCTTATTAGTTCTATTTTATAGCAAAAAAAAGAAAAAAAAAACTTGTCTTTATTTTTTATATATAATTTTTATTTTGAGAATTTAATTTATAAATTGATGAAGCAATTTGAAAATCAACAAGTGACCTTATTTTTTTAGGTAATGTTTCAGTGAGAGTTAGAATTGTATTTTTACCAGATTATCTTTTAGTTTTATCTCTACTTAAACATAAGGGTGTAGGGGCATTTTTTAACCAAAAAAAAAAAATGACAATCTCAAACTGAGAAAACCTCTTAAATAGTAGTATAGACATGTCTGTGTCTAATTGTATATTAATTGAATCTAAGTTAATTAAGCTATGGTAACTTATTTCTTAATACTATTTTTCTTTTGTTGAGAAGATTCTTAATACAAATTAATTGGTTTATTATGTATTTTATTTGTAATTTTAGAAGGTTAGTGGTGTAGTGGTTTTCTTTTTAAAAATCACGATTATGAAGTCTTAATTTTTCTTCTCTCTTATATTTTTAATATTATGAATGACCTTGTAGTTTAATGGCACTTCTCTCCCATATCGAAAGAGAAAGTTTAAGGTTTTTTATTTTTTATTTTTTTATATATGAATAGAAGAGAAAATTTGAGGTTTTAGCTAACTCAACGTAGGAGTGAGATTTGTGAAATTTTACGGAAATAAAGAATAGGGATTCTTCTATCTATTGTAAAAAGAAAAACAAATCCTAATATTGAGTAATGCAAGATTTGATAAATGACTTTCCACAATAGGCCAACGTAGTTTTTTTTTTTTTTTTTTTAATTATAAAATTGTATATATTAACTCTAATTATTATTAATTTTAATCAAAATGATCATTTATCACTAGTTTAGTCCATCATTCAAATGATTCACCTTTCGACCATGTAATAATCTGTAAACTTACCAATCAAAGCATCATGTCGGTATAAGGTCACTTTAAAAGTCTTTCCCATCACAAGAGCATGACATCTCATCCATAGCTTTAGTTTACAAGGAAGCAAGGTATTAATAAATTATAAGCAGTGCATATATAGTTTTCAAGATTAAAGGTGATTTCTTGTGCATTGAGCAACCATTCCTCACAATTAAAAATAGGAAATACACTTTTTTCTTGTCTCACAATCAGAAATTACTAATTAATTACACATATGTATATACAATTTTCATTAGATTATAACTCAAGTAGTGTCAGTCCAAGCATGGATGATGATGACAGTCCCTTGAAAAGGAAAAAGGGTCTTTCCATTGAGACTGGAAAATGTATAATAAAGCTACAGGGAAGGTAGTGTTTGGTAAACCCATCCATCAACTATAGTACTTAATAATACTAAAAATAAAAGAAGTACCAACTTTCACAACCAAATACCCACTATTCATTTAGCAAAAAAGAGAGAAAAAACCCATTCCTCATTCCAAGTGCCCCCTAGTTCAAGGCAAACTCATCATCTTTTTTTGATAAGACAGAAAAGCTCCAATGTGGCACCATCATTCTTCTCACGTTGTAACCACCGACTTTCCTTGTCATTTTGTTGTAGTCAATATCAAGTATCAACAATGAAGAAGCCACCTTTGGAGCTAGTGAAATGGTTCTATAACATCCACTTCAAGTTGACATTATAATTTTCACAAAAGAGAATATAGAAGTTGACATTAAAATTAGCACAATGAAGCTAAGAGCACAACAAAAATTCACAACATTCTCAAATTAGTCTACTGTTTCACTCGTGAATCTGCTACAATTTGCAATTTAAAATTTTTTTTGATGACTCACGTGTGAAGTGGTAGGTAATTTGGAAATATTGTAAAATCATTAGACTTTTGTAGTTGTATCTCTAAACTGACTATTATGAGCAACATCCATTCCAAGTTTCGAACCCCACATAATTGATTGATTAAAATTTTCTTCCCAATGGTAAAATGCTTTTTTGCCTCACGTTAATTGTTAAGTAATTTCAATTTAAAAAATATAAAAATATAAAGAAAGCTCTTTCTGGTGTTGTAGTTCACCGCTCATTTGGTTGTTGGTTGTAGGAAGCAGGGTCTGATTGAACAAATCTACCTTACAGGGTGTTATGTTCATTCATGAATAATTGAACAAATCTCAACCAATTTTCATTAGATGAAACAATTTTAATTTTGATCATTACATGCTGTGTATTCTTCCAGGAATACAAGAAGAAATTCAATAACAAACCTATTCTTTTAAGCAGCATATGTATAGTAGTCTAGCTTAAGAAATTCCTGACAACACAAAAAATATAAAAAGTATATTGACAAAGAGATCTCATTGGAGTTTATTTCAAAGTTGGATGCCTTAATGTATCCTATACACAAAAAGAAACAGGGCTCCAAAACATCTTAAAAATTATCCTTTGCTTGGCGGATTATACCCAAGGCTTCTGCATCATCAGCTGTGTCTGCAATATTCAAGGACCGTCGAATATCCACACTTGATGTGCGAAGGAATGGATTACAAGACTTCTCCATCTTTAGCGTGGTTGGAATCTGAGACACATCCAAAACACAGACAACTTTCATCTAGGAAAATATATAAGAATCAAGGTGGAACAGTAATGGGGCAGTGGGAAAGGGGGAGCAAGAGAGGGTGCAGGAATAAAGGAAAGACCCATTGTGGGGCAAAAATGAATTAACACATCAAGCACATATTTGCATCATGTGGTCAAGTTGTTGATTACAGATCTCTTTACATACTGCATGGGGAGTTGTCAAGGTTTGCACACTAAATGCAGACTCAATGATCACAGGGTTAAAAAAATTCAAAATTTAGATATTCGAAAAGACCAAAGATATTCATTATCAATGAAAGGAAGTCGGAAGTCCTAGGAATTACCGTTGCCAAGCCCTTGCTGCGAAGATGGGCTACATGGGATGCATAGGACTTAAGTGCCTCATTCTTGGGTTCTATAGACAATGCAAACTTTGAATTGCTCTGTCAAAATGCATATCTAGTAGTTAGGGCCTCAATACCTTTTAAGCTTCAGAAAATTGAGTAGGGAACACTAAAGGCTAATAGATAAAGACAACTAACCAATGTATATTCATGACCACAATATATATTTGTATCATCTGGCAAAGCCGTGATCTTTTTAAGGGAAGATAGCATCTGTTACATAGAAAAGGAACTGTTATAATACAATAATCACGATGATATCATGAAAGCATGAATATTTACTGCATTTCTCAGAAACACTAAAAGTATGTCTGCAACGTCACTATGAAGAAAACATTTTAGCAATACAATCAAACAACTTCAGCATTTCAATATCTGACAACATAAATTTTAAATATTTCTTTCTCATGACATGTAAAAAGTTCAGTTATATATTGGTGAAGCTCACACCACATCAAATGCATTTTCCACTATATATATATATATATATGTATATATAATAGTACAGTAACAGAAAATTTCACATTCAAATATTTAAATTTTCAGAAAGAAAAAAGAAAACATAAATATTCTAAGCAAAGCTAAATGTATAAGATGTAAAGACCATGATTTTACTTTCTACTGTAATCAATACCCTATTGCATTATAGATTGGTTACCTCTTGTTCATCTTTATTAACAGTTAAATCTAAAACATCTATTCTTCAACTTTTTAAATATAGTCATAGGATAGATGTCATAGTAAAAGCGCAGTTTATAGATATCAGATCTCTGGAACAGGGCATGACTAGGAATGCAAGCCAAGATTACCTGTTCAGGGGTTCCTTCAAAAAGCTTTCCACACGATAAGCTGAACAAAGTGTCTCCAGTAAAAATTACCCCAGATCCAGGAAAATAGAAGCTAATGTGACCTGGAAGCAAAAAAAGAGAACAGAAAATTGGAAAAATTTATATAAATATAGGAAGAAAAAAATAGATTTGCCTGCAATAAGACCCAGAATATGGAAATTTTAGCAAGATATGAATCTAAATTGAAATAAAAAGAACTAAAATTATAGGATAAACGTAAACCTATAAGTCACAACATCGATACCTCTGTCAATAACTGTACATTTTAAAATGTAGAATGTGCAGAGTCAAAGGAAATAAATGACACAATTAGCACCAAGAACCATTGTGATTTTGAAAAGACAGGATGATGTGGCCCTAAATTTTACTGCAGAATTGAAGATAAGTGAAGGTGTAACCCATTGATTAAGCCAACAAAAGAATGTGACACAGGTTACTGCATAACTGTAAGCAAGAATTACAAGACAGATATGAGGGAACTCCAACCCCAAAACGGAAAAGGAGTGCACAAAATTGAGGCAACGTAAAAAAAACTATTGAGTATTTTAAACCATATGCAAGTACATCTTAGAGATGGGTCATCTATACGAAATTTCTTGAGAATGCAATGGCTGCAACAGTGCAACCTAGCAACTTCAAATACATTTTCAAGAAAGTCGAATTACAAACATGCCAGGACTTCAAATCTTAGCTGGATTTTCCATTCTTTCCTTTGATTTATGAGTTACAAACTATACACACATTAGGGCCACCAAAAAATTAATAATAAATAAAAACAAAAAGAAAATAAATGAAAGGTCAAGAGTGAAAATGAAGAGTTTGATGGCAGTAGAAAATATACAAGGATGTGAAAAATAGGAGACAAGTGGAAACCAGAACACTGGGCAGAGGGTGAAGGAGCTTAAAAAAGCAAAAATCGTTAACTAAAATGGTTCTAATCAACATTGAACTAGATGGTAGAGATCAGGATACAGCACTGTAATGCAACAGATGGCGAGTTATTAATGAGCACTAGATAAGATATTAAAAGCTTTTACAAACTTGTAATATTTGGAAGAAAATGACAGTCCTGAAATGATTCAGCAACTAAAGACCAGTAACATCAACAAACAAGTTCATTTCATTTTGAACATTTTTATTTGACAAGTAAGAATTATTGAACCAACATGTTTCAAGAACAACAATCAGAGGATTTTCTAATGTAATCAGGTAATAAGTATGACCTCGAGTATGGCCAGGGGTCTCCATTACAACCACCTCATGGCCTGCAAACATCCACTTATCTCCATCATTCAAAATAATATCAATACCAGGAATCCTATCTCTGTCTATTGCTGAACCAATCACCTACAGTAAAAAGAGAGAAGTAGAGTTTATCAAAAAAAAAAAAAAGAGGTAGAAAACTTTATGAAAGTTGAGAGTAATATAAACACTGAACAGCTTCAAGAACAAGGCAAGAAGGCTTCTATCAAGTTTGAAGGAAATCTCTTAAACTAATACTAATTCTGAAAAATTCATATTCTGCAATTATGGTAGTTACTACGGCTAGTTTTACCAAAATTGCCACATTTTCAATAATTCTTAGAATGTATTAGAAAATTATGACAAGTTGATGGTATCAAATATTACAAGAGATAAAAATACTAATACGATAAACATGGAAATTTTAAGGAAATATATAAAAAGAGGAAAGATTGGTGTGGTCCACAAATCATTTTCAAGACAAAAAAGACAACCAAACAAAATAACCACTCAGATAAGGAGGCTAATTTAATTGTAACCAGCACAACATAGGAGGATATCTAAATTCTAAAATCAGATCAGAATGGTTATTTAAATAAAATTCTCCATATAAATAATTATTTCCATCATGAGTGTATTGTATAAAATATATCGTACATAACCATTTTTGGGGAATAAGCTTTGAAACATGGAAATCAATTGGACAAGGAAGTTTATACATTTTCTTTTAAAGATAAATACTTTAGAATAAAGATAATAAATCAGTTGACCAGAAGATATCAATATCATACCTTTGCACCGTACCTTTCTTTAAGCTCCTCATTTCCTCCTGTGTGATCATAATGATGATGGGTGTTCAATATGTATGTCAAATTTCGGTTTTTCCTTTTCAAAGCATCTATAACAGGTGTCGCTTCAGAAGGATCAACAACACCAACTGTTCCCGTATCTACATCGTGCAAAAGATAAGCATAGTTGTCACTCAAACATGGTACCTGAAAATAATAACAAATCTGGGATCAGCACCAGTGATGAAGAACATGCATAACCCTCTTATGGAATACTTATTAAGTATTTAAGTCAACTTATAAGCTTGGATGAGAGGCTTATACATATTTTGAGCACACCCACTTTAGGGAGCACACATATAAGAAATGAGAAACACTCACCTGCTTGTGCATTAAAGAAGTATAACAATTAACTCTTTGCAAGCCAAGAGAAAGTGCCCTAAACAGCAGAATTGTAAAGGCCAGCATGTAATAGCAAACAGTTGCTTCAGGTGCATAACAAAATAATGCATGTTTCAATGTTATTTAATAAATGACCAGACTTAATCATAAAAGTGTGAGACTCTTCAATTAGGGTCCCAAGTTGAAACTGTTCAGATATGTGCGTATATCACTGGTTTTGCCACCCTCCGTTTGATTAATTTCATTCTTTAAAAAAGGGGTCATGCCCATCATCAAGACATGAGATTATAAATTATTCCACTCTTACCCTGGAGGGAAGTACGCAGAATATGGAGCTAACTTATTGCCCATTAAGATGAAGTTAATACTTGTTTTTCTTCCCTTTTTTTAAAATCAGTAGGAGGAAGTCAATAGTTCTGCCAAAAATTATAATTATCACGATTTGGAAAGAATGCATAATGTTTGATAAGGAGTATAGGGGAAACAATAAACGTCAACATTTGAAAAATAGTGACAACATCAATCAAAGTTTAGTGTTCTAATGTGAATGGTATCAGGTTTGCTTACACAAGAAATGATCATATATTTGCTCTAATCTCTAACATTGGTGACTATACCTCCTTTGAACTTATTAAATGATTTCAAAAGTACCTAACAGAAGATCCCTTCAGATATCACAAACCATGCACATACGGGTATGTGACCACGTGTCAGATGGGTTTTGCTTTTCAAAAATATTTTCTATGATTTTGGAATGTCCAGTAGCCATGCAGCATAAAACTAATGGATACAGCAAGGTAAAGTGAAGGGGACTGATAACACAGCATGGGATTTGAAAAAACAGCTTGTTTCCACATCCCTCTCCTTTGTCTCTAGCAATTTTAGAATGTGTCATCCAACAAAACTAATATACCCATACAAGTTATAAGCACTTGTGCTAATGCAATATGGTTATGGGAAAACAAGGCATGAACTCATTAGTCAGTGTGTATATGGTAGACTTGATATTTCATCCTAACACCGATATGTTCTTTTCAGTCCCTGATTTTTATAATTAGTTTAATTAAATGTTGTAAATAGCTTTTTTGTATTAAGCATATAAGCTCTTACCAAGATGGATTGCCAATACCATGTTTCATATTTCTAAACGATACTGTAACCCGAATGACTTGAAACCACTTTTAAATTGCAAGATTTCCACTTCCCTTTAAGACACACACACAAAACAAAGTCACATGTAAGGTTTCTTTATGCCATGTATGATGATCAACCTTCATTCTGGTTCAATGTACCCTTAAATATATTAAGGCCATTATAAAGAATCAGAAAATCCACCATCATATGTAGGTTCATGACTCAATAGTGATTTACCAATAAGGAATCAACTTGTAAAGAAGCAAACATAATTGTCACCAAGAAATTTTTTTAAATATTATAAATATATCTGAAAAAAAAATACTGCTTTGATTGTATCCAATTAAGCAGCAGATCATTGTGCACAAGCATCACCAAGCCATCAGCAGCACAAAAAACTTAAAATAGAGAGATTTCTTACCAATTCAATTTGCAATGTAGGAGACAGGTTAACAACACTGCAAAATTGATTAACTCTAAGTGATCGACTAGCTCCACGCAAGGTCTTTAACGGTGTAGAAAAGAATCGAAGGAATCCATACAAAAGGCCTTTTCTGAAGCACAGTTGTCTCACGCCAGGCCACACACGGAACCCACTCCTCACCTATGTGAAAGTATAAACTCAATAACTATAGTGTCAAAAACTATCTTTTCTGAAACAAAGGCTGAAGATAAGAGTGACTGGCTCCGGCAGCCAAACAAATACGCAGGTCACAAATATCAAAATCCCCTAATAACAAAATTATTAAAAACAACTCCTTTCAATATGCTTCAATGTAAGACATTTTCATCACAAGCAGACAGCTTAATCCATTTCAATAGAAAAGAATAGGCAAACCAACAGAACTGGCAGGTTAAACTAAGAGATTTTATCAGCTATTTACACATTGAAGATAGTGAAGAGTGTATGGTTGGATTTGTGGTTTACACGTCACATTGCAGATTGGATTCATCAAATGATAATATGAACACGCAATTAAGTTGAGTTGCTTCTACCCATTGGATTGACTAGCAGGGGAAAAATTGGTAAAATGCCAAAACTATCTGCCAAGACCATGCCAAAATTCTTATCAGAGTACAGATAACTGCAGAATCAACCAGAATTTGATTAACATTGTATCAACAAGAACCCATTTGCCTAGACAATACCAAATTTTATTTTTATAAAGGTCACAAACTAAACCTAAGTAGGTTCTAACCACAAAATTAACTAGAGGTAGTGGAAAAAGGGTATCATTGCAAATCAAAAAACCCATTTGCCTAAACTACAGCAAAACTCTAATGAAGTTCCAAATTTACTATTTAAATTGTAAAATCCATCAAAACAAACTCTCCTCCTTTTTTAAGATGCACATTTATCTTCCTCCATATCAGGGTATTTGCTTACAGTTCCTAATAAACAACATCAGAGACAGTAATTGACAAGAAAATTCATAGATTGGAAACCACTATTTAAAAAAAAAAAACAAAAACAAAAAAGAGGAAAAAAGAAACCCCAAATCATAGATTTCATTCCAAAAGCAAACACAAACGTTTCAAGACATTTTCTGTTAGGAAACACGGAGTTAAACTCATATAACATTTTTTTTAATCAAAGGGTTTCCAAGAACTCCACTCCAGATTGTAAATTTTTAAGTGAGTACAAAAGTTTCTCAACAAAAAAGAAAACCCTCAAACCAAACCACAATATGGATCACAAAAAGAACATAAATCCAGAGTCTATCAAAAACCCAACAAAGAAAACAACAAAAAGTAAATAAATTTACAAGCAAGTTGTAACCTTTTTACCCATATAAATGAAAAGGGCATAGAAATGAAAGGAAGGGAAAAACAGAAAACACGAAGAGAGAGAAATAGAGACTAACCCTTGAGCAAGGAAAGGCAGCCATGGCAGATGATGTCCTGCAAATCATCTGCATATGTAGTAAGAGAGAGAGAGAGAGAGAGTTTTTTTTTTTTTTTTTTTTTGAGAGAGAGAGAGAGAGAGAGAGAGAATATGAGTGTGTGTGGGTGGTGGTGGGTTGGCACTTTTTGCAGTTGGCAACTCACTCTTCTTTTTTTTTTTTTTTTTTGAAATTTGCAATTTTTTGTTTTTGCTTTTTTTTGTTTTTATTTTTTTTCACACAACACTATTTTTGGTACAAAGTAGGCAACTTGCAACAACAACAACAACAGAAACTACTACAACACAACACCACGCGTTTTTAACTTTTTGTTTAAGTTCAAAATTCTCTTCCACATTTAATTTCCTGAGGTGATGATAGCCTCACCTGTCAGAAAATTGATTAATGATGACATGTCTTCCTAATCATTACTTTACACGTGCACTTCTCTTTATTTAACCATTACGTTTGCTAGCAAAGCCCACAGTAATGACACCAAAAACATAATCATTATTATGAAAGTTAAAAACTTTTGGGAAAGTAGAATAAAAATAACTTAAAGTTTGTCCTTTGTCACAAATTACATTTGACTTTTTAATTTTGTCATTTTAAATCCCTAATTTTTATTGGTCATGACAACCGAAATACAGTGCCATATTTGTTGAGATGAAAATTCCCTTTGGTATTTGTTACATTCATAGCACACCGTTTTCATTGTGGGTGGTTACACATTAAAGAAAGAGACTATGAGAGAGAGATAAAGTGAGCATAACACTAGAGAAAGAAAGATATTATTGCTAAAAAAGAGAAAAGCTTAAACATGGATAATAGATTAAAATGATTGGCTTCGATAGAGTGAAGATAATTTTTGCATTTTTTTTGTATTTGGTAGTATAAAAAGAAATGAGTCAAAGTAAAAGTATTTCTTGATTTTTCTTATTTAGCTTGATGTGAAATAAAGTTGTTTTTCATCAAATTATGGAAAACAACTTTATCTCACCGTAAACTAAATAAGGAAATTCAAGAGATAGTTTTCTAACTTATTTTAAAATTGCTAACAAACATAGAAAAATAAGATAATTTTCTACAAAATGCTTTTAAAAAAATCACTAATTTTTTAGAAAAATGTTAATGTCAAAACAAACAAATTATAAGAAGAAAATGGAAATGATAACAAAAACAAGTTATTCATTTATGTTTTATAATTAATATAGACATAATGCTTAAAATGAAAATTAAAATAAATTAAGAATTAAATTTGTTAAAAGCAATCGACTTTAGGGTTTTTTAAGTTTTTCTCCCAAAATGTGTATGAAGATTGATGGTAGTCCTTACGGTTGAAAATTTATAAAATTTAGTATTATTTTGAATATGATTCTCAATTTACTTTCATTCATATTTAAATAAAATAAAAATCAAAGCCTTATACCATGCTCACTTTAGTTCCCATAATTAAAAATCTTAACAATTTTAAATTTTACTAAAAGAAATATTTATAATTGTTGCACAAAAAATGAGAGAGGGGTTTGACCTATTTTTTGTTGAGTTTAGTAACTTTATTGTTTAGCGCTTTCTGGAGTTTTTAAAAAAGACATTCAAAATTCAAATTCCTCTTTTCCGAACTATTGAATTATTAAAAAATATAATTAAAAACTTATTATAGACATAATCCATCCTAGCAAGAGTTATCTCCACCATAGGTGGTAGGTTGTAAAATAAAATATAAGTATATACAAGAAAATTTTCATGCTTGGCAAGTGCATCAACACATAAATTGGCTTCTTGACATATGTGCTTATCTTTGATTTTAAATGTGCCTTATAATATGCTAAGCAAAAAAAAAATATATATATATATATATATATTTTTTATAAATAGAAAAAGTATATTCCTTTAGTATCCAAGGCTTTATTTTCACTTAATTATTGAAAAAAAAAATGTTACTAGTCACTTTCAAATACAATGAAAATACTAAGCAATACATATTACTTAAAAATACTTGTACTTATAAAAAAAAAATACTTGCAATTCCCAAAGAGACAAATATTTCTAGTTTAAAAAAAAAAAGGAAAAAAAAAAACTATTACGGAGTATGTTATAAAATTGTATTCCATGAGACGGCTATAACCTTAGATATATTTTTCATCATGAATCTGTGTTAACGAATTTTTCACAGCATATTTTTTTTTTTGAGAAACTTTTTCACAGCATATTCTTTCGCAATTAGCACCCTAGATAATCAATGCCATATAATAAGGGAACCAACAACGAAATTAATTGACCAAAATACCCTTGATGTTTTTAAAAAAATTATATAAGAATGTCATTGTAACTTTAAAAGGTGGATTTAGACATTGAGAGCAAAAAAAAAATTATAAAAATAGGAAAAAAAAAGTTAAGAATTTATGATGAGGATTCCAAGATCAAGCCAACTTGGCTCCCTCTAGAATGGACCTATTAAAAAAACAAAAAGGCCTAGTTAATTTCAATGAAGAGCCTTTTATTCTAAAATAATAAAATTTTGGTATAGAAAATAAAACTTAAAAAAAAAAGTAATAATTCAAGAAAAAAAAACTCTTACGACACCCAAAACCAAAAGTTTAGAGCATTGTTAATTACACATTGGTGTAGTGTGTAGGGTTTGTATGCAATATATTAATTAAAACCTTGAATTTAAAATATGGTTTCAACTAAGTTGTGTAATTGCATTTACTATTTTAAATTTATAAATGAAATCATGTTTTAAACACAGTGTTGCGTGTATTTTGTGCACAACAACAATTTCCCAAAAAGTTAAGTCTTTAAAAGAAGGAATGAAAAAAAATTCTTATCAAAGTATTAAGTATTGTATTACATTGTTTGAAAATAATATATGAATGCACAAGGGCATGGATAGCTTAGGGAGGAGAAGATGTACATAAATAGGAAATGAAATAAATTTTGTCACCAGAAATTGAATAGGTGAATGAATATGAATTGGGATTTGGGACAATTATGCCTCAACGTCATCACGTCATCACCGACTGCTTTTTATAAATTCGTCTAATAACATGACAGATGGCAACAACGTGCTGTCTAATGTTGCACTTTTTAACTTTTTTTTTTTTTTTTTTTTTTTGGCATTTTCCAGCTTTCACTTTTTTCATTTTTGTTGGTGGGTTACTAATATTTTTTTTCTTTTCAAACTTTTTTTTTTCTATATATTAAAAAGTCACATTAACAGATCTTTTTAGAACAATCATTAATAAACAATTTTATGTAAGTTTTTATACTACTTTCATAAGAAATATATAAAACAATTAAAAAATTAATTATTTTCTTATTTTCTTATAATTATTTTAAATAGTTCATAAATCATTAATGTTCTTAGGCATCCATTAATATTTTTGAATATAAAATTATTAATTATGTAATATATATGCTGAAGAAATGTTTAGGCTATAGCTCACTTAAGGTGTTATTTAGTCCTTGTAAGGACTAGATTTAAGTTCCTAACCCAAAAGTGGATGGATTTAAGCCTAAAATAATGAATTTGTAGAGAGTGGGTTGGAAAAATTGGGCCTTAATAAATCAGACAAGCACAAAAATGAATTCAAATGACCATAAAATGAAAATAGACAGGTTTATGCTGAAGAAAATCATCCTCAGCAAGGTCTGAGGAGATCTGTTCTTATATATTTTTTTCAGTTTTGATTACAAAGTCAGTTCTTCCTACTACAGTGGTTTTTCTCTTAGTCTCTCAATCCCCTTCTCCCATTACTCCTTCCTCGTTTTATACTCTCTTCCCCCTTTATCTTTTTACTCTACGTGTATGCTAGTTAGTTGGTGTTGATACTTGTCACATTACCTTCCATAAGTCTTCATGTAGTAGTTGTAAGGCTGAAAACTACTGTTCAGGTATCACATCCACATTAATACAGTAAAAGAATTAGCCGCAGTGTATTTAATACAGTAATAGCAGATTTCTCTTTAGATATTTTAGAATTCCTCCCTATCCTATGTTTCTGCAATATTTATCTGTACTAATAAAACTCTCAAGAACATTCCCCTAGACGGCAGATCACCTATTTGGACATCGGCCTTGGTTAGCTGAGGAGGCATTCATCCTCAACCTGCCCTTCTGGGCCATCAAGACAAAAACTAACTTCTTCATCCACTAACATGGATTCCCTTGGCAATGTTTACTCCTCCTCAGTTGCCTTTTAATCCTCGACTTGGGCCTTAGATCCAATATACTCATAAATAATAAACCCTTGAGCCCAATACCCCTAAAATCCTCTTCCCTCACCATATATCAATGAAATTAGAGAATTAATAGAAAATTATATTTTTGTACTTATTCATTTCTCTTCACCTTCCTTCTCATTAAAGTGAGGGCATTCTTCACTTTTCTCCTTTTTTTTTTTTTTTTTTTTTTTTTAAGATTTTGAAGACCTGAGTTTATCGATGAAGACGTAAGAATGTGACGTCATAATGAGAATATTCATTTCATATTTTTATTAATTTAACAATATAAATAATTATTACATCTAACAAATTATTCAACACTCTAAGTACTTTGAAAAATAGTAATCATTCAACACTCTAACTACTTTGAAAAATAGTACTTGATAATTACTTGTTATATTTATGGGGTTTTCTTATTATTACTATTATTATTATTATTATTTGAAGGGAGGGTTTTCCTATCTTTATGATATAAATAAATTAATAAAAAAATATAAAAGTAATATTACAATAAATATAATAATTATGAGCTTCACTTTTGCTTAATTGACTCCATTCATTCATTTACTTTATTAATTATAAGGGCAAATCCTCTTATTATATGACTTAGTTATTATTTCAACTGCCTTTCAAAAAAAAAAAGTTATTATTTCAACTGGCTTGAATTATCTTGTAGTTGTGAGGGAGCAAATCCCTTGTTGCGGGAAACTGCTACAATTTCCTTTCTCTTCTCCCACTAAATTTTATACAAAATACAATGAAGAACATCATTATTATTATTATTCGTACCATGTGACCTGTGTCAAAGCAAAATCGCATAATGGCACATTATTTGTTTTTTCATTGATTTTTCCTTTATGCTTTTGGTGATGCATGCACAACTTCAGTTTTATTTTATTTTTTATAAACAACTTCAGTTTTAATTGATAATGACTAATTGTTTTACAATCAAACAAACAATCAAACAGTTTTATTTGATGATGACTAATTCTTTGATTGTAAGACACTTAGATCTTTTGCTAGAATTAGCACAATATTATATTCATTATTTCCAAAGACTATCATGTAATCTATAGCAACATTTCAGCAACAATATATATATATATATATATATATATATTCTAATAAAAAATGTTACAATATAATAAGTCAAAGAGCTAAGCCCCAAATTATAGTTGCCTAGATTTCGTGTATATATAGACTGTACTCACCTTGTATTGTTGTAAAATTATTGTATGGTTCTACTCTGTCCTTTCTCTATATGTATGTATAAAGGCACTCCATGTACAATTCTTATACAAAGATTAGCCATTTAATTGGTATCAGAGCCTAGGCTTAAAAAAAAACAAAAATTTCTCATATCTATATATATAATAATAGGTAAAGTTAAAAGAAAATCTAATTAAATTTCAAATTTGAATTCAATTAGAGTCTAATATTGCGCCATATGTCCCATTTAATATAAATTTTTAAATTTTTGTACCAAATGAATTAATTCAATGTAAAAATTAGAATTTAATTTTGTGACATGTGTCCCATTTAATTTAAGTTTTTAATTTTTGTGCCAAATGAATTAATTTAGTGTAAAAAATAATGAGTCCAATATAAGTAAACCATAAAAAACATAATTTTTGAATGATATATATATATATATATATAATTTTTGAATGATTCTATATATATATATATATATATATTTCCCATCTTATCAAAATTTTTTAATTTTTATGCCAAATGAGTTAATTTTATGTAGAAAACGAGGAATCCAAAATAAATAAATTATAAAAAACATAATCATGTATCTAACACTATATGTAAGAGTTTGAATGATTTTATATTTATGAGTTTTTTTTTTTATTTTTTTTTGTATAACTAAAAACAATTCAAATTTATAAGTCATATACATATATATATATATATATATGTATGGGTAAAATTTAGAGAAAATCCAATTAGATTCTACAATTGAAGTCCAATTTTGCACCATGTGTCCTAAATTATTTATTTTTAGAGAGAGTTTTATTTCTTAATTTTGGAATCAAATGTGGAATCATATCATAAATACCCATTCAAGTGGGTTATTTTATAGAAAAACCAAAAAGTCTAAAATTAATAAACATAAAAATATTTAAAAAATGGATAATTTATATTTCTACTCAATAACATTCTTACAAGACTTTTTAAAGAGTTAAAAAAAAATATAATAATGACTATCAATAATATTTAAATTATATATGTAAGAATTATATTACGCATCTTAACATGTATCTTTTAAATATATTCATGAATTACAAACTAAGCTAGTTTTTCTAATGTCCTTCCTCATCAATGTGATAGGTCCTGCTCCTGCTAAAATCACCTTTTGTATTCCCCGGTCCTATAAAAGATGTTCACCTTTTTAAAAATATTTCATTAAACAACAACAAGGGAAAGCATCAGATTGTTGTTGTTCCAACCTGTTTCTTGTTAAATTTCCAATTGTATGAAGAGAATCAATTGCAATTTGAGTAGTCCTTTTAGAACATATGCAGCTAATATATTAATGAATCATGACAATTAATACCTAGAAAATACTGTAACTCATTCTCAATCGAGAAAAGCCAAGTAATCACCAAGGGATTCAATACTCGGTGTTGATTATATTCATCACACACAAGAACATACCAAATATACATGCATTTTAGTAAGGGAAAGAAAAAATAATAAAGTTTAACTACAAAATTGGTAGTAGCTTTAGGCTATAAACTCACTCAATAAAATAAATATTATTGTATATTTTGAAAATCTAACTGTTTAATTACATGTTCTTTACGTTCTTAATACATATGTCAAAATTTATGTTAATCGGATATTATTTACTATATAATCTATAAACTTATATTTTATACATAATTTTAAATTACAAAAACTTGCAATTTAAAAATTTATTGATGACATAACTATTAATCTTTAATTTTCTTGAAATTTTACAAACATTGAGGATATAAGAAGAAGATGTAATCCAATGGTGGATTTGTCAAAATTTACCTTCAATAAAAAGATATTGAGTGAGTTTGTAGGCTAAGGCTACAACCGATTTTGTAGCTAAACTTTGTCCGATAAAAAATTGCATTTTTGCAATTATAAAACTTTTGTATAGGACAATCATAATCATAGTTATCTTTCAACTTGTCAAAAATAGCAAAATTAGGGTTAGCAGTCAGTAAGATTGCTTTAATCCCAATTGAAGACACCAAATAGAAAGTGCTTATGAACTCAATTGACATTGAATTGGTTCAAGTTCTCCTCTTCCTATATACCTTAGTGAAGATAAGTTGGGGGAATATAAGGAAGTTTCCAAAAGCAACATGGTTTTTCAATCCTATGAAACTTGCAAATTGGGTTTGCTGGATTTAAAGAAACCAAATTCTCATTGTCAAGTAATAATAAGATCTCGCCACTGTGGTGTTGTCCTAGGATTCGTGAAATATGCGCGAAAGGCTCCAGAGCATCCATCGTGAATTCAATGGTGTATATCTTAGTCCAACACTTTTGTACACAAACCATAATCCTTCATTGAACTGGTTCAATTAAAGTATAGGATATTTCGGCATTGAACTAATTCAACTTTTATAAGTTGGGAATATAAGGAAGAGCCCGAAAGTAATATAATTTCTCTATCTTATTCAGGTTCTTCTCTTTTTATATGCTTTAGTGAAGATAAGTTGGAAATATAAGGAATTGCCCAGAAGCAACATAGTTTTTCAATCCTATATTCTTTTGGATAAACTTCAATCCTATATTCTTGTACAGGATATTGATTGACATTTTATAATTGAACATTGATTGACATTGAATTGGTTCAGTTAAAGTATAGGACATCATCGATTTGCATTGAACCAGGATATCAACATCATATGAGTAAAAAATTAAAACAAAGTATATAAAACAAACCCCAAACCTCAAAAGATGTGGAGTTGTTTGCCACTACCTGTAAAAAGGTATTAAAAGGAAAAAAAAAAAAAAAAATGAAGTAGTTGACTCTACTATCATGAATTAATTCAATGGAATCCTTAACTCTACCGATTCAAATATTAGAGTCCTTGACTCCACCATTATGAATTAAATTAATAGAGTCCTTGGCTCTACCATTATAAATTTGTTCAATGGAGTCCTTAACTCTACCATTTTGAATTAATTTAATGAAGTCATTGACTCTACCATTATGAATTAATTTAATGGGGTCCTTAACTCTACAAATCAAACAAACAAATAGAGTTCTTGACTCTATCATTTTAAATTAAATTAATGGAATCTTTGATTCTGTAATTATGAATTAATTCAATAGAGTCCTTGAAATTAATTTAATGGAGTCCTTAACTCTACACATCAAACAAACAAATGGAGTTCTTGACTCTATCATTTTAAATTAAACTAATGGAATCTTTGATTCTATAATTATGAATTAATTCAATGGAGTCCTTGACCCTACAAATTTAAATATTAGTCTTTGACTCTTCAATAATATTTAAACTAATTAATGGAGTCTTTTAACTCCACCATTATAAATTATTTTATTAATGGAGTAGAGTTTCTAATTGCTTAAAATTAATTCGAAGGGAGTCATTGATTCCACCAACTAAACATGGAGTTCTTGACTTCAAGAATATAAATAATATGATTCAATGGAGTTCTTGACTTCACAAATTTAAAATAGTATGATCCAATGGAGTTCTTGACATCCCAAATTATTTTAAATAAGAGTGGGGGTTTTAACTCCTTCAAATTAGTTCAATGGAGTATTGGGGATTCTTAATTCCTCAACCAAAAATGGAACTTTGAATTCCCAAAATAAAATGATCATAAAATTAATTTGAGAGAAATTTACAATTCTCATTCACTAAAAATGTTCAGAAAAATAAAATTGCTTCAAAGGAGTTTTCTTTCCCTTAAATAATTTTTTGGGGACTTCAATCAAAATATTATTACTTGTTAAAATTCCTACAAAGAAGCAAATGAAAGAAAGAGAAATTTGATTGGACATTCAATTTCTCAAAAAAAGGGTCTTTAGTTCAATTTCCATAAAAACATAAGTCATTGACTTATCCTTGAGATTAAAATAAATTATCTCACAGAAAGTAAATCTTAATTAAATACCAAGTATTTGACTTAAATGTCTATCATTTAAAGTGGACACAATCATATTTAAGAATTTTAATTCTAAGGGTATGTTTGGTAGACTATAATAGACACTGTAATGTAATAGTTATTCATATGGTTTAGTTATTCAGTAATTTGGTTATGTTTTTATTACAGAGAATAGTCATTCCTTATGAATAGCTATTATTTAAAATGAGGAATAACTATTCATCTCTAAAAGAGATGTAATAGCTATTCCTTAGTAGGTGTATTAATTTCTACTATTAATATATTTCTAAATAAACAAACATTCTATATTCACATAACAATTATGAAAATAAAAAATCATAAAAAATAACTAAAATCTTTTCAAATTTAAAAAATATTATTTTTTGGGAAATATAATTATACGAATAAGATATTTCCTAAAATATATTTTAAGTTTGATTTAAAATGCTTTCATTCTATTTTTTTCAAGGTTCTATTATTGTATTGTCATCAAACAAATGAATAGTAATAAGCATTACATTACAACATTTTGTATTCCTTGTAGAGATAAAATTCTATAAAGACGTGATGTAAAACTCATGTTTTACCTATTCAATAAGTGATTGTCACATCAGTATTTTACTTAAAATTCAATACATTCTATCACACCTAATAACATTTCGATAGATTCACAATTTCGTCGGATTTATATATGGGTATTAGAATTGATTGAGTGTGATTGTGTTTATTTTTAAATATATGATAAGATAATGTGACATATTAGGATTGGATGGGTAAAATATGGGTTTTGCACTCTGTCCTTATAGAATTTAATCCCATTCATTGTAATATCTATTCATATTCTTATGTAATTACTGTTATAGTCTACTAAAAGTGTCATAAAACTACAATTTGAGAACTAAGAATTAGCTTGATCCCCACCAAGGGTACGTGGGCAACCTAAATACATTATTAGGTGCCAGAACAAATAAATAAAAACACATAATTTGAAAAGCTACTAATTTCTCTCAAACCCAAACCAGTTTAACCAAAAGAAAAAAAAAATCAAGTAAAGAGCTATTGATGAAACTAAAAGGAAAGCAAGAAAGTAAGAGAGAAACTGAAAAAGAGAGAGTGTAGGAAAACAAAGTAATTTGAGAGAAAAAGTTTAGAGAGGGAAAACTGAAAAAAGTAAATATATTTATAAAGGACAAGACTTAGATACAGTATTTAGGTGTTGCTTCTTAGATTTCCATTTTAAGATTCTGTCATGTAGATTTTTTCTCATGGAATGAAAATGTATTTTTTAGATAAGTATTTATGTGGCAGAATTTTAAGAGGAGAATCTAAAGAACAACATCTAAAGTATTGTACCTAAATTTTGTCCATTTATAAAATCACTCCAAGATATTTAATAATCAATTACCAAAACCTAAAACTAATATCCGAATTATGCGGAGTAATTACTGATCCCAAACTATATACACAACGATGTCGTCAAAACTCATATCAATCTTCTTTACACAAAAACAATGTTGTTGTTAAATACGTGTCTCTCAAGTGTCTTTAAATAGAATGACATCATCTTAATTAAATACTATTTCTATTAGTCGTTGGTTGTATGAGTTGTAGGCATACACTTGCATTTATATATATATTTTGTAAAATAATAATTTAATCCGTAATATTTACCAAAATTTTGTTTTTTATCCTTAAATTTTAAGAAGTTCATTTTTTTTTGTACTAAAATGAATGAAAATTTTGTTTTTTTATCCATAAAATATTTAAAATGTTTTTTTTTCTTAAACTTTACCTAAAGTTTATTTTTCATCCTTATTTTTGTTTCTAAATTATTAAAAAAATCTCTTTACAAAATTTAAAGATGAAAAAAGAACTTTTTAAAGTTTAAGGATGAAAAACAAACATTTAGTAAAGTTTAGAAACTAAAATAATATTTTACCTTTTATTTTGAGTATTTAGTAATATCTGTTACTTTTGCGGTTTTACCAACCTTTTTAGTTAGTTAGTTAGTTATTTTTAATATTGAATTAAGAATTGATTTTTTTTCCCATTAATTTAGATTTTTTTAAAAAGAAATAGTTGCTTGGGAAGAGTCTAATTAATTATTTTTCCCAACTAATTCATAGAAAATGATTATAATAATTATTTTGTTTAGTACTTTAGTTAAAAACACTTCTTGTAAGGTGGAGTAGAATGAGTGAAATAAATAAAATTTGGAATTAAAATTGATGGGAAAAGAGATTTCAGAAGTCCTTGAGGAAATTCATGACAAGAAGAACTAGAAAGAGAGAATAATGGTGCAATTATGAAATAGGCTTCAGTTAACTTAATTGATAAAGTCTTTTATCATCAATATATCTAATGATAAAGAACAATTATCATGGAGTGGATGTCATAAATTTAAATTTTAGCGTATCTATCCAAAAAAAGAAAAAGAAAAAGAGAAAGAGAAAGAAAAAAGAGTGAATGAAAGTTTAAGTGAAAAACCCAGCTTACGTGACCATTGTACATAAATTTGGTCTTCTTACTCACATGAGAAAAGCCATGTAACCAGCAAGGGATCTGAGTGACCACATGTTATGTCGTGATCGCCCTATATACTTTCAGCTCTCATTTGATCACACTATAATGCTAAATTACCAGACTAAGTCACCATGCATTCTTGATACCAATAAACTAAACCTTATTGAAATTTCACAGATAGGTTTCAAAGCGTGACTTGGCCATTGTACTTAAATTTCACTTCCTAATTTGGTCTCACCCTTTTGTGCACACCATCACACCAATAGTATACTTAACATGCATTTAATTTTTAGTGAGTATTTTCTCTAAGACCACATTCTTGAAAGTTTCTTTAATACCCATATAAGCATTTTTCTCTAACCAAGCACACACGTCACCCAGTCTACACATGACGCATATATATTAACCAACTGTGACTTCTGTTTCTCATTATATGCATGGGGGTAGAAGCAACATAGCATCATTCACCCAAGTGTCCGTCTATAGAAAGTATCTAAAACTTGATACTGAAATGGTGATTCAGTGCAGATTTTTTCTTTCTTAGCCGGCAAATCTGGTAACACAGTTTACATTGACAACATCCAAAGGAAAGGTGCTCCGAATTTCCAGGTTGAATTAGACATGATATGAACAATGCCAATGATTGAACTGGGATACATGTGATGAAGGTAAATAAATGGAATACCCTGTGAACTCAAATCTCACCTATATGACTTGCTCAAAATACATCTCATAAATAATATGGATTTGCATGCTATTTTCATTTGCATTAGAAAATCAAGAGTTACTGAAAATGATTACAGAAAAAGAAACTATATAGATGTAATATTTAATCCAAATTAGCGTAATTTAGCATTGAGTTCATGCCAACACAGTGGTCATACATATGTCTTGCAATGGCATTGGCACAGGAAGTTGGAGAGTATCCATCCATATACTGTAACAAAATGTGTTACACCAAAAGTGATGCAAAATATTTATGAAGATCTTGCAAATTGATGTGGCAATCAGAAGTTGATAATCCTCGTAGATTCTACCTACAAATGTAGGCAGAAACTTTAAGAATAAAGAAAAACAAATAGGAAAATAAAAGTAAAAACATGACAGCCCAACCAATTATTTATGTATTTTTTCAGGAAACTTTCATAGTAAATCAAATTAAAAAAAAGCAGGCCCTTTTATTTTGAGAAGCCCAGTCTACATTTTTATATAAACCAAGTAAACTAAACCCAGACAAATTGAAAACAGAGTTTACATTCCATAACTTAGGATCCAGAACTCATGCCTTGAAACCTTTATCAAGAAGATTAACCATAAACACAAAGACAAGAAAATGAACAACTTGCCTTTACAACTCAAATGTCATGTTTTCCATCACCATTAGTGTAGTGTTGTTATGCATAGTACAAGATTTAAGAAGTAAATAATTAAAATTCATCAATCATGCATACATTTTCAACTACAACTGTGATTACATATGCTGTCAAAATACAAGCAACTTTTTATCTCACTGTAATTACTGCAGAAAGCACTTAATAAAATAGCAAGGTGATGAAAATCGTCCAGAGGATTAAAAAGATAAAATTGTTTGCTACAAATGTTAAAAATTGGCAACAGAGTTGATGCAACTTACAGGAAGACTCTAACAAGGAAGAGTTCATCTTCATAAATAGGTTGTTCCCCAATTGGAAAACTTGTTGTGCACCTATGTGTCATGGGGTTTTGGGGATAATGAAGATGATGATATTTAATCAGGCTCTCTTAGGTAAGTGGCTATGGTGCTATGAAATTGAAGTTACATCATTAAGGAGACAGTTTATAAAATCTAAATATGGCGTCAATGGAGGGTACTTGTGTACAGGTGAGGTGTGGGGGCCAAATGGATGGGGTTGTGGAAGCATATTAGGTGTGGTTGGGATAATTTAATGTGGATTTTCTATGGTACTAAAGTGCGTTTCAGGCATTATGGATGCCCGGGGGGGGAGGGGGGGGGGGGGGGGGTTGTATAGAGTGGAGACTAATTTAAGGAGGGACATCCCCACTTATTTTTACTTGGGAGAAACAACAAAGGCACAATGGTAGGTTATATGGAGATTCATCAAGGTCAGTATTCTTGGAATCCTGTGTTAAATCGAGCAATACAAGACTGGGAAGTGGAATCTGTGATCCAGTTGTTAGAGGATCTTTATGACACTAAGGTTAGACTTGGGGAGGTAGGTGAATTGGTGTGAACGCCTTCGCCCTCTACAAGCTTTCAAGTGAGGAGCTTCTATATGGTTTTGAAAGAGGGGGAGGGGGGGAGTGCAGTGTTTCTGTGGAGAAGCATTTGGAAAGTTTGGGTTCCACTAAGAGTGGTTCTCTTTTCATGGTGTGGCTCTAGGGAGGGTCTTAACAATTGATAATTTAAGATGAAGGGGCATTGTTGTTATGAAGTGGTGTTATATGTGTAAGAAGTAGTCTATGTTGTTTGGTATCTTTGGTGTCTCCTGGGCAAGACCTAAGTCAGTGTATGATTTGCTTGCATGTTATAGAGGGTGGATAGGAAGGTATAGGGTTGGTGGGATTTGGCAAGCAGCTCCCTTGTGTCTCATGTGGTGTCTTTGGGGAGAGCTTAATGCTTGCTGCTTTGAGGGAATGGAGCCGAGTGTGGGGAAGTTGAAGTAGTATTATCTGCTGAGGACTCTTTATGAATAGACTTCATCATCTATGGCATTTTCTATTGAGGGGATCCTAGATTCCTTGGATTCTTTGAGATATTATTAGCTTTGTATATTCTGTCTTTTGTTTTATTTTATGCTCTTGTTGCTCTAGGTATAGACATCTAGTGTAACCTGGTTTTTGATCTTTTTTCAATATTAATATGATAAAAAGTTTGTTGCCTTCAGTGAATTCTATTAAACCAAAATTATTACATTGTTGTCATATTCACAATCTTCATTATGCCTGTATACATTTATACTAACCCAAATCCTGTCTACCAAAAATGGCTTCAAGCTCAGTGAGCCCTCTAACATGCATCCCTTCCACCAAAATAGTTCCAGGTTGGCATCAAATAATACAAAATGGGAACACACATATATATAGTACAAATAATTTCATGCTTGAAGCATATGGTAGCTCATTTCAGGATTTACAGTCCATGCAAATGTGTCTGGATAAAAAAACATAAAACACCATACTGAACTAAAGAATAAAATGATAAAATTAATTAATGCATCCAATCAAATTTGTTTATAAATTCGTGTCATTTCATGCCTGAAGCTTCCCATGTATCTGACGAAGACATGACAAAAAGAAGCAATATGGTATTTTTTATACCTATAGACTTGACTGCCAAAGGCCCAAAGTAGAGTCACTCTTGAAAGGCAGAGAAATCAGATGCTGAAGCTCAAGCATCATTGTAAGAGACACAAACGTAGCTGATACAGTTCTTTATCATCAAGAGTTAGCATGGAAAATCACAAGAAGATTGTGTCTCCAAGGCATGCTGGTATGACTCCATTATATGGGAATTCATTGAAGAAATACTGAAGGGCGCATATTTTTGTATCATATATTGTGCAACTACATTGAGGCTTTGTTTCAATCAAATAAAGCTTGACATTCTACAGGTGGAAGGGCCTTAAAGAAGGTCAACCATATCACCACAACATTTTGTTTTGAGAATGGAATACTTATGTACAATTTTGATATCAGGCACTATACATAAGAAAGGTTTAAATTTCACCAACAGTCAAGAAATTGAGCCTTACTATCTGATATTTTGCAGATGATGTCCTGTTCTTTTGCCTTTTGAATTTTCCAAAGAAGTGACAATAAGAGTAGAAAATATCATGTAATGAACCTGCTGGATTGACTTAATTTGAGGTAGGCACCTTCAAAGAGGAAGTGAAAAGAGAGGAGAGAATCTAAGAGACAAAAGCGAGAATATTGGCTCAAGTTACTTGCAAGGATTATTGGAAAAAATAACCAACTAACAACTTGTAACTAACTTGGCTCCACCATTTGCAATCTTACAACTAACTAGCTAATCTTGTAACTAACTAACTAACTACACAACTCTTGATTCTTTGCAAAAATTACTATAAGATTACATGAATAACACCTAATCACCTATACACCTATACCCCTATAGTACACATTGGACTCATTACAAAATATCCAAAACTTTGGATTGTCTGACCACAAATATGAGGCTCCTACTATCTCAGGAGGATAAAATTTTTGGCACAATATAGGATGGGACTTCTTAAAATGTAACTATTTATTTTTTTACAGGTAATAAAATTCATCAAATTGGAACTATTGATTATCAAAGCTCCTTATTTAGTGGTCAAAAGGGTCCATGAAGTGCTTCTTAAAAACAGATTATATGCAGACACCCATAAATGAGTGATGTTTGCACAAGGGGAAAACCATTGAAGCTAAGAAATGACGGAAGAAAATAACACGTATTAGTCTCTACTACACTTGGCTGCCATGGAGACCAATTGTAGACAGCTTCCTTTTATGTGAGGATTTAGGGACTATTTGAATGCTAAATCAGCAAGAATAGCAGATATTCCTGAAAATAAATGGTGAAGATTATATAGAATGGCTGCATGCTACTAAAAGCAGATTTCTCTTAATCTTGTCCAAAAGAGATCCTTCTCCAAGCATTGGTTGGGAGGATTTTGTTTAATAAAATAAGCTTTTAATAAAAACTCCTATACTTTAGTGGTTTGCAGTCAAAAGGTTAGCTACAAAAGCCAGGATTTTTTGGTTGAAAAAAGTGTGTTGTATTAAATCTGGTGCATTATATGCCAGAAAAGATGATGTTGGTGGAAAGCCTCAAAATCAGAGATTAATCAATTAAGTGGTTTAAACTTTAGACTTCACACAAGTTTATGATTTTATTCTCTGAATGGTGGAAGAGATATTGTATGGTTTAAAATTTAAATTTAGGGTGAAAAAGATCAACTTTGAGGCCAAAAACTTGCAGAAAAATTTCAAAGGAAACAACCGTAGGACTTCTTTGAAAAGCAGCTATTTTTGGGGTTTTGGAGGAGCTTGGGTGAGGAATTTGGCCTCTTTTCCTGAGGCTTCTCCATAGGTGCTAAAGGGTTTTTTTTTTTTTTTAATTAAAAAAATTAAAAAAACAGAAGTTATCTGCAGGCTGTTTTGTAACCCATGGGCATTTCAGCTGTTTGCTGATTTGTAACGCAGCTTGACTTTTTAGGCAGATTCTGTTAATCAGCCTTGGGTTGCTTCTCAAAGCAGCTGAAGCTTTCTCCAAAAAGCTGTAGCTCTGAGAAAGCTCCAACCCTCCTAAGTCCTAATCCCTTAATGGCTGGAAATGTTTACATATATATATATATATATATATATTGGATTCAGGGTTTTAAAAGATTAACAAAAAGGGTAAAGTTTGAGCTTACAATAAAGTAAGAAAACCCAAGTTTAAGGAAAAAGAAAGTCTGACCAGAATTTTAAGAGTTTTATATATGGGAATTTTAAGGGCTGATGGGGTTTAAAATTGGTTACCGGGTGCCAAGGAAAATGAAGAAGAAGAATTACAAATCCTTAAAATCAAAATAATTTAAGTTTTAGATCATGAGGGCAAGAAAACAAAATGAAAATGAGAAGTGATAACTAAAAGTTACCCATAAAGATTAAATATTAACTTATTAGATCATTGTCTAATTTGTTTCTTTTTCCCTAGTTTATCAACAAAATGTACAACTGGTCAAATAGAGAAGACTTAAACCAGTTGACATGGGTTTACACAAACTCAGTCAATGCGTTAGAAGGTTGCGTTATTCTTTAACAAATTTGCTAAACAGACTTGTCATTTGTCAATGTGGTGTTGATATGCTCCAGCCAGCCCAACCTGTCACCACCCTATCTTAAGTTGAAAAGATGAAAGGTTTGACAAGAAAATAGAATGTTGTGGCTGTATATTCTTACAGACCAAAGCTTGTGCATTATAACTTACTAATGCCCCTTGGAGCCTAGAATGGTTGGTGAAACAAATTTTAAAGCCAGCAGAATGCTGTTTGAGCTGTTCTTATAAAGATGTATAAAGAGGAACAAAAAGAACTACTGAACTTTGTGCTATACTATGTAGTTCTATCTTCATCCTTCAAGTGTAAACCCTCGCAGTTCTCTACTAAGTTTAGAGAGAGAATTTCATTATGTTTGCATCAGAATCTAAGAATTTTTTGGGATTAAAGATAAAAAAAAAAAATACTTGCATTTTAGTTAGCCATGAAAAAAAAAACACTTGCTTTTTTGCAATTATGCAATTTTTGTATAGGAAAATTTGAAATTTTCAAGTTGTCACAAATATTTTCTTAACAATACAAGGCAAGCATGGCAAAATTAGGGGTTGAAATTAGTTAGATTGCTTCATAATCCCAATTGAACACACCAAATAGAGAGTACTTATTACCTCAATGTGGCATTGAACAGCAGTTCTCCTCTTGCTATATCCCTAAGTGAAGAAAGGTTGGGAATATAAGGATGCATCAGAAAGTTACACAGTTTTTCAATCCTATGAATCTTGAAACTTGAGTTCACTGGATTGAAAGAAACCAAATTCCTGCCATGATGTGTGAATAAAATGTCACCATTGCGACACAACCCTAGGATTTGTGAAATGGAAAAAAAAGGCTTTAGTTTTCCCATCATGAAATCCATAGTGTATGTCTTAGTCCAAGATGCTTGAACACCATAGTCCTTCATTACCCATATGTGAAAGCCCCAGGGAACACCTTTAGCACGTTCAACAATTGCAAGACGACCTTCCAGCACCCCAAGATTGATCTTCCACTTTGACCATGTAGTTTGGTCAGGTGACACAAACTCAGGAGGTGGTGGAACCAGTCGAAAACACTCATCCTCCACATCAAAGGAACATATAAACTGAGGTACAGTAGGGGAACTCACAACCCAATGAATAATTCCATTGAGAAAAGTAGTATTTTTTGGCTGATCGAGAAAACCATCTCCAACATTAACACTCTTCCAAAGACCATTACCCTTCTCTCCAAGTGTGTACACAAGAGTCACCATGTTGTTACTAACTTCAGCTCCATACTGTTTTTTGGACAAGAGAACCACCTTGTATACTTGAGTTTTGGGACAAAAGCCAAGGCAAGGACACATGGAAGAAGATGTTAGGTTGATACCAGGCCTAACTATGACGAACTCACCCGTTATAGGATTACACACATATAATTGATCCAATTTCACTTGATACCGATACATCTTGCCTAGCAAAATCAACCCATTGCATGAATCCAACAGACTAAGTTTCACATTACATCCCATACCTAAATGGGTTTCAGTGGCAAACTTTACTATAGAGTTACGCACAGAATTTCTATTGTCAAAATGAACTGCGTAGAGATGCTGTTGACGCTTTTTGTTTGTGGGTTGGAGAATGATGCAGGGGTCTGCTCTTGTGTGATACAATTGAGCAAAACTGGGGTCAACGAGAAGATGTAGCCATGTCTTGCAAACGCACCTACAGCTGAACAGGGTACTAAAGTGCAGTCGTGACAGAATGTCTGTCACAATGTTTGGGTGAAGCTGTGAGAAAAAGTCAGTGCCGCCGACCTTTTCATCTTCTTTTTCTGCTTTGGACTTCTTCTTGGCCATGCTGGTTGTTGGGTCGGAATGGGATTTGCTTTTTCTTCCCATGGTAATTGCAGTAAGCAAGATGGGTATAAAAAATTTAGATATCTGCTGCACCTAAACAAAATACAGTACTTTTATCAGGTTCTTTGTACAAAAAACTGAAATTTCTCTTGTGCATACAGGCTCTCAATTAGTAATTTTCTAAAGAAAGCATTTGCTTATTATATGTGTTGGAGAAGAGAAACTAATCTGAAAATTTACTAATTTTTTTACGACAGAAATAAAATTGCTCCTCTCATTTCTCTCTCAAATTCAACCAGTTTATCCAAAAAAAAAAAAGGAAAAAGAAAACCAAAAAAAAAAAAAAAAAATCAAGTCCTACCTCTCTTACAAAGTCACAACTCAAACCATTCAGCTCCAGGCTTGAAGCTGCTTAAATACCCTCCTCCATCCGATCCGCACATCTCTTCTACCTCTGCTCAGACGTTCGGTTGAAAATTGTGGGAACTGGGTGTGAAAAAGATCGACAGCTGATTCTCTTCTACCTCAGGCGTGATGGGTAGGGATTGAGAAAGCAATGATAATTGAACTCATAATTTTCCCTCTCTGTTCTCAGTTGTTGAGCTCGTCCACGGAGAAGTTTGTTTTTCGAAGCACAGGGCTGAGTTTGTTTTTCGAAGCACAGGACTTGAGATTTAATTTTATTTTGAATATGAATTGAGCTTGAACTTATCCCCAAATAAATTACATATTCAAGCTTGTGTTTATTTCTTTGTTGAACAAACTGGGGTTGTTTACAAGTTACTTGAATTACTTTTTTTTCCCCTTTATATGATAAAACCATAACTAAATTTTTTAACCCCTTTACAAATCTATTTTAATAATCAATAACTAAATTATAGTTGAAATTATATTATTTGAGTTTGAGATAGAATGATTTTCATTAATGAATTTATAAAAATCAGATTCATCTACCTCTTGTTGTTAAAAATTATATAATTTTTACTACAAATTAATTTTTTATATTATCAATAAACTACAAATAATAATTTGATATTATATAAACACATTTACAATTTACAAAATTCAATCTCAACTCTATATAAATATATTTTTAGAAAAGCATACATATAAACATATAATATTTTATATAAACTTAAATTAGTCTCGTGTTTATAAACTTATTCACGAACACATTATTATATTTGAGTGTGATTTGTTTAATAGTCAAGCTTAAATTTGAATTGTTTGGTAAACACAAGAATATAAAATTTTCCCCCCAAAATATAGCTTAAATTATTCATAAACAATTTAGTTTAGTTATGAACAAGGTAAAATTTTATTTACTTTTTAATTTTACAGAAAAATATTATTGGTAATGCTTTCAACAAATGTTTGGAAGAGGGTTAATGTTGGTGATGATGTGCACGGTGAAACAACAACAAATGTTTTTCTCAATGGGATTATTCATTGGGTTGTAATATCCCCTCGTGTAACTCAGTTTATATGTTCCTTTGATGTGGAGGATGAATGTTTTCGAATGGTTCCACCACCTCTTGAGATGGAGCAGTCTATGTGGCTGAAGTGGGGGATCAATCTTGGGGTGTTAGGGGGTTGTCTTGCCATTGGTGAAGATCCTAGCAACGATAGATGGTGCTTTCATATATGGGTAATGAAGGATTATGGTGTCCAAGCATCTTGGACTAAGGCATACAATATTGAATTCGTGGTAAGGAAACCGAGGTGTTTTGAGCCCATTTCACAAATCCTAGGGTTATGCCACAATGGTGACACGAGGGGACTAAGGCATACAATATTAAGTTTCGTAGGATTGAAAAATTATTTTCCTTCCAAGCGTTTCACTATATGCCCAACTTTTCTTCTCTTACGGATATAGCAAAAGGAGAAACATTGTTCAATGCGATATCGAGGTAATAAGTACATTCTGTTTGGTGTGTTCAATTGTGATTATAAAGCAGTTTTACTAACTACACTTGAATTTCTCTATGCTTGTCTTGTCCTATTAAGAAAATATTTGTGACAAGTCGAAAGATAATTTGGCTCAAATTTTCTTGTACAAAAATAAACTGCATAATTTCCAAAAATGCAAGTTTGTTTGGTCTGCCCCTGTGTGTGGTACAATTTTGACTAATCAATTCTCAAACTATAAAGGTTTGAACTTATGGTGATAGTTAAAGTATTTTACTTGTATTATGAGTCTTGTAACCATGATTTAGTATAGAGAAATGATATCATATGTTCATAATATTTTCACAAAATTTTTACAACAAATCTTAAGTGGCAGGTTATTATTGGTTATTATTGTTGGGGCAAAAAGTAATATTAGTGTTAAGTTCAAATTTGAACCAATAACAACTAATTACCTGTGATTTGTTATGAAAATATTGTGAACGTAGCATCTCTCGTATAGTATATGATTAGTTAAGGTTTAGCCTTCTATAAAACAGCTAACAAATAGTTGACATAATGTATATAAAAAAAAAAAAAAATCCTAAAAAAAATGTTTTAGAAAAAACATTATTACCAATTTAGTTCACTAAGTACTGAAAGTTTAGGATTGTTGATTTAATTTAATTTTGAATATGAATTGAGCTTCAACTTATCCCCATATAAATTACATATTCAAGCTTGGGTTTATTTCTTTGTTGAACAAGCTAGGGTTTGTTTACAAGCTATTTTTCCTTTATATGATAAAAGCATGACTAAATTTTTTAACCCCTTTACAAATCTATGTTAGTAATCGATAACTAAATTATAGTTGAAATGATATTATTTGAGTTAATGAGATAGAATGATTTTCATTAATGAATTTATAAAAATTAGATTCATCAACCTTTTGTTGTTAAAAATTATATAATTTTTACTTCAAATTGATAGTTTATATTATTAATAAACTACAAATAATAATTTGATATTGTATAAACTTATTTACAAATTTACAAAATTCAATCTCAAGTCTATATAAATATATTTTTAGAAAAACATACATATAAACATATAATATTATATATAAACTTAAATTAGTCTCATGTTTATAAGCTTATTCACAAATACATTATTATCTTTGAGTGTGACTTGTTTAATAGTCAAGTTTAAATTTGAATTGTTGGTAAACATAAGAATATAATTTTTTCTCCCAAAATTTAGCTCAAATTATTCATAAACAATTTAGTTCACTTATGACCAAGGTAAAATTTTATTTACTTTTTAATTTTACAGAAAATATTATTGGTAATGCTTTCAAAACACAATTTTTTTTTTCTAAAATGTCCTTGTAATATTCTAAAAGAGATAAAGTCAAACCCGGTAACCTAAAGAAAGTCATAATTACATTGTAATATTTTAAAACAAAAAAAAAAAATTAAAAATCAACTTGCAATGTCTTGTTATATTATTTAGTCCAGTCGTAATTGCACTGTAATATATTAAAAGATAAAAATTCAAAATCAATTTGCCAAAATTAAAAATCTGGTGTGGAGGGTATGCCGCAACTCATTGCCAACCAAGAGAACCTGGTGCGTTGTACTATTATCGATAATCCAATCAGTGATTGATGTAAGCAGGTACCAAAATCATCACTCTATGCTCTATGGTCATGTGGGGAATTAGATGTGATTTGGGAGGATGATTCGCAGTGGCAATGCCGAAGAAATCGCACCTTTGTGGACTTTAAGGAATTATTATTGTGGCTCATTACAAACCAGCAAGGCTTGGAGCTATTCTTAACTTCGGTTTGGCTAATTTGGACTCAGAGAAACCAGGTACGCTTGACCAAACCCAGCATCAGCTCACATTTGCTTGCTGCAACGGCAAATGAGTTGGTTGCTGAGTTTGCACAAACTATATGTCTGTCACCTTATCCTCGCCTTGCAACCAATTCCACTCAGACCAGGTGGCGTCCTCCAACACAAGGAATGGTGAAAATTAATTGCGATAGGGCTACATTCAGAGATCAAAATAAGTTGGGCATTGGTGTGGTGATCCAAGACGACAACGGCATGGTTTTGGCTTCAATGTCCAAGCAATTACAACACTTGTACTCGGCCTTGGAGGTGGAGGCAATGGCTGCTTCAACAGCACTGTCGTTTGCATTACAACTGGGTTTTCATCGTGCTATCCTGGAGTCTGATTCACTTACGTTGGCCACGGCACTGAAAAATAATAGCACCTTCCTTTCCTCGGATGGTTTGCTAATGGAGGATATTAAGAGGCTGTTTGGCTTCAAAAATTTCATCACTCAATTTTTGTCACTCAATTTTCATAACTCATCACTCATTACTCATCACTCATAACTCATCACTCATCACCCATTACTCTAAATACCATACCCGTTTGGCACTATCACTCAATTTCCATCATTCAATATTTTTCACACTATTTGTGCGTCCCATACATGTCATTTGTTCAGAAAAAAACTGTTTTGTGGGCCCACAATTTTTTCTGTTCTCATTTCCCCTCCTTCACCCCTGTTACTTTCCCAAAACACAGACCTGAACCCAGTTTCAACCACAATAACAAAAACAGCAACATCAACAGCAACAACGACAAAATGTGGCCAATCAGGAAAAAAAAAAAAAAAAAGAAACCCAGAAATCCGAACCCAGTGAAAAAAAAAAAAAAAAAAAAAGGAAGAACTGAAGACCGAACCCAGTGAAAGAAGAAGAAGAAAAAAAAAATGGAAACCCAGTGAAAAGGAAAGAAAAGAAGAAAAAAAAAAAAAGAACCCAAGCCCAGAAACCAAACCCAAAAACCAATGTGAAAAGAAAAGAAAAGAAAGGAGAATAGAAAAGAAAAGAAGAAAAAAAAAAAAAGACCCAACCCCAAAAAGTGAAAAGAGAAGAAAAGAAGGAAAAAAAAAAGAAAAAAAAGAACCAAGCTCAGAAAGTGAAAAGAAAAGAAAAGAAGAAGAAGAAGAAGAAGAAGAAGAGGAGGAGGAGCAGAGTTGTGTCCCAGACCACGTGAAAGACAAAAAGAAAAGAAAAAAAAAAAAAAGAGAAAAGGAGATAAAGAGGGAGCAAAAGTTAGACAGTGGGACCGGGTTTGTAATGGTATTTACAATTATGCCATTGAGAATTGAGAATTGAAAACTGAAAACAGTCAAAAGTTGTTTTCAGTTTCCATAACTCATAACTCAAAAAGTAGAGAATTGAGTATTGGAAACAGAGTTATGAAAATAGAGTATTAGTACAGGCAAACGAGTATTTTGTTATGGGTCCCACCATTTTTGAAAATTGAGTTATGAAAACTGAGAATTGAGTCATGAGAATTGGCCATCCAAACAGCCTCTAAATTTCATTCTAGTTTTTTTATTCAATTACTCTACTCTTATGTGAAGAGAGAGGGTAATAAAGTTGTGAATAAGTTAGCCAGACACTCTTTTTGTATTTCAGATTTTCAGTGTGGATGGAGGATGTTCCACCACCTTTACTTCCTGTAGTCCTAGAGGACATTGCTGGATTTTCTTAATAAAACTTGATGTATTTTTCTTTCAAAAAATAAAAGTCTTGTAATACCTATATTATTTAGTTATAGGCTATTTGGATCGTATCTTAATCCTTATCAATTCCAACCCAACAACCACCATGGAGAACAAAGCCAAAGTAGTAGAAGAAGATGAAACATTGGTAGAACCAAGCGATGGTACTGACTATGGGTGAGTTTGGTTCAGTTTTTTAAAAGTGGGTTTTTTCCAAAAAGTGAAGTTTTCAAAAAGTGCATAATGAAAAAGTGTTTTTTCAAAAAGCTGAGTGTTTGATAAAAATTGTTAAAAAATGCTTTTTGAAAAAGTTGAATATTTGGCTGGCACTTATAAAAGTGGTGGTTTGAGTGGTAAATTACCCAAAAAGAAAATGTAAATATAAATAAGTTTGTTTCATACTTAAATCAACTATTTCATCATACTTAAATAAATTTTTCTCTTTCTAAAAAAATTATTTTTTTCTCACAAATATTAGCTACTAATAACCTACCACTTAAGATTTATTGTGAAAGTATTATGAAAATATTGCGATAAAAATTGATACTGATTTTAATTTTAACGTGCTATTAAAATTATTTTTTTCTCTTTCTAAAAAAATTATTTTTTTCTCACAAATTTTAGCTAATAATAACCTACCACTTAAGATTTATTGTGAAAATATTGTGATAAAAATTGATACTGATTTTAATTTTAGCATACTATTAAAATTATTTTTTTTCTCACCAATATTAGCTAATAATAACCTACCCCTTAAAATTTATTGTAAAAGAATTGTGAAAATATTGTGATAACATTTCTTTCTTCTTTTTTCCTTTTTTTTCCCTCTTTTTTTATCCTCCACACATGACATTTTTTTCCCTCTTTTTTTCTCCTCCACACATGTACCCTTACTCTTTTCTTTTTTATTCTTCTTTCCTCCTTTTTTTTCCCTGCCATTCCTCCGAACTCCAAAACATTCCAGAGCTCTCCTTCTTCCTCTTTTTTTTTTTTTTTTCCCTTAGCACTTTGTCTGTAACACCCATGCACTTCTTCACCCTAATCTTCTTGATTCTTTTCTTTTTCTCTAAATTCAACCACTCACAAAGGGGATGATTCAGATCGGGAATTCTTCAACTTCTTCTCCCAATCTCCATAATCCATCCATCGCAAGATGGGTACAAACTCTATTTGAAAGATTTTTCTATATTCTAATTTTTTTTTGTTTTGCATTTTGAGGAATCCTAATTTTCAAGGGATTGATATTTTTTTCCCCTTAGCTGATTTGGGAATTTGTTATAGATTTTTTGTTTTTTTTTTTTTTTTTTTTTTTTTTTTTTTGTGTTTGGATTTGGAAATTTGTTATTGAGAGGGTAGAGGGCAGAGCAGAGAGATGGGAGGAATGAGGAATGGTGTGAAAAAGTAATTTGGTAATTGCCCTATGAGTCCAACGGATAGATTTCAAACGCGCATGGGGCTTTTTCCAAAATGGAGCTCTGAGCTCCTTTCCCATCCTGCACGTTTTCTTCAGAAACCAAAAATGCAACTTTTTCCAAAAAGTTGCGTTTTGGTCTCAGCCAAACGGGCTTTGGGCATTGACTTTTTTCAAAACGAGCTTTTTGGGCTGTAAAAGTGGAAACAAACGGGCACTATATCTCACATCTTCTTTACAATATTGTGACAAATTCTGTCACGACTGCCCTTCAAAACCGTATTTAGCTGCAGGTTTGTTTGCAGGAAATGGTTCCATCTTCTCAAGGACCCCACTTTCACTCAATTGTACAGAACAAGTGTAAACCCCAACTTGATCATCCTCCAACCTAAAATCAAAGACCACCTCCTCTACCTGGTCCATCTTGACAATAAAAATCATGATTTTTATTGTGAAACATTGCATGGTGGATTCATGCAATGGCTTGATATTGCTAGGTGAGGTGTATGGGAACTTTGTGAAATTGGATCGATTGTTTGTGTGTCTAATAACTGGTGAGTTCATCATGGTTAGGCCTGACAACAACCTTACATCCTCTCTTGTGTGTCCTCGCCTCGGATTTTGTCCTAAGACTCAAGTTTACAAGGCGGTTCTCATGTCCAAAGAGTATGGAGTTGAAATAAACATATACCGACTCTTGTGTGCACACTAGGGGTGAAAGGCAATGGTGTTTGGAAGAGGGTTAATGTTGGTGATGATGTGCAAGGTGACACAACAACAAATGTTTTTCTCAATGGGATTATTCATTGGGTTGTAATATCCCCTCATGTAACTCAGTTTATATGTTACTTTGATGAGGAGGATGAATGTTTTCGAATGGTTTGACCACCTCTTGAGGTGGAGCAGTCTATGTGGCTGAAGTGGGGGATCAATCTTGGGGTGTTAGGGGGTTTTCTTGCCATTGGTGAAGATCCTAGCAACGATAGATGGTGCTTTCATATGTGGGTAATGAAGGATTATGGTGTCCTAGCATCTTGGACTAAGGCATACAATATTGAATCCACGGTAAGGAAACCGAGGTGTTTTGAGCACATTTCACAAATCCTAGGTTTATGCCACAATGGTGATATCTTGTTATTACTCAAAAACAAGAATTTGGTTTCTTTCAATTCAGTGGACCCAAGATTAAAGTTTCATATGATTGAAAAATTATTTTCCTTCCAAGCGTTTCACTATATTCCCAACTTTTCTTCTCTTACAAATATAGCAAAAGGAGAACCATTGTTCAATGCGACATCGAGGTAATAAAAACATTCTATTTGATGTGTTCAATTGTGATTATAAAGCAGTTTAACTAACTACGCACTTGAATCTCTATATGCTTGTCTTGTCCTATTAAGAAAATATTTGTGATAAGTCAAAAGATAATTCAACTCTAATTTTCTTGTACAAAAATAAATTGCATAATTTCCAAAAATGCAAATTTGTTTGGTCTACTCCTGTGTGTGGTACAATTTTGACTAATCAATTCTCAAACTATTTCTCACTTTTTGCTCAAGATATATTTTTTAACCAAAAACAAGAACTTGAGAATGATATGGTTTGCCTTATCTAACCACTGAAAGAAGATGAGGAAGACTATATCTCATATCAATCTTCTTTACACAAACAATGTCGTTGTTAAACGTGTGTCTCTGAAGTGTCTTTAAATGGAATGACGCCATCTTAATTAAATACTATTTCTATGAGTCGTCACCTATATGTCTCTAAAGTGTCTCTAAAGTGCTTTATATATATATATATATATATATATTGTAAAATAATATTTTGATTTGTAACATTTACCAAAATTTTGCTTTTTCTCCTTATACTTTACCAGAAGTTTATTTTTCAGCCTTATTTTTATCTTTAAACTATTAAAAAATGTCTTTACAAAATCTAAAGATGAAAGAAGAATTTTGAAAGTTTAGAGATGAAAAACAAACATTTAGTAAAGTTTTGGAACCAAAATAATATATTACCTTTTATTTTAAGTATTGAGTAATATCTGTTACTTTTGTGGTTTTACCGACCTTTTTAGTTAGTTAATTAGTTATTTTTAATATTTATTTAAGAATTGATTTTTTTCCATGAATTTAGAATTATTTTTTAAAGAAATAGTTGCTTGGGAAGAGTCTAATTAATTATTTTTCCCAACTAATTCATAGAAAATGACTATAATAAAAAAAATAAAAAAATTAGTATAATCCTAGAAGAGGAGGGAGTCCTATTTTTTTGTTTAGTACTTAGTTAAAAACACTTCTTGTAAGGTGGAGCAGAATGAGTGAAATAAATAAAATTTGGAATTGAAATTGGTGGAAAAAGAGATTACAGAAATCCAGAAGGAAATTCATGTCAAGAAGAACTAGAAAGAGAGAAGAATGGTGCAATTGAGAAGTGAATTTCAGTTAGCTTAATTAATAAAGTCTTCTGTAATCAATATATCTAATGATAAAGAACAATTATTATGGAGTGGATGTTATACATTAAAATTATAATATCTATCCAAAAAAAGAAAAAGAGAGAGAAAAAGAGAAAAATAAAAGAATGAATGAAAGTTTAAGTGAAAACCCAGCTTACGTGGCTATTGTACATAAATTTGGTCTTCTTCCTCACATGAGAAAAGCCATGTAACCAGCAAGGGATCTGAGTGACGTGATCACCCTTTATACTTTCATCTCTCTTTTGATCACACTATAATGCTAAATTACCAGACTAAGTCAACATGCATTCTTGATACAAATAAACTAAGCCTTATTGAAATTTCACAGATAGGTTTCAAAGCGAGACTTGGCCACTGTACTTAAATTTCACTTCCTAATTTGATCTCACCCTTTTGTGCACACCATCACACCAATAGTATACTTAAGATTCAACTGAATCTTGCGTCTGCATCTGCGTTTCATGTGTTCTTTATTTTTATTTTTATTTTTTTTTCAGTGCGTGAACAGTAACCTCACATGGGTTCACTGTACAGGAGACAAAAAGTATTGTTCACACACTATTCATCACCGTTCACAGCACTGTTCACGCTCTAAAAAATATTAAAATTAGATTCTACAGTACTATTCATACATTTAAAAATTATTTTGCTACAGTATTTTTAGTTTTCGGTTTCAGTAACAATAAATTCAATCCAAACGGACTCTTAATATGCATTTAATTTTTACTGAGTATTTTCTCTAAGACCACATTCTTTAAAGTTTCTTTAATACCCATATAAGCATTTTTCTCAAACCAAGCATATACGTCACCTAGTCTTCACATGATGCATATATATTAACCAACTGTGAGTCTGTGACTTTTGTTTCTCATTATATGCATGGGGGTAGAAGCAACATAGCATCTTTCACCCAAGCGTCCTTACATAGAAAGTATCTAAAACTTGTTACTGAAATGGTGATTCAGTGCAGATTTTTTCTTTCTTAGCCGGCGAATCCGGTAACACAGTTTACTCTACATTAACTACATCCAAAGGAATGGTGCTTTGAATTTCCAGTTTGAATTAGACACGATATGAACAATGCCAATGATTGAACTGGGCTACATGTGATGACGGTAAATAAACGGAATACCCCGTGAACTCAAATCTCAACTATATGACTTACTCAAAATACATCTCATAAATAATATGGATTTGCATGCTATTTTCATTTGCATAAGAAAGTCAAGAGTTACTGAAAATGATTACAGCAAAAGAAACTATATAGATGTAATATTTAATCCAAATTAGCATAATTTAGCATTGAGTTCATGCCAACACAGTGGTCATACATATGTCTTGCAATGGCATTGGCACAGGAAGTTGGAGAGTATCCATCCATGTACGGTAACAAAATGTGTTACTCCAAAAGTGATGCAAAATATTTATGAAGATCTTGCAAATTGATGTGGCAATCAGTAGTTGATAATCCTCGTAGATTCTACCTACAATGTAGGCAGAAACTTTAAGAATAAAGAAAAACAAATAGGAAAAATAAAAGTAAAAACATGGCAGCCCAACCAATTACTTATGTATTTTTTCAGGAAACTTTCATAGGAAATCAAATTTTAAAAAAGGAGGCCCTTTTATCTTGAGAAGCCCAGTCTACATTTCTATATAAACCAAGTAAACTAAACCCAGACATATTAAAAACAGTATTTACATTCCATAACTTAGTATCCAGAACTCATGCCTTGAAACCTTTGTCAAGAAGATTAAACCATAAACACAAAGACAAGAAAATGAATAACTTACCTTTACAACCCAAATGTCATGTTTTCCATCACCATTGGTGTAGTGTTATTATGCATAGTACAAGATTTAAGACGTAAATAAATAAAATTCATCAATCACACATTTTCAACTACAACCATGATTTCAAATGCTGTCAAAATAAAGCAACTTTTTTATCTCACTGTTATTACTGCAGAAAGCACTTAAATCAAATACCAAGGTGATGAAAATCGTCCAGAGGATTAAAAGATAAAATTGTTCGCTACAAATGTTAAAAATTGGCAACAGAGTTGATGCAACTTACAGGAAGACTCTAACAAGGAAGATTTCATCTTCATAAATAGGTTGTTCCCCAATGGGACTTGTAGTGCACCTATGTGCCATGGGGGTTTGGGGATAAAGAAGATGATGATATTTAATCAGGCTCTCTTAGGTAAGTGGCTATGGTGCAATGAAATTGAAGTTACATCATTTAGGAGACAGTTTATAAAATCTAAATATGGCGTCAATGGAGGGTACTGGTGTACAGGTGAGTTGTGGGGGCCAAATGGGGTGGGGTTGTGGAAGCATCTTAGGCGTGGTTGGGATAATTTAATGTGGATTTTCTTTGGTACTAAAGTGCGTTTCAGGCATATTATGGATGCTGTTTGGTGGGGGGGGGGGGGGGGGGGGTGGTGTGTGGGGGTGGGTTGTGGTTGTGTGTTAGAGTGGAGACTACTTTAAGGAGGGACATCCCCATTTATTTTTACTTGGGAGAAACAATAAAGGCACAATGGTACGTTATATGGAGATTCTTCAAGGTCAGTGTTCTTGGAATCCTGTGTTAAATCGAGCAATACAAGACTGGGAAGTGGAATCTGTGATCCAGTTGTTAGAGGATCTTTATGACACTAAGGTTAGACTTGGGGAGGTAGGTGAATTGGTGTGAACGCCTTCGCCCTCTACAAGCTTTCAAGTGGGGAGCTTCTATAAGGTTTTGAAAGAGGGGGAGGGGGAGAGGGGGGGGGGGGGGGGAGTGCAGTGTTTCTGTGGAGAAGCATTTGGAAAGTTCGGGTTCCATTGAGAATTGCTCTCTTTTCATGGTGTGGCTCTAGGGAGGGTCTTAACAATTGATAATTTAAGATGAAGGGGCATTGTTGTTATGAAGTGGTGTTATATGTGTAAGAAGTAGTCTATGTTGTTTGGTATCTTTGGTGTCTCCTGGGCAAGGCCTAAGTCAGTGTATGATTTGCTTGCATGTTGGAGAGGGTGGATAGGGAGGTATAGGGTTGGTGGGATTTGGCAGGCAGCTCCCTTGTGCCTCATGTGGTGTCTATGGGGAGAGCTTAATGCTCGTTGCTTTGAGGGAATGGAGTCGAGCGTGGGGAAGTTGAAGTAGTATTATCTGCTGAGGACTCTTTTATGAATGGACTTCATCATCTATGGCATTTTCTAATGAGGGGATCCTAGATTCCTTGGATTCTTTGAGATACTATTAGCTTTGTATATTCTGTCTTTTGTTTTATTTTATGCTCTTGTTGCTCCAGGTATAGACATCTAGTGTAACCTGGTTTTTGATCTTTTTTCAACATTAGTATGACAAAAAGTTTGTTGCCTTCAATCAATTCTATTAAACCAAAATTATTACGCTGTTAACATATTCACAATCTTCATTATGCCTGTATACATTTATACTAACCTAAATCCTGTCTACCAAAAATGGCTTCAACCTCAGCTAGCCCTCTAACATGTATCCCTTCCACCAAAATTGTTCAAGGTTGGCATCAAATAATACAAAATGGGAATAAATATATATAGTACAAATAATTTCATGCTTGAAGCATATGGTAAGCTCATTTCAGGATTTACAGTCCATGCAAATATGTTTGGATAAAAAAACATAAAACACTATATTGAACTAAAGAATAAAATGATAAAATTAATTAATGCATCCGATCAAATTTGTTTATAAATTTGGGTCATTTCATGCCTGAAGTTTCCCATGTATCAGACGAAGACATGACAAAAAGAAGCAATATGGGATTTTTTATACTTATAGATTTGACCGCCAAAGGCCCAAAGTAGAGTCGCTCTTGAAAGGCAGAGAAATTAGATGCTGAAGCTCAAGCATCATTGTAAGAGCCACAAAAATAGCTGATACAATTCTTTATCATCAAGAGTTAGCATGGAAAATCACAAGAAGATTGTGTCTCCAAGGCATGCTGGTATGACTCCATTATATGGGAATTCATTGCAGAAATACTGAAAGATGCATATTTTTGTATCATATATTGTGCAACTACATTGAGGCTCTGTTTCAATGAAATGAAGCTTGGCATTCTACTGGTGGAAGGGCCCTAAACAAGGTCAACCATATCACCACAACTTTTTGTTTTGAGAATGGAATAGTTATCTACAATTTTGATATAAGGCACTAGACATAAGTAGGGTTTAAATTTCACCAACAGTCAAGAAATTGGACCTTACTATCTGATGTTTTGCCAATGATGTCTTGCTCTTTTTCCTTTTAAATTGTCCAAAGAAGTGACAAAAAGAGTAGAAAATATCACGCAGTGAACCTGCTGGATTGACTTAATTTGAGGTAGGCACCTTCAAAGAGGAAGTGAAAAGAGAGGAGAGAATCTAAGAGACAAAAATGAGAATATTGGCTCAAGTTACTTGCAAGGATTGTTGGAAAAAATAACAAACTAACAATTTGCAACAAACTTGGCTCCACCATTTGCAATCTTAAAACTAACTAGCTAATCTTGTAACTAACTAACTATACACCTCTTGATTCTTTACAAAAATTACCATAAGATTACATGAATAACACCTAATCACCTATACCCCTATAGTACACATTGGACTCGTTACAAAATATGCAAAACTTTGGATTGTCTGACCACAAACATGAGACTCCTACTATCTCAGGAGGATTAAATTTTTGGCACAATATAGGATGGGACTTCTTAAAATGTAACTATTGATTTTTTTACAGGTAATAAAATTCATTGAATTGGAACTATTGATTATCAAAGCTCCTTATTTAGTGGTCAAAAGGGTCCACGAAGTGCTTCTTCAAAACAGGTTATATGCAGACACCCATAAATGAGTGATGTTTGCACAAGGGGAAAACCATTGAAGCTAAGAAATGACACAAGAAAATAACACGTATTAGTCTCCACTATACTTGGCTGCCATGGGGACCAATTGTAGACAGCTTCCTTTTATGTAAGGATTTAGGGACAATTTGAATGCTAAATCAGCAAGAGTAGCAGATATACCTGAGAATAAATGGTGAAGATAACATAGAATGGCTGCGTGCTGCTAAAAGCAGATTTCTCTTAATCTTGTCCAAAAGAGATCCTTCTCCAAGCATTGGTTGGGAGGATTTTGTTTAATAAAATAAGCATTTTATAAAAATTCCTATACTTTAGTGGTTTGTAGTCAAAGGTTAGCTACAAAAGCCAGGATTTTTTAGTTGAAAAAAGGGTGTTTGTATTAAATCTGGTGCATTATATGCCAGAAAAGATGATGTTGGTGGAAAGCCTTAAAATGAGAGATTAATCAATTAAGCGGTTTAGACTTGAGACGAATTTATGATTTTATTCTCAGAATGGCGGAAGAGAGTTTGTATGGTTTAAAATTTAAATTTAGGGTGAGTAAAGGTCAACTTTGAAGCCAAAAACTTGCAGGCAAATTTCAAAGGAAACAGCTGTAGGACTTCTTTGAAAGGCAGCTATTTTTGGGGTTTTGGAGGAGCTTGGGTGGGGAATTTGGCCTCGTTTCCTGAGGCTTCTCCATAGGTGCTAAGGGTTTTATTTATTTATTTAAAAAAAAATAAATAAATAAAAAACAGAAGTTATCTGCAGGCTGTTTTGTAACCCATGGGCATTTCAGCTGTTTGCTGATTGTAATGCAGCTTACCTTTTTAGGCAGATTTTGTTAATCAGCCTTGGGTTGCTTCTCAAAGCAGCTGAAGCTTTCTCCAAAAAGCTGTAGCTCTGAGAAAGCCCAAGCCCTCCTAAGTCATAACCTCTTAATGGCTGGAAATGTTTACAAAAGTATATTGGATTCAGGGTTTTAAAAGATTAACAAAAAGGGTAAAGTTTGAGCTTACAATAAAGTAAGAAAACTCAAGTTTAAGGAAAAATAAAGTCTGACCAGAATTTTAAGAGTTTTATATATGGGAATTTTAAGGGTTGATGGGGTTTAAAATTGGTTACAGGGTGCCAAGGAAAAAGAAGAAGAAGAATTACAAATCCTTAAAATCAAAATAATTTAAATTTTAGATCGTGAGGGTAAGAAAACAAAATTAAAATGATAAGTGATAATTAGAAGTCACCCATAAAGATTAAATATTAACTTATTAGATCATTGTCTAATTTGTTTCTTTTTCCCGAGTCTATCAACAAAATTTACAACTGGCCAAATAGAGAAGACTTAAACCAGTTGACATGGGTTTACACAAACTAAGTCAATGTGTTAGAAGGTTGCGTTATTCTTTAACAAATTTGCTAAACAGACTTGTCAATGTGGTGTTGATACGTTCCAACCAGCCCAACCTGTCACCACCCTATCTTAAGTTGAAAAGATTAAAGGTTTGACAAGAAAATAGAATGTAGTGGCTGTATATTCTTACAGACCAAAGCTTGTGCATCATAACCTACTAATGGCCCTTGGAGTCTAGAACGGTTGGTGAAACAAATTTTAAAGCCAGCAGAATGCTGTTTGAGCTGTTCTTATAAACATGTATAAAGAGGAACAAAAAGAACTACTGATCTTTGTGCTATACTATGTAGTTCTATCTTCATCCTTCAAATGTAAACCCTCGCAGTTCTCTGCTAAGTTTAGAGAGAGAATTCCATTATTGCATCAGAATCTAAGGATTTTATTTTGGGGGGGTGGAAGAAGATTCTTTCTACAAATATCTATTTGGTAGAGTATCAGGATAATAACACTTTCTAGGCCACCATGGTTGACGATGTCCATATTTTCAGCACAAGAGCTTCAAAATCAGCAGGCACCACAACAATTGCATAGATGAATTTCGTCAGTTGAATAAAGTTCTAATGAGTGTCTAGTTAAGTAGTTCAATTCCCCTTCCCCCATTATCTACCTAGTATCTATTAAAAAAGTGGCTAGTTAAGTAGTTATAGTGCATGGGAGCCTTTTTCTAATTTGAGAATTGTGTTCTTACAAAACAAAATTTAAACTCATCATAATATGCATAATAAAAAAACTTGTTTTTTTTTTCTCTCCCTTTTTTCCAATAGAAAATTATGATCTTAGTAATGCTATGAAAGCAAACACATCCAAGGAAGAAAAAATACCATAGCTTACTGATACAATCAAATTCTGCCAAACCAAGGAAAGCATATTTGAGTACAAATCATTGATTGAGAACACAAATCACATAAGCACTTTAAGGTGGAAGCTGAATATGGCAGCACATCAAAATCTAAAATGCATTGCTGTCTAGTTTAGGGTTTGACCAAACAATTACATTTTCACTTTTTGTATTTTAAATGCATATCAACAGTGTAAGTTAGGGAATGGTACAAAATATATATGATAAAATTTACTGAGAACTGCAATAAAATTTATCATACTCCTACTTGTTTGGCATAATCTACAGATGGGGTTGTGTTCCCATCAAACAAATCATTTCATTCTCAAGTTCTTCTTTTCAGTTATAAGATATATCTAGAGCAATAAAAGAAATAAGTCTGAGTCTCTACACAGGAGCAGACCAAACATACTCACATTTTTTTAGGATTAAAAGATTAAAAAAAATAAAATAAAATAAAAAATAAAAAAAAACTTGCATTTTTGCAATTATGCAAATAATGTATAGGAAAATTTGAAATTTTCAAGTTGTCACAAATATTTTCTTAACAATACAAGACAAGCATAGCAAAATTAGGGGTTGCAATTAGTTAGATTGCTTTATAATCCCAATTGAACACACCAAATAGAGAGTACTTATTACCTCAATGTGGCATTCAACAGCGGTTCTCCTCTTGCTATATCCCTAAGTGAAGAAAGGTTGGGAATATAAGGATGCATCAGAAAGTTACACAGTTTTACAATCCTATGAATCTTGAAACTTGGGTTCACTGGATTGAAAGAAACCAAATTCCTGCCATGATGTGTGAATAAAATGTCACCATTGCGACACAACCCTAGGATTTGTGAAATGGGCAAAAAAAGATCTAGTTTTCCCATCATGAAGTCCATAGTGTATGTCTTAGTCCAAGATGCTTGAACACCATAGTCCTTCATTACCCATATGTGAAAGCACCAGAAAACATCTTTAGCACGTTCAACAATGGCAAGACGACCTTCCAACACCCCAAGATTGATCTCCCACTTTGACCATGTAGTTTGGTCAGGTGACACAAACTCAGGAGGTGGTGGAACCAGTCGAAAACACTCATCCTCCACATCAAAGGAATTTATAAATTGAGGTACACTGGGGGATCTCACAACCCAATGAATAATTCCATTGAGAAAAGTAGTATTTCTTGGCTGATCGAGCAAACCATCTCCAACATTAACACTCTTCCAAAGACCATTACCCTTCTCTCCAAGTGTGTACACAAGAGTCAACATGTTGTTACTAACTTCAGCTCCATACTGTTTTTTGGACAAGAGAACCACCTTGTATACTTGAGTTTTGGGACAAAAGCCAAGGCAAGGACACATGGAAGAAGATGTTGGGTTGATACCAGGCCTAACTATGACGAACTCACCCGTTATAGGATTACACACATATAATTGATCCAATTTCACAAAGTCACGACGTTGACACCGATACATCTCGCCTAGCAAAACCAACCCATTGCATGAATCCAACAGACTAAGTTTCACATTACATTCCATACCTAAATGGGTTTCAGTGGCAAACTTTACCATAGAGTTACGCACAGAATTTCTATTGTCAAAATGAACTGCGTAGAGATGCTGTTGACGCTTTTTGTTTGTGGGTTGGAGGATGATGCAGGGCTCTGCTCTTGTGTGATACAATTGAGCAAAACTGGGGTCAACGAGAAGATGTAGCCATGTCTTGCAAACACACCTACAGCTGAACAGGGTATTAAAGGGCAGTCGTGACAGAATGTCCGTCACAATGTTTGGGTGAAGCTGTGAGAAAATGTCAGTGACGCCGACTTTTTCATCTTCTTTTTCTGCTTTGGCCTTCTTCTTGGCCATGCTGGTTGTTGGGTCGGAATGAGATTTGCTTTTTCTTCCCATGGTAATTGTGGTAAGCAAGATGGGTATAAAAAATTTAGATAGCTGCTGCACCTAAACAAAATACAGGACTTCTATCATTTTTGGTTCTTGAGACAAAAAAACTGAAATTTCTCGTATGCATAAACGCTTACAGGCTTACAGCAATACATATTTATTTTTGAATAGAACTAGTCCTGAAAATATCAACAAGTCTACTATCATCTTGAATTTTCTCTATTAAATTGCAAAGTAATTTTCAACATCTCTCTCAATTTGTAATTTTTTTAAGAAAGCATTTGATTATTATATGTTTTGGAGAAGAGAAAATAATATGAAAATTTACTAATTTTTTTACGACAGAAATAAAATTGCTCTTCTCTCATTTCTCTCTCAAATTCAACCAGTTTATCCAAAAAAAAAAAAAAAAAAAGAAAACGAAAAAAAGAAAAGAAAAAGAAAGTCAACTCCAACCTCTCTTACAAAGTCACAACTCAAACCATTCAGCTCCAGGCTTAAAGCTGCTTAATAGCCTCCTCCATCCGATCCGCACATCTCTTCTACCTCCGCTCAGACGTTCCGTTGAAAATTGTGGGAACTGGGTGTGAAAAAGAGATGACGGTGAATCTCTCTACAGAGTTAGGACTTTTTTTTTTTTTTTTTGACTGATACGGTGGTTGCTACATATTTTATTAAAGTGACTTTAACATCTCGTTGAGTCATCAATAATATATTCATATTTATACTTGAAATAAGAATTCTAGATAAGCTGATTAGAAAAATAATCTGGCAAAAAATAAGCAATCTAAACAGACTCTAAGCGTGTGTTTGTCAATAGATATTTGCGCTTTTGCATTTTTTTGGGATCTCAAGGCACTATTTATGTACCACCAAACTCATAAAAAACACAGCAATCACTCACTGCTACAATGTTTTGTGTTTTAAAAATTATTTTGCTACAATATTTTCAGTAATAAATTTTTAGTTTTCAGCAAAATAAGCAGTATCCAAACAGACCCTAAGTATGTGTTTGGCAAAAATTATTTTTGCTAACTTATTTTACTATTCAGCTTATTTTTGCTACTATTTATGTGTCTCACTGCACTTTTTAATACTATTCATGAGTTCTACTGTACTGTTTCAGTTAACTTTTATTTTTATCTACAGTACTTTCAACTAAAAAATTTTAGGTTTAACAAAATAAGCGGATACCAAACAGACCATAAATACAAAGAATTAAGAAGAAAGAACTAATTATTAGATGATTTAGATGAATAATGTGTTTATCTTTTTATTTTATTTTTTTATATTCTCTTACTTTCTGCCTATGATGTAATTTTTTTGCTGTTATAATTTATTAATTTACCTAAATAGAGTATTTTAATTTTATTTTAGTTGCTTTTATAATTATAATTAAAATATATTATTTAATTAATTAATAAACCTACAGTTTAACTAATGAATCATTGGTTGAACTTGTGAACTAGTGAACCAATTTTTCAGTCGGGTTAGCTTTTAGTTTGATTTTTTTTTTTTTTTAACTATGGTTTAAATTTGGAGTGTACTCTAGTTATTTAATGTATTATAATGTCAATTTAAAACACTAGTGTAGGGTCACGATTTGTAGCCCAAACCCAACAGATATGAGATATGAGCCTAATAGAATAAATTTGTAGAGAGTAGGTGGAAGAGTTAGGCTATTGGTGGATTGGACAACAATTAATATGGATGTAAAAGATGATTAAGTAAGAACAAGGAACATAGAGCTGAATGAGTTCATTGTTCGAGGAGATGAACTCACTGTCCGAGGTGGTAAGTTTTCATATAAATTGATTAAAGAGAGTATCAGTGCAATTTAGATTGCTACTGTCTCCCTTCTCTATTTCCCCCCCCCCCCCCCCTTTGGCGCTAGAAGGAGGGCCTCTTGCATTATATATTTCCTTTTGAATGATCTTGATCCTACACTTATTGATCTTTTGGGCCACCGCTTGAGTGCTTGTCCTATCAGACACCCCTGCTGGCTTTCTGTGAGTTGTGGTTTCCAAGGCAACACTATTCAGAGGTTTTTTCCACATAAATGCGGCTAGAAAAGTAGCTGCAGTGCATTCAATGTAGTGATAGCAGCTTTCCCTTAGATATTTCTGAGTTCTTATCCTTTAGAACTTCCTGGAAAGTCATTTTGACCATTTAGGACTTATATATGATAATGCTTTAGCTGGTCCGAGGAGATATTCATCCTTGGACTTGGACTACCATGCTCTCGGCCAAAGCCCCACGCTCTCGACCAAAGCCCAAAACCCAATTATTGTATGATTTAGGGCCCATGACCCCATAACAAATATTACTATTTTCATGTATGTTCTAATAAGTATTATTGTTTACTAAAATAATAATAATAATACAAGAATATCTATCTAATCTTTGAAGATTGCTAATATTACATGTTTATTTTATTTATTTTTCTATTAATTAATTATTAAAATAATTATTACGTTACTATGGTGGGACATTTGAATGAACTCCGGTTTTCTCTACATTATACATAAAAAAAACAAAGTGTTGTAATTTTTTTTTTCCATGTTCTATCTCAATGTAAATTCAAACATTTTTAATAACATTATTATTTTTTTTTTTTGGTAATCATAACATTATTATTACCACTTGTTTAGTTGTTGCCATTGATTTTTGTTATTTCTACACATTTTATTATAATCATGGTATTATTGTTCAATTTTAGAGACCTGTGCAAATTTCATTAGGAATTGACAATGAAGAATAAAGACCCATAATTTTGAATATTATTGTTCTTTTGGTAACTTCATTATGCAGAATCTTTCATGGAAGATTCATTATACAAAACTAAATTACTTTAGCAGATTCATTATGAAATTACAACATATACTTCACTATGCAGAAATTGATTACTTTTGCATCCAGGCAACTTGTATCTTGTTGGACTCCCTAGACATTGTTTTGCGAAATTAATGTATAACAATAGAGGTGATTGAAAACCTAAACATAGATTCAGTTAAGATGAATAAGTGCTAATCTGGTTGGCATAGTTGTTGTTTTTTTTTTTTTTGTTTTTTTTTTTCTTATAAATTTTTTATCTTAATAAAATATTATAAATAGAACTTTCAAGACAATATAAAGAGTAACTACCATTGTTTCGTAAAACTCTATTTTGATGTAAACCCTTTTTTGAATGGGATATCGAAGAATTATGAAAAATAATTTTTTATTAATTATTTTATTTTATAGGATCATATCTATTGCGTGTGAAATGACAAGGCCAGTGTTGATTTGCAAGTGCTAGATTGTATGGTATATGATTGAATATTGGATATGATAATATGTTGAATTTCAATCAAATTGGATTGATTTTGTTATGCAGGAAAATATTGTTAAAGCTTGTGGTGTTTACACGTAAGATTATTTTATTTTTTATTTTTATTTTTTTTAAAATACTAAGTATTTTAACACACACACACATAAAGGGAGAGGGGAGAAGTTTTAAAGAAAATAACAGTGGTGCATATCCAAAATAGCCTAATTCTATAATACACAACATAGACTTTAAACCTCTATAACTCACACTCATTTTCCTATGTGGGATTAACTCACTGTTTTTTTTTTTTTTTTTTTAATTTTAAATACTAAGTATTTTAACACACACACACACACACAGACACAACAAGGAGAGAAGGGAGAAGATTTTAAAGAAACTAACAGTGGTGTATATCCAAAAGGTTCTAACTCTTGGATATACCACACAAGCATTTAAAGACTATTTTACTTGTTATGCAAGTAAAGTATTTTACTTGTATTATGAGTCTAGTAACCATGGTTTAGTATATGGTTAGTTAAGGTTTAGCCTCCTATAAAACAGCTAACAAATAGTTGACATAATGTATATATATATATATATAAATTAAAAAAAAAAAAAAAAACTCCTATCAAAAAATGTTTTAGAAAAAACATTATTACCAATTTAGTTCCCTAAGTATTGATAGTTTAGGATTATTGATTTAATTTTATTTTGAATACGAATCGAGCTTGAACTCATCCCTAAATAAATTACATATTCAAGCTTGGGTTTATTTCTTTGTTGAACAAACTAGGGTTTGTTTACAAGCTACCTGAATAAAATTTTTTTCCCCCCTATATGATAAAACCATGACTAAATTTTTTAACCCCTTTACAAATCTATGTTAATAATCAATAACTAAATTATAGTTGAAATTATATTATTTGAGTTAATGAGATAGACTGGCTTTCATTAATGAATATATAAAAATTAGATTCATCAACCTTTTGTTGTTAAAAATTATATAATTTTTACTACAAATTGATTGTTTATATTATCAATAAACTACAAATAATAATTTGATATTGTATAAACTCATTTACAAAATTCAATCTCAAGTCTATATAAATATATTTATATGTATGCTTTTCTAATAATAAATGTTCATCTTCTTCTACTGCTCTGGCTTTGTTCTCCATGGTGGTTGTTGGGTTGGAATTGATAAGGATTAAGATACGATCCAAATAGCCTATAACTAAATAATATAGGTATTACAAGACTTTGCAAATTGATTTTGAATTTTTATCTTTTAAAATACTATTACAGTGCAATTATGACTTGACTTAATAATATAACAATACATTGTAAGTTGATTTTTAATTTTTTCTCTTTTAAAATATTACAATGCAATTATGACTTTCCTTAAGTTACCGGGTTTGACTTAATCCCTTTGAGAATATTACAAGGAAATTTTAGAAAAAAATAGTGTTTTGAAAGCATTACCAATAATATTTTGCTGTAAAATTAAAAAGTAAATAAAATTTTGCCTGGATCATAAGTGAACTAAATTGTTTATGAATAATTTGAGCTATATTTTGGGGGAAAAAAATTTATATTCTTATGTTTACCAAACAATTCAAATTTAAGCTTGACTATTAAACAAGTCACACTCAAATATAATAATGTATTTGTGAATAAGCTTATAGATGTCATATTTAATCCAAATTAGCATAATTTAGCATTGAGTTCGTGCCAACACAGTGGTCATACATGTTTCTGGCAATGTCATTGGCACAGGAGGCTGGAGAGCATCCATATACTGTAACAAAATGTATTGCTCCAAAAGTGATGCAAAATATTTATGAAGATCTTGCAAATTGATGTGGCAATCAGAAGTTAATAATCCTCGTAGATTCTACCTACAATGTAGGCAGAAACTTTAAGAATAAAGAAAAACAAATAGGAAAAATAAAAGTAAAAACATGGCAGCCCAACCAATTATTCATGTATTTTTTCATTAAAATTTCCTATGAAATAAAATTAAAAAAAGAAAAGGAGGCCTTTATTAAGAGAAGCACAGTCTACATTTTTATATAAACCAAGTAAAACTAAACCCAGACAAATTGAAAACAGTGTTTCCATTCCATAACTTAGGATCCAGAACTCATGCCTTGAAACCTTTGTCAAGAAGATTAAACCATAAACACAAAGACAAGAAAATGAATAACTTAACTTTACAACCCAAATGTCATGTTTTCCATCACCATTGGAGTAGTGTTGTTATGCATAGTACAAGATTTAAGTCGTAAATAATTAAAATTCATCAATCACACTTTTTCAACTACAACTGTGATTACATATGCTGTCAAAATAAAAGCAACTTTTTATATCACTGTAATTACTGCAGAAAGCATTTAAATCAAATAGCAAGGTGATGAAAATCCTCCAGAGGATTAACAAGATAAAATTGTTTGCTACAAATGTTAAAAATAGGCAACAGAGTTGATGCAACTTTCAAGAAGACTCTAACAAGGAAGATTTCATCTTCATAAATAGGTTGTTCCCCAAGTGGAATACTTTTCGTGCACCTATGTGCCATGGGGGTTTGGGGATAAAGAAGACGATGATATTTCATCAGGCTCTCTTGGGTAGGTGGCTATGGCGCTATGCAATTGAAAATACATCATTATGAAGAAGGGTTATAGAATCAAAATATGGCGTCAATGGATGGTACTGGTGTACAGGTGAGGTGTGGGGGCCAAATGGAGTGGGGTTGTGGAAGCATATTAGGCGTGGTTGGGATAATTTAATGTGGTTTTTCTGTGGTATGGGTACTAAAGTGCATTTCAGGCATGATGGATGGCAGGGGGGAGAGTGGAGACTAGTTTAAGGAGAGACATCCCGTTTATTTTTACTTTCGAGAAACAATAAAATGCCACAGTTGTAGGTTATAAGGAGATTCTTAAAGGTCATTGTTCTTGGAATCCTGTGTTAAATCAAGCAATACAAGACTGGGAAGTTGAATCTGTGATGCAATTTTTAGAGGATCTTTATGATGCTAAGGTTAGAATTGGAGAGGTTGGTGAGAATTGGTGCGAACACCTTCACCCACTACAAGGTTTCAAGTGAGGAGCTTCTATAAGGTTTTGAGAGGGGGAGGGGGGAGTGCAATGTTCCCATGGAGAAGCATTTGGAAAGTTCGAGTTCCACTGAGAGTGGCTCTCTTTTCATGGTGTGTGGCTGTAGGGAGGGTCTTAACAATTGATAATTTCAGACGAAGGGCCATCATTGTTATGAAGTGGTGTTATATGTGTAAGAAGATTGGGGAGGATGTGAATCATTTATTCTTACATTATCATGCAGCTTGGAAGAAGTAGTCTATGTTGTTTGGTATCTTTGGTGTCTCTTGGGCAGTGTATAATTTGCTTGCATGTTGGAGGGGGTGGATAGGAAGGTATGGGGTTGGTGGGATTTGGCAAGCAGCTCCCTTGTGTCTCATATGGTGTCTTTGGAGAGAGCTTAATGCTCGTTGCTTTGAGGGAATGGAGTCAAGTGTGGGGAAATTGAAGTAGTATTATCTGCTGAGGACTCTTTATATGAATGGACTTCATCATCTATGGCATTTTCTATTGAGGGGATCCAAGATTCCTTGGATTCTTTGAGATATTATTAGCTTTGTATTTTCTGTCTTTTGTTTTATTTTATGCTCTTGTTGCTACAGGTATAGACATCTAGTGTAACCTGGTTTTTTTTTTTTTTTTTTTTTTTTTTTTTAATATTAATATAACAAAAAGGTTGTTACCTTCAGTGAATTCCATTAAACCAAAATTATTACATTGTTAACATATTCACAATCTTCATTATGCTTGTATACATTTATACTAACCCAAATCCTATCTACCAAAAATGGCTTCAAGCTCTGCTAGCCCTCTACCATGTATCCCTTCAACCAAAATAGTTCAAGGTTGCATCAAATAATACAAAATGGGAATACATATATATATATATATATATAGTACAAATAATTTCATGCTTGAAGCATATGGTAAGCTCATTTCAGGATTTACAGTCCATGCAACTATGTCTGGACAAAAAAAACATAAAACACCATACTGAACTAAAGAATAAAATGATAAAATTAATTAATGCATCCAATCAAATTTATTTATAAATTTGGGTCATTTCATTCCTGAAGTTTCCCATGTATCAGACAAAGACATGACAAAAAGAAGCAAATGGTATTTTTTTAATACCTATAGACTTGACCGCCAAAGGCCCAAAGTAGACTCACTCTTGAAAGGCAGAGAAATCAGATGCTGAAGCTCAAGCATCATTGTCAGCGCCACAAAAATAGCTGATACAATTCTTTATCATCAAGAGTTAGCATGGAAAATCACAAGAAGATTGTGTCTCCAAGGCACACTGGTATGACTCCATTATATGGGAATTCATTGAGAAATACTGAAGGGCGCATATTTTTGTATCATATATTGTGCAACTACATTGAGGCTCTATTTCAATCAAATGAAGCTTGACATTCTAATGGTGGAAGGGCCCCAAACAAGGTCAACCATATCACCTCAACTTTTTTGTTTTGAGAATGGAATACTTATCTACAATGTTGATATCGGGCACTAGACATAAGTAAGGTTTAAATTTCACCAATAGTCAAGAAATTGGGCCTTACTATCTGATGTTTTGCAGATGATGTCTTGTTCTTTTGCCTTTTGAATTTTCTGAAGAAGTGATGAAAAGAGTAGAAAATATCATGTAATGAACCCGTTGGATTAACTTAATTTGAGGTAGGCACCTTCAAAGAGGAAGTGAAAAGAGAGGAAAGAATCTAAGAGACCAAAGTGAGAATATTGGCTCAAGTTATTTGCAAGGATTATTGGCCAAAATAACCAATTAACAACTTGTAACTAACTTGGCTCCACCATTTGCAATCTTATAACTAACTAGCTGATCTTGTAACTAACTAACTACACACTTCTTGATTCTTTACAAAAATTACTGTAAGATTACATGAATAACACCTAATCACCTATACACCTATACCCCTATAGTGCACATTGGACTCATTACAAAATATGCAAAACTCTGGATTGTTTGACCACAAATATGAGGCTCCTACTATCTTAGGAGGATAAAATTTTCGGCACAGTATAGGATGGTACTTCTTAAAATGTAACTATTGATTTTTTTACAGGTAATAAAATTCATTGAATTGTAACTATTGATTATCAAAGCTCCTGATTTAGTTGTCAAAAGGGTCCACGAAGTGCTTCTTAAAAACAGATTATATGCAGGCACCCATAAATGAGTGATATTTGCACAAGGGGAAAACCATTGAAGCTAAGAACTGATGCAAGAAAATAACACGCATTAGTCTCCACTACACTTGGCTGCCATGGGGACCAATTGTAGACAGCTTCCTTTTATGTAAGGATTTAGGGACCATTTGAATGCTAATCAGCAAGAATAGCAGATATTCCAACATACAGCTTTCTTTTATGATGCTTTCGAAGGTTGGGAAGCTGTTTAAAGGGCGCACCTGAAAATAAATGGTGAAGTTTATATAGAATGGCTGCCTGCTGCTAAAAGCAGATTTCTCTTAATCTTGTCCAAAAGAGATCCTTTTCCAAGCATTGGTTGGGAGGATTTTTTTTTAATAAAATAAGCAATTTATAGAAACTCCTATACTTTAGTGGTTTGTTGTCAAATGTTAGCCACAAAAGCCTGGATTTTTTGGTTGAAAAAAAGTGTTCTGTATTAAATCTGGTGCATTATATGCCAGAAAAGATGATGCTGGTGGAAAACCTTAAAATCAGAGGTTAATCAATTAAGTGGTTTATACTTGACCCAAATTTATGATTTTATTCTCTGAATGGTGGATAGAGAGGTTGTATGTTTTAAAATTTAAATTTAGGGTGAAAAAAGATCAACTTCGAGGCCGAAAACTTGCAGACAAATTTCAAAGGAAACAACTGTAGGACTTCTTTGAAAAGCAGCTATTTTTGGGGTTTTGGAGGAGCTTAGGTGAGGAATTAGGCCTTGTTTCCTGAGGCTTCTCCATAGGTTCTTAAGGGTTTTTTTTTTTTTTTTTTTTTATTTATTTTTATTTTTTTTAACATATATTAAAAAAACAGAAGTTATCTGCAGGCTGTTTTGTAACCCATGGGCATTTCAGCTGTTTGCTGATTTTGTAACACAGCTTGGACTTTTTAGGCAGATTTTGTTAATCAGCCTTGGGTTGCTTCTCAAAGCAGCCGAAGCTTTCTCCAAGCTGTAGCTTTGAGAAAGCTCAAGCCCTCCTAAGTCCTAACCCCTTAATGGCTGGAAATGTTTACAAAAATATATTGGATTCAGGGTTTTAAAAGATTAACAAAAAGGGTAAAGTTTGAGCTTACAATAAGTAAGAAAACCCAAGTTTATGGAAAAAGAAAGTCTGACCAGAATTTTAAGAGTTTTATGTATGGGAATTTTAAGGGTTGATGGGGTTTAAAATTGGTTTCAGGGTGCCAAGGAAAAAGAAGAACAAGAATTACAAATCCTTAAAATCAAAATACTTTAAGGTTTAGATCATGAGGGTAAGAAAAAAAAATGAAAGTGATAAGTGCTAACTAAAAGTTACCCATAAAGATTAAATATTAACTTATTAGATCATTGTCTAATTTGTTTCTTTTTCCCTAGTTTATCAACAAAATGTACAACTGGCCAAATAGAGAAGACTTAAACCAGTTGACATGGGTTTACACAAACTCAGTCAATGTGTTAGAAGGTTGCGTGTTATTCTTTAACAAATTTGCTAAACAGACTTGTCAATGTGGTGCTGATATGCTCCAACCAGCCCAACCTGTCACCACCCTATCTTAAGTTTTTTTTTTTGATAAGTCACCACCCTATCTTAAGTTGAAAAGAATAAAGGTTTGACAAGAAAAGAGAATGTAGTGGCTGTATACTCTTACAGACCAAAGCTTGTGCATCATAACCTACTAATGCCCCTTGGAGCCTAGAACGGTTGGTGAAACAAATTTTAAAACCAGCAGAATGCTGTTTGAGTTGTTCTTATAAAAATGTATAAAGCGGAACAAAAAGAACTACTGATCTTTGTGCTATACTATGTAGTTCTATCTTCATCCTTCAAATGTAAACCCTCGCAGTTCTCTGCTAAGTTTAGAGAGAGAATTTCATTATGTTTGCATCAGAATCTAAGATTTTTTTTGGGGGGGGGGGGGGGGGGAGAGGGGAGGTGGGAAGAAGATTCTTTCTTCAAATATATATTTGGTAGAGTATCAGGATAATAACACTTTCTAGGCCACCATGGATGACAGTGTGCATATGTTCAACACAAGAGTTTCAAAATCAGCAGGCACCACAACAATTGCATAGATGAATTTCATCAGTTGAATAATGTTCTAAATTCTAATGAGTGTCTAGTTAAGTAGTTCACTTCCCCTTCCCCCATTATCTACCTAGTACCTATCAAAAAAGTGACTGGTTAAGTAGTTATAGTACATGGGAGCCTTTTTCTACTTTGAGAATTGTGTTCTTACAAAACTAAATTTAAACTCATCATTAATATGCATAATAAAAAAACTTGCGTTTTTTTTTTTCTCCCCCTTTTTTACAATAGAAAATTATGATCTTAGTAATGCTATGAAAGCAAACACATCCAAGGAAGAAAAAATACCATAGCTTATTGATACAATCAAATTCTGCCAAAGCAAGGAAAGCATATTTGAGTACAAATCATTGATTGAGAACACAAATCATATAAGCACTTTAAGGTGGAAGCTGAATATGGCAGCACATCAAAATCTTAAATGCATTGCTATCTAGTTTAGGGTTTGACCAAACAATTAAATTTTCAGTTTTTGTATTTTAAATGCATATCAACAGTGTAAGTTAGGGAATGGTACGAAATACGATAAAATTTACTGAGAACTGCAATAAAAGTGAATTTATCATACTCCTACTTGTTTGGGATAATCTACACATGGGGTTGTGCTCCCATCAAACAAATCATATCATTCTCAAGTTCTTCTCTTCAGTTAAAAGATATATCTAGAGCAATAAAAGAAATAAGTCTGAATCTCTAAAGCTTGAAAATGGATTAATTGAAATTGTGCCTATTAGTGCACTTTATATTCACCACACACAGGAGCAGACCAAACATACTCGCATTTTTTTTTTGGGGGGGGATTAAAAGATAAAAAAACATACTTGCATTTTAGTTAGCCAAAAAAAAAAAAAAAAAAGCATTTTTGCAATTATGCAATTTTTGTATAGGAAAATTTGAATCTTTCAAGTTGTCACAAATATTTTCTTAACAATACTAGACAAGCATAGCAAAATTAGGGGTTGCAACTTTATAATTCCAATTGAACACACCAAATAAAGAGTACTTATTACCTCAATGTGGCATCGAACAGCGATTCTCCTCTTGCTATATCCCTAAGTAAAGAAAAGTTGGGACTATAAGAAAGCACTTTAACGTAACATAGTCTTTCAATCTTATGAATCTTGCAACTTGAGTTTGCTGGATTGAAAGAAACCAAATTCCTATCAAAATTTGTGAATAAGATGTCACCATTGTGGGATAACCCTAGGATTTGTGAAATGGGCAATAAAAGCACTTCTTTGTGGATCGTGAAGTCCATGGTGTATGTCTTAGTCCAAGATGCTTGGACACCATAGTCCTTCATTACCCATATGTGAAAGCAATAAGAAGCATCTTTCGCAACATTACCAATGGTAAGACAACCTTCAAGCATCCCAAGACAGATCCTCAGCTTTGACCACGCAGTTTGCTCAGGTGACAATGACACAAACTCAGGAGGTGGTGGAACTGGTTGAAAACATTCATCCTCTACATCAAAGGAATATATAAATTGAGGTGCAGAAGTGGACCTCACAACCCAATGAATAATTCCATTGAGAAAAGTAGTATTTCTTGGCAGACCGAGCACATCATTTCCAGCATTAACACTCTTCCAAAGACCATTACCCTTCACTCCAAGTGTGTACACAAGAGTCTGCATGCTGTTACTAACTTCAACTCCATATTGTTGTTTGGACAAGAGAACTACCTTGTATACTTGAGTTTTGGGACAAAAGCCAAGGCAAGGACACACAGAAGAGGATGGTAGTTTGATTCCAGGCTTAACTATGATGAACTCAGCCGTTATAGGATTACACACATATAATTGACCCAATTTCACATAGTCGTGATAACGATATTCATACATCTCGCCTAGCAAGATCAACCCATTACATGAATCAAGCAAACTAAGTTTCACATTACATCCCATACCTAAATGAGTTTTGGCGGCAAATTTTATTCTAGTGCTAGACTTACGCACATGATTTCTATTGTCAAAATGAACAGCGTAGAGGTGTTGGCTACGGTGTTTATTCGTGGGTTGAAGGATGATGCAGGGGTGTGCTCTTGTGTGATACAATTGAGCAAAGCTGGGGTCCATGAGAAGATGTAGCCATGTCTTGCAAACGCACCTGCAGCTTAATACGGTATTAAAGGGCAGTCGTGACAGAATGTCTGTCACAATATACGGGGGAAGCTCTGAGATAATGTCAGTGCCGCCGACTTTTTCATCTTCTTTTTCTGCTTTGGCCTTCTTCTTGGTCATGCTGGTTGTTGGGTCGGAATGGGATTTGCTTTTTCTTCCCACGGTGAAGGACTTTGGCAATTGCAGTAAGCAAATTTAGATAGCTGCTGCACCTACACAAAATATAGGACTTTTATCATTTTTAGTTCTTGATATAAAAAAATGTCTTACAGGATTACAGCAATACATATTTATAATTGAACAGAACTAGCATTCTAAAAACAAATAACTAGTCCTGAAAATATCAACAAGTCTATTATCATCTAGAATTCTCTCTATTAAATTATAAAGTAATTTTCAACATCTCTCACGATTTGAATTTGTTAAGAAAGAATTTGATCATATGTGTTGGAGATTGGAGAAGAGAAACTAATTTGAAAAGTTACTAATTTTTTTAAGGCAGAAATAAAATTGCCCTTCCCTCAAACCCAAACAGTTTATCCATAAAATAAAAAAAAAAAAAAAAAAAAAAAAAAAAAAAAGTGCTACCTCTCTTACAAAATCACAACTCAAACCATTCAGCTCCAGAATGAGATTTTCCTTTCCTCCCTAAAATCCGTGGCTTTAAGCTGCTTAATACCCTCCTCTATCCGATCCGCACATCTCTTCTACCTCTGCTCCGACGTTCAGTTGAGAATTGTGGGGACTGGATGTGAAAAAGTGATGATGGTGAACGTCTGAGCAGAATTCTGGATCCACTTTTTTTCCAATTCAAAGATCAACCCTTCGTCTTTGCGTTTTCAAGAATGAAAAGATTCCAAAAGGGCCTTTTAACTTACCAAACAAAACCTCGTACCTCTATATACAAAATTTAAAAAGTTCAAATGACCGAAATTTAAGTTCATTAGTTAAAATTTATCCCTTTATTTAGTTGAAAATTTATCCCTTTATCTATTTGAAGGTAACTTTCATAACATTAAAAATATGGCTTTATTTTTATATATTTTTTAAAAAATATTAAAAAAATATAAAAATATAAAATCAAATAAGATCAAAAAAAATCTAATAGAACATTTTTATCATGATATTTCAAATCACTGGTAAGCAAATTAAATATCTATCAAACCTCATGTAAGTAAAGTATCAAATTTCAAATCATAAGCAGATAACTTAAATTTCGACCAAACGACAGATGAATAAATTGTAATTTGTCCATTTATAAATTTTAAGAAACATTTTGTGTTTTGTGTATAAGAAAAAGTCATAATTGACTTGTAATATTTTAAAAGAAAAAAATCCAAAAAAAAAAAAAAAATCAAAACCAGCGTGCAAACTGCAAAGTCAGGAAGATTTGGATCTTATGGCCCCAGTCAGAACCTATATTAGTTGGAGGCTGTGGGAGTCTTAAAATGCATTTCCAAGGCATTGGTCTGGTGCGCCAGCTCTTATTACTCCTTATCAACTGTGCTTTCACCTCCCTCTAGTTCTCTCTTTTTCCATGAGAAGATAAAGCAAATCCCATTCAAACTCAACAAGAAGCATGGCCAGAAAGAAGACCAAACCACCGAAAAGAAGATGAGGAAGACTTATATCTCATATCTTCCCCACAATATTGTGACAAGACATTTTGTCACGAATACTCTTTGGTAATATTGCTCTAGTAACGTTATTTAAGTATTGTTAAAATACGTATGAGTAAAAAAGTGTTGTGAAAATATGTGTTATGGGCCTTTTGTGATTTTGGGTTGAACTACCTCCTGCTGCACTGGGCCCAAGTGTTCTAGATAAGAGAGTTGGGACCGATCTAATTATAGCTCACATTGATCCGGCTTGCGCACATACTATGTCCCGTTTGTCGAAACTTTGGTCACATGCTCATGGCAGGCGAAGCTTGATACAAAAGAGTTATGGGAGATAAATGCAATAAAACAATGATAAAAGAAATGTGTTACTGTTAGGCAAAGTAAGTAAGAGATTCTTAATTAAAATAGGGAAAAAGAACGATATGGCAACAAGAAACACATTATAGGTGAAATTGCAAAGACAAGAGAAAAAACAATAGCAATAAGTGATAAAAATAAAATCAAAGAAAGAAAAGATCAGTTTGTCGTGTTTAGTTGTGTTACGGGGCTAAGGCCAAGAAGGGAACCACTTCCTCAACGTGGGTAACCTCACAGGAGGATCCTACTGTAGAAATTATCCACTTTGAGGGAACGGCCTGAATGGCTTTGCCCAATTTAGTTCTTTATTCTCAACAGAGAGTAGGCTTTTAGAGGGAGAGAATGGATTAGTCTATTGGTGCATGCCTGCCATTCTACACTCTCTATTTCTTTTTTTTTTCCTTGATTCTTTCTCGCCACTCATTTCCTTTCTTTCCTAGTGCTTACTTGTGTAGTGTTATGGTGATGGTGGTGTTATGATTCTCTCCTAGTAGTTGCTACTATTGCGATGATGTTACTGTGCACGGCAAGGACCCTTTATATACTATCTGCCATGACTGATTTTTACTATGTTAGCCTTTAACTAATTTTGTCTGGTTTAGGGTGTTCTTCCTGACCACTCGCTGGTTTGTCAGCTGGCTAGCCACCACCACTTACCTATGCTAGCTGTGCCACTCCCCCATTACTAGACAAAAAAGACTGTTTTGTTTGCTTACTCACCATGACATTCTTTTCCACTACAGTGTGAGTATTCTCTCTTGCTATCCCTCATGACATGCACATAACGGTTCCAACTCATCCTTCATTCTTTTTGGTGGTATGTCATCCCAACAAGACATCGCCCCTAAAAGAATTTGAGCAGGAACCCTAGAATAGACTTGCCCTTCTCCCCACCGCCAGACCATACCTTCTCTTACCTCTGACCCATGACCTACCACTCTTATATTGACTGGGTACAGGTTGGTAGTGTCTAGGCCTTGCGCGTGCTCCACTTCTCGTGTACATTAAAAGCTTGTCCGCTACTCATGCGTTTACCATGGTCTGGAGGCTCATCTATGTATTCTGCCGCTCATCCTTGAGCTCTTATGGCATGAACTATTTTCTGATTTTCCATTCTTTATTGGCTTGCTCCTTTAAGGGCTGGGCCTTGCTTGATTGTGGGGTTTTCCCTCTTTGGCCCATTCTTTGCTCCTTCCATAATCTTGTTGTTATTCCTGCCATACCTCTTTGCTATTCTTACAGTGGTGTTATTTGACCCGTGCTTGCTGGGCCTTTTTTGGGCTTGCTGCCTATTCTTCTCTCAATGACTCAGTATGGTCATTGGATTTATACTCATGCTATTTTGGGCTTTCTTGACTCATTACATTGCTTGTGGGCTTCTTTGTCCCATTTCTTTCTTCTTGGGCATCCTTGGCCCATTTGCTTTCCTTGGGCATCCTTGACCCATTTTCTAATTCTGCATTCTTATGGACTTTTACTAACTTTTTTGGGCTTCCCTAGCCCAATTACCTTATCCTTCATCCTTGAGGCTCATGGGCTTTCCATTAACCCCTTACTTTCTTACTTCATTACTTCGGGCTTGCTGTAGCTCATTCTTACTTTTTTATATCACATAATGCCCATGGGTTTAATACTTCTCTCTCTGGGCTCCTTTAGGCCCATTTATTTACTTTATGGGCCTATGATCCATTGTTCCTACCATTCGGGCTTAATAGTTTTTCTATCAATTCACTAACTCTTCTCTACCCATATTGTTGGGCTTCTTCCTGCTATTGGGTTTCCAAAATGAGCATCAACATTTAGCCCTCTAAGCATATGAAATGCTCATGCGATTCATATGCGAACAAAAGACTTTCCTATCCTTTCTGTCTTTCATTCTTCTTTCCCTTTGCAGGCTTTTTCGAACAGTAGGCCCCAATTTATCATTTTTTTTTTTGGCCATGAACAGTGTTGTCTCTTTAAATTTCCCAGTTTAATAGTTATTCTGAAACACAGCTTCCGCTTCATTAATTCCATCCCTTATCTAATGGCCGACCCATTGCATCCTTTCGTGTCAATGTCAATGACGTTAGTACTTAAGAGAGATTCCCTTCGCATTCCAAACACTTTCTCCCTTTCTCTTCCTTCATCGTGTATTCCCTTTCAAACACTACCACTTATCTACTCTGATCAACCACTCCATCATGACACCGGCGAAAAGCCAAGGTTCTTCTTGCTGAAAAGGAAAAAAGGTTGTCTCCGATGATCCCACCATGCGAGATGTAGGCGAAGAGCCCGCCTATTCCAAATCGGACTGTTCCGATGAGGATGAGGCACAGTGCGATCCCGATAGTGAATGTGCTCCTCTCATAAACCCTTAGTACGATACCCATGCCCATTTTCCAAATGTTCCCAGTGAGCACATGTCGTCACCACTAGGCCGTGTGTGGCTTGCCCTTTGCCGTCGCAACACAAACATATCTTAGGCTCCGTTGGCTTATTTGATTCCAGATCTTGTTATTTGCCAAGGTACTTCGCTCCTCGTGCCCATTCTCTTTGAATTTGGATTGGGTACTGCTTTGCGTTGGAAGGAATAGGTGGACAACGAGTTGTTCGACACGGGTTTTATGGAGGCACTACAGTGGGCTGGTGTGTTGAAGGCCATTGTCTCGTCACGCTGCTTGTCTAACTACAGAGACTTGTTTAATCTCTACCATTTGGCCTGCTGGTGGTGCATCGCCACTCATACCTTCTTTCTTTCCTACGGTGAGATCACTGTGACCTTGGAAGACATGGCAAACTAGTTGCTTTTGCTTATTCTTGGTGATGTTGACCCTTGTGCCTATTATTTGACTCGTGCTTACTGAACCTCTTTTAGGCCTGCTGCCCGTTCTTCTCTCAATGACTCAGTATGGTCATTGAATTTATACTCATCCTACTTTGGGCTTTCTTGACCCATTACATTGCTTGTGGGCTCCTTTGTCCTATTTCTTTCTTCTTGGGCATCCTTGGCCCATTTGCTTTTCTAATGCTGCATTTCCATGGACTTTTGCTAACTCTTTTGGGCTTCCTTGGCCTAATTACCTTATCCTTTATCCTTGGGGCTCATGGGCTTTCTATCGATCCCTTACTTTCTTACTTCATTACTTCGGGCTTGCTGTGATCCATTCTTACTTTTCTACATCACATAATGTCCATGGGTTTACTACTTCTCTCTCTGGGCTCCTTTAGGCCTATTTGCTTTTCTCAAGACCCATTTATTTACTTTATAAGCCTATGATCCATTATTCCTACCATTCAGGCGTAATGGTTTTTCTATCAATCCACTAACTCTTCTCTGCCCATATTGTTGGGCTTCTTCCTACTACTGTGCTTCCAAAATGAGCATCAACAACGTGTAATGTTGTTTAAATAGTAAAACTGTTGTTTAAATAACACAACCAAACAGGCCCGAAATTTGCCACCAAAATCCATTTAGGTATAAGATGTTATGTGAATCACAGTGTCGTGGATTCATGCATGTTAAAACACACGTAGTGTCATGGTACATGTGTTTAAACACATGTTTTCAGTTTTTAAACAATATTACACATATTTCCACACACTTTTTCACTCACACGTATTTCTAAAAAAAATAAAAACTATTATTTAAAAATACGTACCAAACGGGCCCGACGTGGTGTATAAGGATAAGCATTACTTCTTTGTGAAATTGGATTGATTGGTTAATTTTTGGCTATGTGACAATATAGTGCAAAAGTCAAGAAGTTTTAAAAAATAGAAAAATATAAAAGAAAGGTTTGTTTGTCATTGACAAGATATTGATGTGATTTTTGACAATGAGAATTTGAGAAAATAAAAAAAAATAAAAAAAAATTTATATTTATGTTGGACTTAGAATTTAGTTTAGGTTTCATTCCCACTTAGACCAAATCTAAATCAACATAAACTAAACTTTAGCATAATAAGAAATTAGTAACATTTGCTATCAATTTTTTCTTATATATTACGTATTATTATTATTATTATTGTAGGGTTAGGATTTGTAGCCCAAGCTCAAAACAATGAATTTGTAAAGAGTGGGTGAAAGAGCTAGGTTAATTGTGAATTTAGCAATGGTTAACTATGATACCCATGTATGAACCAACGTAAAAATACACGTAAAAGCTAAACAAATTGACGTCCAAAGAGATATATTATTAATTGAACAGTGATTACAGTTCTTAGAGCTACAGTAAAGTCTTTCTCCCCCTCTTATTCTTTTTTTTTTTTTTTTCGATCCCCTTTCTTCAGAGACCTTTCTCGTTTATATAGCTTTCTTCCAAACCATCTTTATCGTACACTTGTTCTTCATCCAAGCAATCACTTAAGTATATGTCACATTAGATATCTTCTTTAGTTCTTCAGGAGTGTTGGCAGTTGAAGTTGAGCTGTTCAGGAGTCTTCTCCACATAAATGCGGATAGAAAAGTTGTTGCAGTGCATTAAACACGGTGGTAGCAGTTTTTCCTTTAGATATTTCTCTGTTCTTATCATTTTCAGACATGCCCAGAACTTATCTTTATCATTGGAGTTGCTAGGAAGATCACTTGAACCTCTCAGGTACTTGTTTGATCGAGACGCTCTATATCCGAGGAGAATACACTCTTCGGCCGGCTGATGATCTCTTTGGACTACACTCCACAATCATTTCCAGGTATATCTCCCATGTGGAATCCTTCCCAATTATTTTCCTCTCTTCGGACATACCTTATACCAAAAATGAGACCCCAGGCCCAATACACAATGTTGGGCTTTTACCCCCACAATTATTATTATTATTATTATTATTATTATTATTATTATTATTATACAAATAGTGGTTGGACTAAGATTGAGAATTTCATTGATAACAATTTAAATAATTTTATATACATTTGTTTAAATGAACTTAGTAAAATTTTAATACGCATTTAATTATGCTTATGTGTAAATATATCACATGCATATATATGAAGTTATAAGCTAATAAGAAATAATTATTTATTTAAATTAATGAAATAATTATATATTTATCAATTCACTCAAGTAGTTGGTTTGTTTTCTTGATTATATTAATTCTAACAATATGCAATAATTAAATATTAATTTTATAACAATTGAAGTTTTTTTTTTCCCAAAATATTACAACACAAAATAAGCATTATATATAATTTTTTTTTATATGTATTAAGAATCTTTTTTTTTTTTTTGGATTAGATATATATTGAGAATCTATATATAACACATAAGATTATTTTCTACAAAATATTTAAAAATACATATGGCGTGGGACATGCACTTTTTAAGTGCAATAATGCCTTTTTTAATAGAGGCAAGTAACGGGAGACAAACGAACCTTACCTCATGTGAGTAAAGTGCTCATTTTTAAATCACAGGTAGGAAAAGTGTTTTTAGAGCAAATTATAGGTCGGCAAAGTGTAATTTTCCCTTTTCTTTATATATATATATATATATATAAATTTTATTTTTACAAAGGAAAACAAAAAATGTTCATAAAAGACTGATTTTTGATCAGATGAAATGGGTGGGTAATCACCTTCCATTTCCATAAGATAGCCCCTAATCTTAGATTATCGGTTCTATATTATTATTTACTTACGTAATTTTACATTTTGAAGAATGTAATTTAGAACCAAGGTGTGTGCTTTTTTTTTTTTCTCTAAATTGTTCTTAGAAAAAAAAAAAACAAGCATTGTAATTTTCTTTTTGTGTTCTATATCAATGTAGATTCAAAGATTTTTAATGGCATTATTACTCCTTGTTTAGTCATTGCCACCAATTTTAGTTTTTTCTACAATTTTCGTTATAATTATAGTTCAATTTTTAGAGACCTGTGCAAATTTGATTAGGAATCTGACAATGAACAATAAAGAACCACAATTTTGAATGTTATTGTTCTTTTGGTAACTTCATTACGTAGAAACTTTCACGAAAGATTCATTATACAGAACTGGATTATTTTAACAAATTAATCATGAAATTTCCAACATATGCTTCATTATACATAAATGAATTACGTTCGCATCCAAGTAATAACTTGTATCTTAATTTGGACTCCCTTGAATATTGTTTTGCTAAATTAATCAATGTATTAATAACAGAGGCGTGATATTTTAAAATCTAAATGTAGATTCTGTTTTGATGGAGAAGTGCTAACCAGGGTGGCATGGAATTTTTTTCTTCTCTTGATTACAAATTATAAATAGGAATTTCGAGGCAATATATAGAGTAATTCCCACTGTTTGGTAATACACCATTTTGAAATTTTTGATCCCTTTACAAATCTATTCTAATAGTTAATAACTAAATTATAGCCGAAATTATATTATTTAAGTTAATTAGATTGAATGATTTTTGCCTATAAATTTATAAAAATTAGATTTATCAACCTTGTGTTGTTAAAAATTAAATAAATTTTGCTATAAATGGATTGTTTATATTATCAATAAACTACAAATAAAAGTTGATATTGTATGAACTTATTCACAAACTTACATAATATAATCTCAAGTCTATATAAATATAGTTTTAGACAAGTATAAATATAAACACATAATATTATATAAACTTCAAATGAGTCTCATGTTTACGATCTTATTTACAAACACATTATCATATTTAAGTTTGACTTGTTTAATAGTCAAGCTTAACTTGAGGTTGAATTTGCCTTGTTTGCTACACAAAAAATGATAAATGATTTTTTTCCAAGCTAAGTAAGCTCAAATCAATATAAAAGTAGAGACCTCATGTGAGAAAATATGAGGTTTTGTCAAGTGACGTATTCTATGCAAAGTAAACTGAAATATTCTTAGTGTCACATCAGAGATAAGAACAAATTAAATATTTACTTTTTGTTTTATTTGGTTCAATGTTTCAAGACTTTTCTAATTATAAAATAAATATTCTTTGTATCATTTGGTTCAATGTTTCAGTACTTTCACCCCTCACACATACACACAAAACTCTTTGCATTTTAATTCACCATTTTCACTTTTTGCACTTCTACCCCTTTATATATACCCACTCATAACCCTTTATAACATCTCATGCCAAATACACACAAATAAAAAATGATATCATTTACCTTTAATTTTTTGATGCCACCTACCAAGCTCTAATATTGTTGTTTCATCCAATCCTAACTTGTATGAGTTGGTTACAACCAAGAAAGGGGGGCTTGCATTTTATATTGAGTAACAACGGTAATTATGATTTTGATATTAAAGTCAGAAGTTGTGGATTTGTAGGTTTTGTAAATTATGTGATTGATTATGAGTGTTTGAGATGTGTGTTTTGTTTTAAAATTAAGAAGAAAGAGAAAGACACATTATATATCAACTTTTAATCTATAATATTGCCCAAAGTTGTTTTTATTTTTATTTTTTAATTTCACATTACTTCAATTGAATAATTATAATGAATATATGTGTTCAATTTATAATTGTTGTTTTTAATGATGAACTCATCTATATATATATATATATATAATCAAAACTTCTGAAACTCTCATAATTTTCCACGTCAGCACAATATTTAAATAAAATTATTTTTATTTAGTCCAAACTTAACTAGGAGAGAAACTCTATCTCTTTAACAAAGTCCAACTTAACAAGGAGTGAGTTACTCTAGTGGTGAAATGAAGGGCCCCTTTGGTAATGTTGTTTTAGTAACGTTGTTTAAGTGTTGTGAAAATACATGTTGTATTGTTTAAATAATAAAAACTGTTGTTTAAACAATACAACCAAACATGCTCGAAATTTGCCACCAAAACCCATTTATGTATATGATGTTATGTGAATCACAGTGTCATGGATTCATGCATGTTAAAACACACGTAGTGTCGTGGTATATGTGTTTAAACACATATTTTCAGTTTTTAAACAACATTATACGTATTTTCACACACTTTTTCACCTATACGTATTTCTAAAAAAATTGAAAACTGTTGTTTAAACACATGTACCAAACAGGCTTGGTGTGGTGTATCAGGATAAGTATTACTTCTATGTGAAATTGGATTGATTGGTTAATTTTTGGCTATATGACCAATATAGTGCGAAAGTCAAAAAGTTTTAAAAAATAGAAAAATATAAAAGAAAGGTTTGTTTGTCATTGGCAAGATATTGATGTGATTATTGACAATGAGAATTTGAGAAAATTAAAATAATAATAATAAAAATAGAATTTATATTTATGTTGGACTTAGAATTTAGTTTAGGTTTCATTCCCATTTAGACCAAATCTAAATCAACATAAACTAAACTTTAGCATAATAAGAAATTAGGTATATATGTGTGTGTGTAAAAAATAATATTTTGATTCCTAAAATTTACCAATTTTTTTTATATCCTTAAACCTTAAAAAGTTTGTTTTCGTACTAAAATTATTGAAAATTTTTTTGTCCCTAAACTATTAAATTTTTTTTTCTTAAACTTTACCAAAAGTTTATTTTTCATTCCATTTTTTGTTTCTAAACTATTAAAAAAACTCTTTACAAAATTTAAAAATGAAAAATGAACTTTTTAAAGTTTAAGAATGAAAAACAAACTTTTAGTAAAGTTTTGGAACCAAAATAATATTTTACATTTTATTTTGAGTAATATCTGTACGGTTTTACCAACCTTTTTAGTTAGTTAGTTAGTTTTTTCTTAATGTTTATTTAAGAATTGATTTTTTTCCCATTAATTTAGAGTTTTTTTAAAGAAATAGTTGCTTGGGAAGAGTCTAATTAATTCTTTTTCCCAACTAATTCATAGAAAATGATTATAATAATAATAAAAAAACTTAAAAAATTAATATCATCCTGGAAGAGAGGGGAGTCCTATATTTTTGTTTAGTACTTTAGTTAAAAACACTTCTTGTAAGGTGGAGCAAAATGAGTGAAATAAATAAAATTTGGAATTAAAATTGGTGGGAAAAGAGATTACAGAAATCCACAAGGAAATTCATGTAAGGAAGAACTAGAAAGAGAGTAGAATGGTGCAATTAAGAAGTAGATTCCAGTTCCCCCTCAAAAAAAAAAAAAAAAAAAGTCCCAATTAGCTTAATTGATAAAAAAAATTGTCACTGATATATCTAATGATAAAGAAAAATTATCATGGAATGGATGCCATATATTAAAATTCTAGCATATCTATCCAAAAAAAGAAAAAGAAAAACAGAAAAGAATGAATGAAAGTTTAAGTGAAAAACCCAGCTTACGTGGCCATTGTACATAAATTTGGTCTTCTTCCTCACATGAGAAAAGCCATGTAACCAGCAAGAGACCTGAGTGACCACATATTATGTCGTGATCAACCTTTATACTTTCAACTCTCATTTTATCACACTATAATGCTAAGTTACCAGACTATAATCAACATGCATTCTTGATACAAATAAACTAATCCTTGTTGAAATTTCACAGATAGGTTTCAAAGTGTGAGACTTGGCCATTGTACATAAATTTGTCACTTCCAAATTTGGTCTCAACCTGTTGTGCACACCATCACACCAATAGTATACTCCACATGCAGTAAATTTTTTGTGAGTATTTTCTCTAAGACCACATTCTTGAAAGTTTCTTTAATACCCATATGGGCATTTTTCTCTAACCAAGCATATACATCACCCAGTCTACGGTGCACAATAACCAACTGTGACTTTTGTTTCTCATTATTACTCTCCTCTGCCTTCAACCAACCAATTATATTCATGGGGTAGAAAGTATCTAAAGCTTTTGTTTCTCACCATTCACCCAAGCGTCCTTCTATAGGAAATATCTAAAACTTGACACTGAAAGTGAAATGGTGATTCAGTGCAGAATTTTTCTTTCTTAGCCAGTGAACCCGGTAACACAGTGATGAGGCTCACCTATATGACTAGCTCAAAGTACATCTCATAAATAATATGGATTTGCATGCTATTTTCATTTGCATAAGAAAATCGAGAGTTACTGGAAATGAAGAAGAAACTATATAGATGTCATATTCAATCCAAATTAGCATAATTTAGCATTGAGTTCATGCCAACACAGTGGTCATACATGTGTCTGGCAATGTCGTTGGCACAGGAAGCTGGAGAGTATCCATATACTGTAACAAAATGTATTGCTCCAAAAGTGATGCAAAATATTTATGAAGATCTTGCAAATTGATGTGGCAATCAGAAGTTGATAATCCTCGTAGATTCTACCTACAATGTCGGCAGAAACTTTAAGAATAAAGCAAAACAAATAGGAAAAATAAAAGTAAAAACATGGCAGCCCAACCAATTATTCATGTATTTTTTTCATTAAAATTTACTAAGAAATAAAATTAAAAAGAGAAAAGGAGGACCTTTTATCTAGAGAAGCACAGTCTACATTTTTATATAAACCAAGTAAACTGAACCCAGAAAAATTGAAAACAGTGTTTCCATTCCATAACTTAGGATCCAGAACTTATGCCTTGAAACCTTTGTCAAGAAGATTAAACCATAAACACAAAGACAAGAAAATGAATAACTTACCTTTACAACCCAAATGCCATGTTTTCCATCACCATTGGAGTGTGTTGTTATGCATAGTACAAATTTTAAGACGTAAATAATTAAAATTCATCAATCACACATTTTCAACTACAACTGAGATTACATATGCTGTCAAAATAAATGCAACTTTTTATCTCACTGTAATTACTGCAGAAAGCACTTAAATCAAATAACAAGGTGATGAAAATCCTCTAGCGGATTAAAAAGATAAAATTGTTTGCTACAAATGTTAAAAATAGGCAACAATGGATGTATGGTGTAGGGATTGTTCCCCTAAGGAAGCATTTCCAGAATTGTATAGTATTAGTCAGGCAAGGAAGTTTTTTGTGTCAGAGGTGATGTGTTTCTCCAATGGGAGGCTTCATTGGGACATTCGGTTCCGTTGTCCACCACAAGATTGGGAGTCAAAATCATATGATCGTTTTTGGGTTGTGCTTTATTCCACGAATGTGCGGGGTGTTGGTGATGACAAACTTTGCTAGAAGCCAGCAATGAGGAGAGGTTTTGAGGTTCGAGGCTTCTATCACTCTTTATCTCCTTCTGTCATTGATTTTCCTTGGAAAATGGTGTGGCAATCCAAGGTTCCTCGTAGAGTAGCGTTCTTTTCTTGGGCTGCTGCCTTAGGTAAGATCTTAACTACAGATAATCTTTGGAAAAGGTATATGGCAATGTTAGAGTGGTGCTTTATGTATAAAAGGTGTGGGGAATCGGTGGATCATCTTCTTCTTCATTGTCCTATAGCATATGAGTTGTGGTCTATAGTTTTTTGTTTGTTTGGTATACATTGGGTTATGCCATATAAAGTTAGTGAGGTATTAGCTTCTTGGCAGGGGAAGTTTGGTAGACATCGAAATATAGGTTTATGGAGGTTTGTGCCGCATTGTTTGTTTTGGTGCTTATGGAGGGAGTGGAATGCTAGATACTTTGAGAATTGTGAACAGTTTATTCTGTACATTAAGTTTTTCTATTTCCGTACTCTCCTTGAGTGGAGTTTAGTTTTGCCTTCCTATTCTTGTCTTTCTCTCCCCGATCTCATAGATCGTTGTAATCTGGGTTTTTGATTTGTGCCACTGTAGTACACTTCCAGTGTACTTGGTTCGTTTTTTTAAAATAAAATTTCTTATGTTACTTATCAAAAAAAAAAAAAAAAAAAAAGGCAACAGAGTTGATGCAACTTACAAGAAGACTCTAACAAGGAAGATTTCATCTTCATAAATAGGTTGCTCCCCAATTGGAATACTTGTCGTGCACCTTTGTGCCATGGGGGTTTGGGGATAAAGAAGATGATGATATTTAATCAGGCTCTCTTGGGTAAGTGGTGCAATTGAAAATACATCATTATGGAGACGGGTTATAGAATCCAAATATGGCATCAATGGATAGTACCGGTGTATAGGTGAGGTGTGGGGGCCAAATGGGGTGGGCTTGTGGAAGCATATTAGGCATGGTTGGGATAATTTAATGTGGTTCTTCTGTGGTATGGGTACTAAAGTGCGTTTCAGGCATGATGGATGGCAGGGGGGAGAGTGGAGACTAGTTTAAGGAGAGACAACCCATTTATTTTTACTTTTGAGAAACAATAAAAAGCCACAGTCGTAGGTTCTAAGGAGATTCTTGAAGGTTAGTGTTCTTGGAATCCTGTGTTAAATTGAGCAATACAAGACTGGGAAGTTGAATCTGTGATGCAATTTTTCGAGGATCTTTATGACACTAAGGTTAGACTTCGAGAGGTTGGTGAATTGGTGTGAACACTTCATCCACTACAAGGCTTCAAGTGAGGAGCTTCTATAAGGTTTTGAGAGAGGGGGAGGGGGGGAGTGCAGCATTCCCATGGAGATGCATTTGGAAAGTTTGGGTTCCACTGAGAGTGGCTTTCTTTTCAAGGTGTGTGGCTCTAGGGAGGGTCTTAACAATTGATAATTTCAGACGAAGGGGTATCATTGTTATGAAGTGGTGTTATATGTGTAAGAAGATTGGGGAGGATGTGAATCATTTATTCTTACATTATCATGTGGCTTTGAAGAAGTAGTCTATGTTGTTTGGGATCTTTGGTGTCTCTTGTGCAGCGTATGATTTGCTTGCATGTTGGAGAGGGTGGATAGGAAGGTATGGGGTTGGTGGGATTTGGCAAGCAGCTCCCTTGTGTCTCATATGGTGTCTTTAGAGGGAGCTTAATGCCCGTTGCTTTGAGGGAATGGAGTCAAGTGTGGGGAAGTTGAAGTAGTTTTATCTGCTGAGGACTCTTTATGAATGGACTTCATCATCTATGACTTCATCCCTTGGATTCTTTGAGATATTATTAGCTTTGTATTTTCTGTCTCTTGTTTTATTTTATGCTCTTGTTGCTCCAGGTATAGACATCTAGTGTAGCCTGGTTTTTGATCTCTTTTCAATATTAATATAATAAAAAGTTTGATACCTACAGTGAATTCTATTAAACCAAATTATTATGTTGTTAACATACTCACAATCTTCATTATGCCTGTATACATTTATACTAACCCAAATCTTGTCTACCAAAAATGGCTTCAAGCTCCGCTAGCCCTCTAACATGTATCCCTTCCACCAAAATAGTTCAAGGTTGGCATCAAATAATACAAAATGGGAATACATATATATAGTACAAATAATTTCATGCTTGAAGCATATGATAAGTTCATTTCAGGATTTACAGTCCATGCAAATAAGTCTGGATAAAAAAACATAAAACACTATACTGAACTAAAGAATAAAATGATAAAATTAATTAATGCATCCAATCAAATTTGTTTATAAATTTGGGTCATTTCATTCCTGAAGTTTCCCATGTATCAGATGAAAACATGACAAAAAGAAGCAATATGGTATTTTTTTAATACCTATAGACTTGACCGCCAAAGGCCCAAAGTAGAGTCACTCTTGAAAGGCAGAGAAATCAAATGCTGAAGCTCAAGCATCATTGTAAGAGCCACAAAAATAGCTGATACAATTCTTTATCATCAAGAGTTAGCATGGAAAATCACAACAAGATTGTGTCTCCAAGGCACGCTAGTATGACTCCATTATATGGGAATTCATTGAAGAAATACTGAAGGGCGCATATTTTTGTATCATATATTGTGCAAATACATTGAGGCTCTGTTTCAGTCAAATGAACCTTGACATTCTAATGGTGGAAGGGCCCTAAACAAAGTCAACCATATCACCTCAACTTTTTGTTTTGAGAGTGGAATACTTATCTACAACTTTGATATCAGGCACTAGACATAAGTAAGGTTTAAATTTCACCAACAGTCAAGAAATTGGGCCTTACTATTTGATGTTTTGCTTATGAGGTCTTGCTCTTTTTCCTTTTAAATTTTCCAAAGAATTGACAAAAAGAGTAGAAAATATCATGTTATGAACCCGCAAGATTGACTTATTTTGAGGTAGGCACCTACAATGAGGAAGGGCCTGTTTGGATGGAGGGGAGAAGGAGGGAGAATAGAGTGGAGTAGAGTAGAGTTAGCTAAAAGTAGACTAATTTTGGGCTAAATCTACTCTACTCTATTCTTCTCCCTCTCCTTCCCCCTCAATCCAAACGGACCAGAAGTGAAAAGAGAGGAGAGAATCTAAGAGACAAAAGTGAGAATATTGGCTCGAGTTACTTCCAAGGATTATTGGCCAAAATAACCAACTAACAACTTGTAACTAAGAGTCTGTTTGGATACAACTGAAAGCTAAAAACTGAAAACTGAAAAACACTATAACAAATAATTTTTAAATGTGTAAATAGTACCGTAGGACCCATTTTTAATGAAAAAGTTGCTGAAAAGTGAAATTTGTGGGTCCATAAACAGTAAAATTTGCGGAAAAAGTCAAATATTGCGGCTACTGTTCATGAACAATAGCCGCAACAGTGAATGAACAGTAAAAGAATTGACTGAAACGCGTGAAAAAAAAAATAAAAATAAAAAATCTGAAACGCAAATGCACATTTCAGCTATTCAGCCCAATCCAAATTGGCACTAACTTGGCTCCACCATTTGCAATCTTACAACTAACTAGCTAATCTTGTAACTAACTAACTACACATTTCTTGATTCTTTACAAAAATTACAATAAGATTACATGAATAACACCTAATCACCTATACACCTATACCCCTATAGTACACTGTACACATTGGACTCATTACAAAATATGCAAAACTCTGGATTGTCTGACCACAAAAATGAGGCTCCTACTATCTCAAGAGGATAAAATTTTCGGTACAATATAGGATGGGACTTCTTAAAATGTAACTATTGATTTTTTTACAGGTAATACAATTCATTGAATTGTAACTATTGATTATCAAAGCTCCTTATTTAACGGTCAAAAGGGTCCACAAAGTGCCTCTTAAAAACAGATTATATGCAGACACCCATAAATGAGTGATATATGCACAAGGGGAAAACCATTGAAGCTAAGAAATGACAGCTTCCTTTTATGTAAGGATTTAGGGACTATTTGAATGCTAAATCAGCAAGAATAGCAGATATTCCAACATACAGCTTCCTTTTATGATGCTTTTGAAGGTTGGGGAACTGTTTAAAGGGCGCACCTGAAAATAAATGGTGAAGATTATATAGAATGGCTGCCTGCTGCTAAAAGCTGATTTCTCTTAATCTTGTCCAAAAGAGATCCTTCTCCAAGCATTGGTTGGGAGGATTTTGTTTAATAAAATACGCATTTTATAAAAACTCCTATACTTTAGTGGTTTGTAGTCAAAGGTTAGCTACAAAAGCCTGGATTTTTTGGTAGAAAAAAGTGTGTAGTATTAAATCTGGTGCATTATATGCCAGAAAAGATGATGTTGGTGGAAAGCCTTAAAATCAAAGGTTAATCAATTAAGTGGTTTATACTTGACCCAAATTTATGATTTTATTCTCTGAATGGTGGATAGAGAGGTTGTATGTTTTCAAATTAAAATTTAGGGTGAAAAAAGATCAACTTTGAGGCCGAAAACTTGCAGACAAATTTCAAAGGAAACAACTGTAGGACTTATTTGAAAAGCAGCTATTTTTGGGGTTTTGGAGGAGCTTGGGTGAGGAATTAGGCCTCGTTTCCTGAGGCTTCTCCATAGGTTCTTAAGGTTTTTATTTTTTATTTTTATTTTTAATATATATATATATATATTAAAAAAACAGAAGTTATCTGCAGGCTGTTTTGTAACCCATGGGCATTTCAGCTGTTTGCTGATATTCTAACACAGCTTGGACTTTTTAGGCAGATTTTGTGAATTGGCCTTGGGTTGCTTCTCAAAGCAGCCGAAGCTTTCTCCAAAAAGCTGTAGCTTTGAGAAAGCTCAAGCCCTCCTAACCCCTTAATGACGGAAAATGATTACAAAAATATATTGGATTCAGGTTTTTAAAAGATTAACAAAAAGGGTAAAGTTTGAGCTTACAATAAAGTAAGAAACCCCAGGTTTAAGAAAAAAGAAAGTCTGACCAGAATTCTAAGAGTTTGGTATATGGGAATTTTAAGGGTTGATGGGGTTTAAAATTGGTTACAAGGTGCCAAGGAAAAAGAAGAGAAAGAATTACAAATCCTTAAATCTAACTACAGTCTTCTAGGAGTCTCACCTAGAAAGGATAACATGAATAACTTTTCAATAACAAAAGATATTCAACATTTGTCTTAACAAGACTTGCTTATGTAGAACAAAATCCAAGAACAACATGGAATAAACACGAACTTCTAAAATTAAAGAAGATTCACACTAAACCCAAACAAGAACAAGTGCGGGATTCATAACCAAACATTAATTAACTTTGATACTAGCCCATACAAATTTGAAAATGAACCAAAGTAATATAACAATTCCATTTTCTTTTCTCCATCATGCTAGGAGACCCATCCCTATTTAAAAATCCCATATTGGAGCTCATTAATAGAAGCCAGAGTAACCAAACATCAGCTAAATTTGAGTGTAAACTATTCAAATATGTCAACTGACCTATTATGAAATTTAACCCCCTCCCCCCTCCCCAATCTAACGATGTTGCAGTCAAAGTAGAAACCATGGTAGGTTGGGTTAGGATACGAGGTGTAGTACTAAATTGCCTGGTTAGATCATTGATATTCTAAAATAATAATAAACTCAAATAATTTAATTTTTAGATCATGGGGGTAAGAAAACCAAAATGAAAATGATAAGTGATAACAAAATTTACCCATAAAGATTAAATATTAACTTATTAGATCCGTGTCTAATTTGTTTCTTTTTCCCTAGTTTGTCAACAAAATGTAAAACTGGCCAAATAGAAAAGACTTAAACCAGTTGACATGGGTTTACACAAACTCAGTCAATGTGTTAGAAGGTTGCGTCATTCTTTAATAAATTTGCTAAACAGACTCGTCAATGTGGTATTGATATGCTCCAACCAGCCCAACCTGTCACCACCCTATCTTATAAGTTGAAAAGATTACAGGTTTGACAAGAAAATAGACTGTAGTGGCAGTGGCAGTATATTCTTACAGACCAAAGCTTGTGCATCATAACCTACTAATGCCCCGTGAAGCCTAGAATGGTTGGCGAAACAAATTTTAAAGCCAGCAGAATGCTGTTTGAGCTATTCTTATAATCATGTATAAAGAGGAACAAAAAGAACTACTCATCTTTGTGTTATACTGTGTACTTCTATCTTCATCCTTCGAATGTAAACCCTCACAGTTGCATAGATGAATTTCATCAATTGAATAATGTTCTAATGAGCGTCTAGTTAAGTTGTTCACTTCCCCTTCCCCCATTATCTACCTAGTACCTATCAAAAAAGTGGCTAGTTAAGTAGTTATAGTACATGGGAGCCTTTTTCTACTTTGAGAACTGTGTTCTTACAAAACTAAATGTAGACTCATCATTAATATGCCAGGTTCTTTTTGCTTATAAAAAAAGTTACGTATTTTTTATCTCGCTTTTTTTCCAATAGAAAATTATGATCTTAGTAATGCTATGAAAGCAAACACATCCAAGGAAGCAAAAAAGACCATAGCTTACTGATACAATTAAATTCTGCCAAACCAAGGAAAGCATATTTGAGTACAAATCATTGATTGAGAACACAAATCATATAAGCACTTTAAGGTGGAAGCTGAATATGGCAGCAAATCAAAATCTTAAATGCATTGTTGTCTAGTTTAGGGCTTGACCAAACAATTACATTTTCAGTTTCTGTATTTTAAATGCATATCAACAGTGTAAGTTAGAGAATGGCACAAAATATATGATAAATTTACTGAGAACCGCAATAAAAATGAATTTATAGTATTCCTACTTGTTTGGGCATAATCTACACATGGGGTTGTGTTCCCATCAAACAAATCATATCATTCTCAAGTTCTTATTTTCAGTTAAAAGATATATCTAGAGCAATAAAAGAAATAAGTCCGAATCTCTACAGTTTGAAAATGGATTAGTCGAAATTGTGCCTATTAGTGCACTTTATAGTCACCACACACAGAAGCAAACCAAACAAACTTGCATTTTTTTTTTTGGATTAAAAGATAGAAAAACATACTTGCATTTTAGTTAGCCAAAAAATAAATAACAAACTTGCATTTTTGCAATTTTGCAATTTTTGTATAGGAAAATTTGAATCTTTCAAGTTGTCACAAATATTTTCTTAACAATGACAAGCATAGCAAAATTAGGGGTTGCAATTAGTTAGACTGCTTTATAATCCCAATTGAACACACCAAATAGAAAGTGTTTATTACCTCAATGTGGCATTGAACATCGGTTCTCCTCTTGCTATATCCCTAAGTGAAGAAAAGTTGGGAATATAAGGAAGCACCTTATTAAAGTAGAATAGGTTTTCAATCCTATGTAACTTGAAACTTGAGTTTGCTGGATTGAAAGAAACCAAATGCCTATCTTGAAATGTGAATAAGATGTCACCATTGTGGCACAACCCTAGGATTTGTGTAATGGGCAATAAACGCGCTATTTTTTCCATCGTGATGTCCATGGTGTATGTTTTAGTCCAAGACGCTTGGACACCATAGTTTTTCATTACCCATATGTGAAAGTACACATCTTTAGCACGTTCACCAATGGCAAGAAAACCTTCCAACACCCCAAGACGAATATTCCAATTTGACCACATAGTTTGCTCAGGTGACACAAACTCAGGAGGTGGTGGAACCAATCGAAAACACTCATCCTCCACATCAAAGGAATATATAAACGGAGGTACAGAAGTAGATATCACAACCCAATGAATAATTCCATTGAGAAAAGTAGTATCTTCTGGCAGACCGAACACATCATCTCCAACATTAACACTCTTCCAAAGACAGTTACCCTTCACTCCAAGTGTGTACACATGAGTCAAGATGCTGTTACTAACTTGAACTCCATACTGTTGTTTGGACAAGAGAACCACCTTGTATACTTGAGTTTTGGGACAAAAGCCAAGACAAAGACAGGCATTAGAGGATGTTAGGTTGATACCAGGCTTATGCTTAATTATGACGAACTCACCTGTAATAGGATTACATACATATACTTGATCCAATTTCACAAAGTCGTGACAATGATAATGATCGCCTAGCAAGATCAACCCATTACATGAATCAAGCAAACTAAGTTTCACATTACATCCCATACATAAATGAGTTTTGGTGGCAAATTTTATTCTAGTGCTAGACTTACGCACACGATTTCTATTGTCAAAATGAACAGCGTAGAGGTGTTGTTGACGGTGTCTATATGAGGGTTGGAGGATGATGCAGGGGTGTGCTCTTGTGTGATACAATTGAGCAAAACTGGGGTCCAAGAGAAGATGTAGCCATGTCTTGCAAACGCACCTGCAGCTTAATACGGTATTAAAGGGCAGTCGTGACAGAATGTCTGTCACAATATTTGGGTGTAGCTTTGAGATAATGTCAGTGCCGCCAACTTTTTCATATTCTTTTACTGCTTTGGCCTTCTTCTTGGTCATGCTGGTTGTTGGGTCGGAATGGGATTTGCTTTTTCTTCCCATGGTGAAGGACTTTGGCAATTGCAGTAAGCAAATTTAGATAGCTGCTGTACCTACACAAAATATAGGACTTTTATCATTTTTAGTTCTTGATATAAAAAAATGTCTTACAGGATTACAGCAATACATATTTACAATTGAACAGAACTAGCATTCTAAAAACAAATAACTTGTCCTGAAAATACCAACGAAGTCTATTTATCATCTAGAATTCTCTCTCCCAATTTGAATTTTTTTAAGAAAGCATTTGATCATATGTGTTGGAGATTGGAGATGAGAAACTAATTTGAAAAGTTACTAATTTTTTTACGGCAGAAATAAAATTGCCCTTCTTTCATTTCTCTCAAACCCAAACCAGTTTATCCAAAAAAAGAAAAAAGAAAAAGAAAAAATCAAGTCCTGCCTCTCTTACAAAATCACAACTCAGACTATTCAGCTTCAGAATGAGATTTTCCTTTCCTCCGTAAAATCCGTGGCTTAAAGCTGCTTAATACCCTCCTCCATCCGATCCGCACATCTCTTCTACCTCTGCTCTGACGTTCAGTTGAAAATTATGGGAACTGAATGTGACAAAGAGATGATGGTGAAGGTCTGAGCAGAATTCTAGATCCACATTTTTTTTTTTCCAATTCAAAGATCAACCCTTTGTTTTTGTGTTTTCGAGAGAACTCTTTGAAGAATGAAAAGATTCTGACAGGGCTTTTTTTGCTTACCAAACAAAACTGGGACATTTTGGTAAGTAGATTCAAAACATGGGCCATGGCTGCATAATTTGTAAATTAGATAAAAGTTAATAATTTACCCCTATTATAATTTAAAAATATATATTTTTTAATTTTCAAACAAATAAAAATGATAGGGACTAAAACAATAGGCGTTTTCCAGGATAGGGACTAAAAGTGGTAAAAAAAAAAGTTAGGGACCAAAATGGAAATCGTGTGAAAATGTAGGGACGAAAATGTGCTTTTCGCCTAGATTATATATATATATACACGGGTTGGGTTCAAGTTACACCTAGTGTAATTTTAAGTAATGTTACACCACTTAATATTTTTTAATTGGATGTGAATTTTGACAAATTCACCGTTAGATTAAATTATCTTCGTATATTCTCCATATTTACAAAATTTCAAGGTGATCAAAGATTAATAGCCATGTCATAAATCAATTGTTTAAATTCAAGTTTTTGTAATTTAAAATAATACAGAAAAAATGAATTTATGGATTAAATAGTAAATAACATCCAATTGACATAAAAATTGACATGAATGTTAAGAACATATAAAACATGTAATTCAACGGTGGGATTTTCAAATTATGAATTCTATAATAAGTTATTAGACGGTGTAACATTACTTAGAATTATACCGAGTGTAACTTGAACCCAACCCTAAATTTATACGAGATAAGTTTAAGTTACATCATAAATGTTAATACTTTCCACCTTATTACCTAATTAATACTAGCATTTTTTTTTTCTCTCCTTATTTATTGCTTTCCACTTGATTATAGGGCACTACCATTTACTACCATTTTTAATAACCTGAAAACCTTATATATACTAGCACCCCACCATAGCCAACCCCCCACATCTCCACAAAGAAGCTATTGATCGGTACACTAGAAATTTTTTATTGGACTTTTTGCTTCACATTCCCATTAATAAAGAGCTAGTTGTGGTGCAATTAGTGATGTAGACAATTTTGTTATTAGATAAATTACCTAATTACTACATTTGTACAAGTAGCAAATTTAACAAAGACTTCATGTCAAACATACTGTGGGAAAAAAAGCAATTCATACCTGTAAGGGCTGTTTTTTGGATCCTAGGCCCAAAAGGTAAAAGAATACAGGCTCAAAGAGCCCAATACAAAGAATTTGTAGAGAGTGGGCTGAAAACTAGGTTTCAATGAGCTGGACAAACAATGGTTTATAGATTGAAGTAAAACAAAGGAAAACAGGTTTTGTGCGAAGAAATCCTTCCTCGGCAAAGTCCGAGGAGAATAGTTCCTAGATATATTTCTCTTATACTTTATTATAATTACAGTTTTTAGTGCTACAGTCTTTTTCTTTCTATAGATTCTCAAATGAACCTCCCCCTTTTTCTTGGATGATCTCTTACATTATATAGCCTTTTTCAGCTGATCTTGGCACTCCATTTGTTGATCATGTAGGCCACTACTCGAGTGTTTGTCCCATCAGACGCCTTCCCAAATCTTCTATGAGTTGCGGCAACTAAGATAACATTGGTCAAGAGTTTTCTCCACA